>BOPP01000367.1:211542-249657 GCA_017312745.1 Gryllus bimaculatus | reverse complement strand
CCCCACCCCCGCCCTTGCCCTCGCCCTCGCTGCCGCCCACTACCTTTGTCCCCGCACAGTCGCCCTTCAGCTACTAATACCAAAACATTCCCATCCTACATCTACCACCACCTCCACCCCCACATATGCATCTTTATTAGCAAACCCCATAACCATCTCTAATCCTCGCTATTTTACCGTCACCATCCCGTCTCCTCAACAATTTCATTTAATATTCTCCCCTCCTCTCGACCAACAACAAATATTCGTAGTGAATTTACAGCTGCATTTTTAGTGTGAAAGGCTATACTCCTCAAAACATTAATTTTCTTCACATCAATTCACAAGACGAAAACTGTCCATCTAGTGGCCTAGATTGCGAAGACAGTACGAGTGCTGTAGCGATTTCGGATCGAAGGATCGCGGGTTCGAGTCCCGCCTCGGGCATGGTTGTATTGTGTTCGCCCATTCACTCCCTATCATCATCATCATCATCATCATCATCATATCGTGTCATTCTCACAGTTACCATACCGATACACGCAATAGTGGTCGCTAATGACCTAGAAGTTGATGCGACCTTAAAAAACGAAAAAACCGACGAAAACTATATAGCCTACCACTCTGACATTTTCTACCAAAATAATGTCATAGTATAAGAACATATCAAATACAAAATCAAATAAGAATATTTTAATTATGCTCATTCGTTTTCGGCAATTTTTGGAAACCAAGCCCAGAATGAACTTTCAATGCAGTCCCATTCATTACAAGCACACGACAAAATACACTCCACTACTCTGCACTCTTCTGCACTTCTTGGCGCGTTTCCATGGTGACAGTTGGCAGTCTTCGGCATCTTATGTCTACTGCACTGTTTCAAAACTTGTGCTTTCAACGAAACGAAATTTTATTCACCGAGCGCAGCAAAATTTCAACTTGGAAAAAATAATACACTACCTTATAGAATAAAATCATACCCCCAGCGGCGGATCCAGAGACAAATTTTGGGAAGGAAAATTGAAACTGCTTTTGGACGAATGTGTCATGTTCAGATTTTATAAAATGTCGCACAACGCTGAGACCATGCTGCGATACGATTTTATTCGTGTTAATCATCATCCGAAAACATTTTTGCTTAAAGGTTTCGTGGCAAGTTAAAATGAATAGTTGCTGAAAGATGTAGGAGACATTTCCAGCTCACTTCCCGTAGATTTGCGCCAGCTCATACACTATTAATTTTCCATAACTTTTGGCTCTTTTGGAAAATTAATGCAAATTAACAAAGGCTAAAAATAAAATGTTATTTCAAAATAATTGCTTTTGAATTATCTTTAACGTTTGAATTATCTCTAAAATTATTATTTTTTTCATCGGAAACGTTGCTGTTATTATGTATAACATGTAATTTATGTATTGAAATAAAGCATGTTAATATTCTGTCTTTAAATTAAAGGCCAATATAGGTCCGTTATATAGGTGGCCGCTTAAGCAAGGTTACAAACTTAGTACAAACGTTAATAAAATTGTGATAATTGTTAAATAATTGTGATAATTGCTATGAAATAAAGTACCTTCTCTTTAACATTTTCAATTACCTAAATTACAAAATACAATTTAAACTGGGTTTTGGGATCAATTTCGGACAATGTTAAAACACATTCTTGACTTGTAACTCAGTATCTTATTGAGAAACTCACTGCCAGTATTCTCCGAATCAAACAAGCAAACTAGACTCGAAGATCCCATATGACGGGGTTAGCGAATCACCTTCACGTCGGATGTGCGCACGTGACTTGCTACTTGGCAGATAGTAAATGACAATCCTCGACGGATTCCCTCCGAACGGAAGTAAGAGTTAGAAAATAACAGGAATGCTGTGAAGGGCGAGAAACAAACGAAACAGTTTTCATATATATATATATATATATATATATATATATATATATATATATATATATATATATATATTGATATATTTTTTGAGTAACACCCTGGTTGTCATTATTATAAGAAATTGATAATGCGTCGTAGGAAGATATTAAATCGAAAGTAATCCTCACAACGTTTCCGCTTCTTGTCACAATAAGTTCAAAATCGGTTGAGATGATCGCTTAATGAAGGTCAATGCACGAAATGTCTGACATCAGATCGCTGATAGAGATTACACGTACCTCCGGAAAAAAATCTGTTCCACGCAAAAATGGGCGTAAGTGGATGCGACAGCTTAATTGAATCGTTTTTTTCAGAAACCCGTCAAACACCAAAATCTAAAACGCACTTTAGCAACGGATTATTGTTCGAGGATAATAGACACATCGTTTAGTGCACATTTATATGAATAATATTCATTTATTAACTCATTTAATAAAAAAGTATATTGAAATCTGAAAAAGTGGAAGACTTATTCTCAGTTTTCTCGAAATGAGGAATTTGAGAATTCTGAAATAAACGATTCAATTGAGGTGGCCGTTTGATCAGGTTTCACTGTAATTTCCCTTTCCACTGCTGATGTTCTCATTGAACAGCCTGAATTATTGCTGTATTATACTCGTATTCCCTTCGCCTCAACTGCACACCAACTACACTGTACTGCTGAACGCAATGTCATGGGTTACGGAAACATTCCAGAAGAATTAACCTTTATAAAGTATTTTAAGTTCCTTTAAATAATTTTTAGTCTTCCAAATGCCAGAATGTTTGAAGAGCTTGGTATTTTTGCCCGCAGAGCACCCAAATGAAGAATCAGGCGATGTGCATCGAAAGTGTTGGTAGAATTCGTCTGGGATATTTTGCGTGCTTTTCTGATTGTACTCCTTTCCAAACTCGTTCTGCCTTCATTAAATCACGGTGACCTTTAAGATACGGTATTTTTATTCGCACATCGCATGATCGGAATTGCCTTTTTACAACCTTTTTATGACCGAATGAACATCACAGCTTTTATTGAACGCACCTTTTAGAAACGTGAGCCCTGAATGGAATGTAGTGCGACTTATATCGGTGCTGCTTGGGTCTATCAATGCTGCATTCAAATATTGAGAATATTTTTAGACATTTGAAATTGTTTTTAGACATTTTGAGAAATTCGAAATTAATCCTTTTATTAAATATGTTGATTAATTTGCATTGTATTAAAAAAATTTCTAAGTCACATCCTAAGAACAATTGGTTTTAAAATAAATTGTTCTTAAAAATTATGTCTCTCATGTCTCAGCAAAACTGTGATGCACAGTTGCATTATTGTATTTAACATGCACGCAATCCAACGTAATACATTCTCTGCTTATCTAAAATGCTTCTTATAACTCGCAGCTGTAATTACTATCCGACATTATTTTTTATCGAATTATTACAGAATCTTCTGTCTGGTGTACAAACACAGCTCTTTCCTCTTGGTTACCTCTTTATTAAAAATATATATATTTTTTTGATTTGCTCTGCCAGCAAAAGGGTTTGTCCATCGATGTGAGTATGGCATTGAGATGATATAAGTAATGAAAGGAAGTTGCTCTGCAGATGACTCATAGGTCGGTTTCAGACTAGATAGTGATGTACAATTTTCTAGGCACTAGGATATACGAAGAAATTTATTCCTTTAGAATTCCGTTCTGACCTATAGCTGTAATGTCTAACACGCCTTCGCAACAACGTTCAGTTTCTCGGTTGATGTATAACTACTGGTTTCAACCTACAGGTGTTAATTTTTATACTTTACTGGACATATCGAATGTTTATGAGTGTGAAATGAGTGTAAAATAAACAAAAATGTCTCCTTTTTATTTTCGTGAATGATTTATTGTGAATTTGTTTTAGTTTTAAGATGTATACTTAATAATTCTACTAAGCATCATCGTAAAATATAATAAATATTCTGACTTCCATGACGTGACTAATGATGTTGTGAAGGAAAAAATGTTTTTCTATGTATTACATGAAATATGTGCTTCTTGCCTATGACATTTCGTAACAACTGAAGGGATGTTATAACAGAATATGTAATTTTATAATCATAATTTTCATATTTCAAATAATACCTGATGACTCCGTGGCCAGTGTCCCTCAGTACAAGGTTATTACCCCCTTGAAGCGTTAATTATGAGATGATAGGATTATGATGAGGGGTGAAGGGACAATCATAAATTCGTCCATGTCCACGCAGAACTCGTATCTGCAGGCTTCTTGGCGCTGGCCACCGCTGCCGCAACCGTCTGCGCCGACTTATTATTATTATTATTATTATTATTATTATTATTATTAAATGCATATTAATTACTTTGGGCCTGTAGCAGCAAAAGCTGCTCATCTATTCAACGGCACACTGATAAAATAACTTAAATAATAAAATAACAATAACAAAATATTTTTGTCCGATGACGCTAGAGCCTCTTTCGATGTTGATTTAACTTGTTCTATAGTTTCAGAAATTGGTTCCAGAAATTCAATGGCATAATCAAAAGTCTACATTTCTCTTTTCGAACGCGCGCAGAAATCTAACCAACACTCTCCGGCACGTGAGAGTTATCTAGAGTTTCGTTAGATACCTAGGATCTTGGGAGAAATACAAAAATATCTATAATTTCCAACGAGCGCAGAATTTGAAAGGAAAGCTGCACATGTCATGTCATAAGTTCGAAATGGTGCGGTATAGGTTAGGTACAGTCTGGTTCGTACATTTGGGAAATATGATACAGAAAAATTAACTTACAAACAATATTTGTTTTATTCTCAATGGTAAGGGGCTGTCCATAAATTACGTAACGCAACTTTGGAATATTTTCAATAATCTCTATCTCTCCCTTGTTGCGCAGCCGTAACGCGCTTTAGAACGCTCGCTCTAAAAACTTGCGACACCTTGTAAATGGAAGAAGTGGAAATAAATTATATAATTTGTATTTATTTTACTTGTGTTGTATATTATAGTAACTAATGATAATGAAAGTGTATTCACATTGAAAAAAGTTCAAAAAGTTTTGGAAACAAATTTATAATATTTAGTTGAATATCCTTTAGTCTTAATTGCTTTACATCTTCGCTACATTGAATTAACAAGAGTCTAGAAAACTTCCGGACTATTTTTTTGCCTCTCTTCCAAAACATTTCTTTATGTTTTTCGCCGTAATATTTCATTTTCGTGATTTTAACTTTGCATCGAAGATTGTATTGAAGTATGCATCTGTTTGGGTACGTTCTAAACTAGACATTCTTTGTAAAGTGTTGCCGTATGCTTGCTGTCGTTAACCTTCTGAATGATGCCATTTCTAATTTATGTTCACTGCTTCCAAAATATGGTAAACTGATTTGTTCATTATATCATCGATAAAATGCAATTTTCCCACACCGTTTGATGACACACAGCCTCAAAGCATGAGAGAATAAAATTCCAGAATTCCTGGTCTTTATTATCATACTCTTTTGCAAACTTGAGTCTCAGAGCATCGCTATTCATACTTACAAACAGCTTCTCCCTGGGGGTTCTTCGATGATGTCCTTGACTATAGAATATCCGGCGGAGGGTGGAACGACTCACTTCTTTATCTGTGGCACGTTTCACCAAAATGCGCAATTTTGGGACTCTTAATTTAGAGTTTGCCTTGATTTCCCTTATAGCGAGGGACTCTTCCCTCGCGTCCAACCTTTTTTCTTACTTCTCCAAAGCAAATTCTTTCTGGAACCGTTGTATTTAAATTTATTAACAACATGTTGCACCGTTCAATGTGTTTTATTTATCATTTGTTCTGTATTTCTTAATGAATTACTTTTGGGGGCTAGATTACTGTTTACTTCTTTCAAACAAGTACGGAGTTCTTTCTGCTTACCCATATTCTAGGAGATGAAACCAGAGTGAAGCATTCAAGGTCACTTGGTTTCAGAGTTTTGCACAGACCATTACTAACTCGAAGTTGGTGTGAAAATTCTCACTTTGTATCATGGTTTGTTATAAGTAGCGCAATTGCACGCACAGAAATGGTGCATCAATTTACTGACCTTTTCACGTCTACACTTTCTGTGCTTGATACCGCGAAAACTAATACCATTTTAGGGCATGCATTACCTTTCTTGTACACATGGAAAGCGTACTTAAAATTGTTTTTAAAGAATATTAATACTGACGAAAGAAAATCAGTATTTATTGAAAAAGATATCAGGTGTAGGAACAGAAATTATACATACTGTATTCATCTCTGGTTACCTAGGAACTTAGAAAAAACCCAAAACATTGAAAGTTTTAATTTTGACCCAAAAAATACAAATATTTGATTGTGATATTCTGTCTATTCTCTTACTGCGTGTACCAATGAATTCTCATACTCAGTACGTCACTGCTTGCGACACAGCTGTCATCATGCGACAGCAAGGCTCTCAGGAAGAGGCCGCTTGCCATTAAGTATTTGCTTTTCACGTGTTGCGTTATGGATTCGCACCTTTTTTTATTTTCTAGTTTGATTGATTCTTGTGCTTAAAGAAATGTTGTTTTGTACATTCATTTATTACATACTCTGTTATTGCAGTATTTGCAAAGTCTCATTTTGTTCAAAGATTTAATTTATTGAAGTGTTACACGACAACATTGTGTTTGTTGTCCTTGAGCAACGTGTTTGGTACGTATTGGAAAATAATTTTGTGGGATTTTTCGCAGGAGCATTTTTGCTGCTGCAGGCCTCAATATTATTTGTCAATGAGGCAGTCTTTTATTTTGAATTTCTAGAACATGCTCATATATTACCTATATTTGGAGACTTTTCGTTCTTTTAATTGTAAGCCAAAACTCTTGAAACTGTGTCTGGTAAATCAGCTATTGTTTTGCACGGTTGCTTGTTTGATGACAAAGTCCAGAAGACCTTAAAATTGTTTCACTCGTGTAGAAAAAGTGAAGACTTCACGTTATGAACTCTGACCATTAGTTGCGAATGTCAAATTCAATCGTGTGCTTGCGTTCTAAATTCAGACCTCTCACCAAAACTTCACCTCGCTCTCATAAATTGTCTGTAAAAGAAACTCAGCTTATTTAGATGCAATAACGTGACAGTTTTCACAACTTTCACTGCAGAATCCCAATACAAATCTTGTGTCTTTCTAACAATGTAACACATCTATCTCCATGTTTCCTACCGTCCACCTCGTATTTAGCGAAACACGCATCCAACTACATGACTGGTGTCGTTCGTTTTTCCAGCGATTGCCATAACAAAATACTAATATTACAATTTATGTAGTAAATTTATATGATTCTCTTTATTTTACTCTCCTGTTGCGTTAATAAAACACCGAATAAGACCTTCCGCTGTCGTAGGTGCTTTAGTTTACGGTAAATTTTGCGTAAGTGCCGTACATAGATATTGTTGTAGATTAGAATTTGTGGAACAATTGCAATTGAAGCTTTTCTAGTTCCATATGTTTTTTAAACACGGCCTTGCAAAAAAAGAAAAGTGGAAGTTAAATTGATCTCTTACAAATTACTTCCTATGAGCTGGCAAAGACAATAAATTTGGCGGTTAATTCGCGGCCGCAGAGGACAAAAAGCGCAATGCGAACCGGCCCTCCGCGCCTTCCTGCTCCGCCGCGCCGCGCCGCGTCGGCCCGGGCGACCCGGATCCGCGGGCGCCGGCGGTGGCCATGGGCGAGAGGGCGCGCGGCCACCGCGGGCCCCGACGCGCGCAAACATGACGGGGGCGGGGTCAATGGAGTCTTGGTTCGTCGAGTTGATTGATGGGTGATTACGGACGCGTCAACTGCTAAGGGCGCCTTCCCACGTCGCGACGGCGGCGCGCTTCCGCCAAGCAGCAGAGTCCTTCCGACGCCGCCACCGCCGCAGCCACGGCCGCACCGCCGCCCGCCGTGGAAGGGGGTGGGTTCAGCAGGGGCAGGTTTCACCGACCCTCCGGCGACGTCGAACAAAGGGAGCGCAGCAGGTAAAACGCAGCGACCGGCGTGATCCGATCTGAGCAGCCGAGTGCTAGAATTCTCCTCCAGACAGCGCGTTGAAGCGGCTGAATTCGACCTAGGTATCTGTCGACAAACCTGTCACGCACCGTCAGGACTCAAACCCTAGAACCTCCTGGTCAGAGGTATTGCAGTGACAACAGCATTGATGCCCTGAACCATCTAAGCCTTTTGGTAGAGGGGGGAACGTAAAGTCCTAAGCATGGGTTCATACGGGAGGCGGAGCACAGCCGTACGGACTCAAGCACTACCTACCATCCCGCATATATTCATGAAGAAGATCGCAGTACGTCGACCGAAACGTTAGCAACAATGTCTAAACGAGGTGTTTCCGAAAAACATGAATTCGGGAGAAAATGAATCTTTCAGAGGAACTCTAGTATCGTGTGGTCTTTTGAATTGGAGGTATCTATTTTTTTTGTGGGGTGTTTATTACAAATATTAAATATTCACTTGGAACACAGTGTCTTGTCCGAAGAATTTGAAGGCGATATACACCTTCGCGTTCTTACTAAGCTTTCTGTTCGTGATATTCACACCAAAGGAGTTCTCCAACGTATAAAATACCCGTGAATAACAATCATTTCTTAATATCCTTTCTCTTTCTACATGCATGGTAAAAGAAGGGCTTGTTGAGTTCATCTCCGAGCCCCTGCATCAGTGACTCTGAACTTGAGATTCTAGGATTCGAGACCGGAAGGTGCCGAATATTCTACATTAGTTAGAGAACAAGGTGGAATTCAGCCATGGCCTGGAGAAGAATTGTAGCACTGATAGGTAGTTATCCGTGGTTACTCAGATCAGTAGCAGGTGAATGCCGGGTCAGTGCCCTAATAAACGATCACGGATAGTGCACGATCTTTCCTTCGTCATCCATGTCCCCTCCTCTCTCCTTCACACACACACACACACACACACACACACACACACACATACACACACACACGCGAGCATCCGCTACACTACTACACATGTCGGGATATCAGTAAGGAGCTTAACGTTTGTCTCCGTTGGGGCAGAGATCGTCAGGAAGGAGGTACCTGGAGACGGGAATTCACCCGCAAGTCAATCTGTAGGTCGGCGCTAGATCTCATCATCCAGAGGAGGAGGAACGTCGCCACCTCTCGGGGGAAACATTCACTACACTAACGGAACTAATGTCCATATCAGTCGACGACCCTGGAAACGTGAATCAACTGTAAGAGGGATATGAGCGACCTAGAACTGAGTATTGGCGCTCGGGTGCTTAGGCGCGGATAGGTTAAACCGGATACACGGAAAGAAGGGGATACTGCCGAGATTCTCCATTGAGATGAATGAACCTATAGTTACAAAGAAGAAGTGTGATACAAGTAGGTGATGTACACTGAGGAAGCAAGTTGGATTTTGAAGTTGCTGTCAAATGTATGGAAACACGAACGCTGCTGATATACGGTTGAGGGCAGAAACGGAAGGGCATGGCAGCAGGAAGAAGCATTGAGAGTCGGCGGAGGCTGAGAGCAGTGTCGGCACCGCAGGCAGCGAACGGGCGGTGACGAAGGGGGGAGGGGGGGTAGAGCGTCGAGCGCAGGTGTCCCTGGCCTTTGCGGCGGCGGCGGTGCCCCGGGGCGCCGGGCTACTGATCCAGCCCCCCCCCCTCCTTTCCCCCTGCGGGCCACGGAGCGCCGCGCCGCGCCGCGCCGCGCCGCGCCTCCCGCCTACGCCAAGTGGAGCGAGGCGCAGCCAGCAATATCTCTCAGGGGCCCCGTCAGCGTTTAAGATTTTCTTTTCATTTCTTACGCAACCTACTATGTAACATTTTTCAGACATCCATTTAGAAAACATTACTTCATAGTGTTGTTTTACGAAATTATTTACTTTTTAGATCATTTATTTCTTAATGGGCCAAATAGGAATTTCAGTGAAATAGAATTTTACTGAGAAAAAATGGTACAAAGAAATTGCCTTTGATAATATATACTAATTAAAGTCAATTCAACGACATGTAACCGACATCGATACCACAGAAAGTAGTGTACGAACAGATTCGAAATATTTACAGGTTCGTCTTGATGAATGTTGCAGTGTTCTTACACACAGTTTGTAACTGTTTTTGACGTTAATAAATGAAGTTTCGTAAAGATTATTACAAAAAAAAGCGGAAGATAAATAATTTAAATTATATGTTGGTGGACGCACCACGATCATTATTTTTCGCCCGCCACTGAGGGCACCTTGGCTGCAAATACGAGTACATTCCGCCAGGGGGCAGTAGCGGCGCGTAAGATCACGTAATAAGATTCTAAGGTATTTAACTTCTAATCACTGAATAAACATTTTGTGACACCATTGTTAACTGTTTCTTTTATGTTTCTTACAGACAAAATAATTACGTTTAGACGCTACTAGTTTTCGTAATTCGTCGTAAATGGAGTGCGTGCAGTCCTAACAGTCAAAGTGCACTGTAGTATGTGTCATTGATGTGTAGTATTTGTTCAATACATGCGATTCTGATCATAAGCAGTTCCGACTCAGAACCCAGACCGAGCTGTTTGTTAGCATTAGAGTTAACGTATTAATTAGGTTTATATTAATTAGCTTAATATTGGGGTAATCTAGATTAATATATTTTGAATCACTGCGAATATTGCTAGTGTAACGTTTGTTGATACGTTTTTAAATGAATGGTGAGATACTATTTTTACTTGTGTAAAAACCTATTGAAACACATTTTATCAGAATATTGGATATTTCCTTGAAATAACGTATTTGTAGAAATACATTTTACTAAAGTTTCGACATTTAAATACATTTTTAAGAAAACATTTTCAGACCCTGAGGAAAGTAGAGCAGATCAAAATCTAATAGAATTGTGCTATAAAATAAAAGGAAAGAAAATATAGTATTTTATTAAAATTTGAACCAATAACTTTAAAAACAATAATCTTAAACACCGTAATTTACATAAAATGTATATATTTTTCCTTTTGTCAAGGATTGGTTTTGATGGAAGACCGCTGAGCATTTTGCAAGAAGTAATAATAATAATAATAATAATAATAATAATAATAATAATGATAATAATAATAATAATAATAATAATATTTTTTTTCTTCTTCGTCTTCAAGCATTGGACATCGTTGCGCACTCATTGGTCCTTCCACCTTGTTTTCGGTCGTCCAACAGACCGATTTCTTTTTTATTGTGTCACTTCGTTTTCCGCTTTATTGTGTCATTTCTTTTGGGGTTCTGGAATCTGCATGTATTACACTCTATTATACTAAGACTTAATGCACGATTAGACTACTACAAATATTTCCCAAACGTAGTCTGAATGTTCAGTTTTAGTGACAAGTCACGATTTTTCTTATTAACAGCCAAAGATGCTGTAACAACTCAAATTACAACAAACAGTTGTAATAGATTGCATCAAAATTTGATCGAAATCACATACTATACAATATAAATGATTGTCGGCAATCTAAAAAATTGAAACTTATAAAAATAAACAGAAATCACCGGTGGGTTCTGAATTCCTCCCATAATGCCGTAGTTAAGTAACAATTGAACATTAAAATATAGAAACAAAATACTAGCAATGAGAAAATAGTTTTTATGCTACGAGTGGTAAAAGTGATATTTTATTTTGCTAGTAGGAATGGCTGCCATAAGATGTCGGTAGGCCGAGTGGCGCAATCCTACGAGCAAAATAAAATCACTCGTATTAGACACTAATTTTCGGACAGCCTTACTGGCTTTCATTTTATTTTTATTCAAGTTTACAAATCACTTAATGTTTCATTAAGGTCCGAAGCAGCCGATGCGAAGACACGAAAGTATTTTTGTTGTATTCATAGATTTATATAAACACTTGCGCATCGTCTTAATTTTAGCACAAGGCCTTGTGCTAGGCCTTGTTTTGAGCCCTTGCAAGGGCTAAAAAGTAAAACTTTTAACGCGCTATGCGTGGTCCGATAGATCAGCTTTTACTAGTGACTGCCTAAAAATCTATTTCCGGTGTAATCGCTGACTTTGTGGGCAGCGGCGACCCGTAAGAAGGCGACCAAGTTCTCTCGCAGCGCTTGCGATCCGCGACCTCAACCTGCCTGGCGGTGTGCGCAGCGCGCCCGGCGGCGCGGGCCCCAGGCAGTGCAACTGGGCGAGGAATCTCACGGAGATCGTGGGGGCGAGATGCCGTCCAAGGTCTGAAAACGAAAGTTCGAGGAAACGGTCGATTTTACTCGAAACTGGAACACACATTTGTCGTGTCTGTCACCGGGCTCTGTGCGGTGAGGTAAAAATGTACGGAAAATATTTTAATGAGTGGAAGAATGTATTTAAGCAAATCGCAGAGCCCGCCAATGACCTTTCAAGCTCAGAATTAACGACCATAAAGATGTGAATTATGTTTCTTTTACGGAAGTGAGACAGTGCAAAATAACCCTTTTTAATTTTTTTGTATAATCTATGCATTTCAAATATGACTTTAAGAAAGATTTTCATACATATTTTGATTTAGGGCTAAGGAAATATCTGTATTTTACGAATAAAGGCTAGTTTTCAGTGCCAACGTTATGATTGCTTTTAAGCGTTTGGTACGATATTTATGTGTATGTTCATATGAATAATTTTTATTTCGTAATTTGAGGAATTTTTTCCACCAATGTTCGTAATTGGAAAAAAATCATATAACTGTTATCATAATCGAAGAATTATTAAAGCATGAGCTATGATAAAAATACAAATTACTTGAGAAAGTAAGGGTCACGTTGTATACCGAAACTTTTTCTCCTCTTAGTCTTGAAAAAGGCATATTTTTAATATCGAAATAAGTGTGAAGTGTGGAATTTTTTTTCCAAAGATTTCACAAATATTATTAGTATTGCAGTGTATTCATGAACAGTGGTTTGATAAAACGAAAGAATTTTGCGGTATTCATTTTAAAAGTAGAATCTATTTACTCACTAATTGCACATACAATATGGGCTTGGTGCTTTGTAGAGTGGGAAGCAGGAGCTGTGTGAATAACATGACTGCTTCACTGGACCCCCACCCGTACGGTCAAACTGAAAACTTTTTCTTTAAACCGTAGTGATATTTCCCTACCATTTGTCTCCATGTAAGCTTTATAGGGCAGATAATACTTGTGGTGCGACAGGGGTAAGGCTTATTTTATCGTTGCAGATTTCGTATAAAAAGCTAGTGTCAATTTTAACAATATTTTCAGTTTCTATTTTTGTTGTACAAAGCTGTGTTTTAACACCGCCAGCACCAATCTTGAATCATCATCATTGAAACATCTTTAAGATGAGGTGCAAAGGTATCAAGTTGAAGATAAAAATTTTCTTAGCCGCGGAGTTATGCGCCGCTCGCCCATATCCACTCTGCCTTACAAATATGGTAAAATACAGTTTTTTTGTCTGAGGGACCCACATTTACCAAGAAAATCTCGATTTCAAACTTTTCGACGGAATACATTAGTTTTACTCTATCAATTATTATCATTACTATTAGCTAGTATTCTTAGTCATCATACAATCAATGTTGGGTAATACCTTCCACCCTGAAAGGGGGAGGCTCGTTACACTCACACACCACCAGGAGAACCAGTTCTGGTGAGTTTCCTGCATTCTCTATTGATACAAATAAATTAATCTCAAGTGTTTGTGATTTTAAGCTTTTCAATTTACTTATTCGATAACCAAACCCAATCTCACGAAAAATCAATTGTCAGATGTCTACACGTCCGAAAATGACGTAATTACAAATGTCAGCAGATTAGCGTTCAATGTATTAATTTTAATATATTAACATTTAGTGTATATAATATAACCTTGTCATATGAATAAGTGATAGCATATTTAAGGCCCACTACTTTTCATTTAAAAACATTATTAAATTTTATTGTTTCAATTTCTTACTAAATACAAATCCTAATGTTTTGCAAAGATCTATATGTAAGCCTGGGCGACAATCTTATCGGGCGCCGATTTTTCTGTACCAATCTATAAACAGAACATACGGTAATTTATTCATACAAGAGATTAAATCCCTCTTTCCAATAATTCTTCTAGCTGTGATTAGAATATTTGATGTGATAGTTATTTTTTAAATGAATATAATCGCCAAAGCATTGGGTATGAGAAGGAAAAGAAGAAAACGAAAAAAGAAAAGGAGCTATCAGTACGAATAAAGAGACAAAGACAAACAACTGAAATGAAAACGTGAATACGTAGAAAAGGTGCGAGGAAAATTATTTGGAAACTAGTTCACATACTACGTTAAGTGGTATAAGTACTTTGTTAAGTTCCGGTGGAAAAGGAAACTAAAATAAAATAATGATGAGAGGGTGACGGGGAGAACTAGTAAAGGAGCGAGGAAGGGAGGTGAAAACGAAGGAAACAAGAGGACAACGAGACACGAAAAATAACAAACGAAAACACTTGAAAATACAACAAAAAGCAGTAAACAGGAAATTTTAAATTAAGTTTATCATGGCTCTTTTCGCACTCTTACGTAAGTTCTTCTAGCAACAAGATTTTACATGATTTAAACGACCTTAACGATTCCAGATATTTGTCTTGTGTTCTCGGCGATGAAGATAAGGCGGCGGCTGGTCGCAAGCACGACTCTTCTCAGACGGTGTTGCTGTGGTTCGTAATAAAAGAAAGTAGGAAAAATGTCCTAACATTAACTGAGTGTTACATGTGTATTGAACACGGCATCAAAATGAATTTGTCGATTGATTCGTGTATGAGGCAGAAATGTGAAAAACAAAATGACGAATTAAATCTCAGAGGCGGAAACAACACAATTAATAAATAACATTAAAAAACATTAAATCACAATTCGATGTATATAAAATAAGAGCACACATTAGTAATTTGACATAAACTAGTGACTTGCAGTAGGAAAAATGTTGCTCAACAAAACAACACAAAATTATTTTTAAAAAGTTGCACGCACACTGTTCAAGTTCAAGAAAGAAAAAAATCTCGTATAACCTGCAATAAACCAAATATCGCAACAAAGACAGTTTTCACAAGCACAGTATAGCATAGTATAACATAGTATTGTGTAAACAGAGAACAACAATTCTTTACTTACTAAGAATTTCAAAAGCGTTTATGTGCGAGAATGTAACACGTAAATCAGAAATATTTATTAATGGGGGCGACTTCGTTCTTGGAGCCCTGATGTCGCACGACATCAATTATGTCGAAAGCAGTAACGCACTGAATATGAAAATTTAGTCGGTATATACAGAATGAGAATAAGTGGAAAAACACTTTGAAATATTTGCCTTCAAAATCGAAACTTTCATGGTTTTCGTATTTTTTCCCGATTTCGAAACCTTACACACCTCCCACAAGCTAAGGGCTATAAATGATCCTTTTAATTTGTGCCCGGATTGAAAAATAGTGATATAGATGTTTCACGTCAAGTCAGAAACAAACCTTGCTAAACTATATTTATGATGTTCTCCAAACTGAATAATCCTCGGTCGAAGTGGCCTCACTCAAAGCTCTGATGTTTTGAGTAAAGTTCGTTAATTTTTGGGGATACTTTTCATGAAGCCCCTATTTTTTCTCTTTTGTTTGCTGCCGTAGCCCACTGTGCGTTCCGCTGCGGGCCCGGCGCGGCGCGGCGTGGTGTGTCGGTCTGTCTGAACCCCCCCCAATCAGCGGCGTCTCGCGCGGAGACACCTGAATCGGCCGTTTGGGAAAGGTTACTGGTTCTCGAGTGGGAGTTGCGACTCACTTTTAACTTATGCGATATTAAAGGAAGCAAAATTGGACTGCTCCGGAGCGCGTGGGAGTGATTAAGCAGCGCCCTTTCTCAGCGTAGATCCTTCGCTGTCGTGCGCATGTCATTACGGGCGATAGACCGAGGTTAAATCATTTGCTTGTCACGATTACGGAAGCAGATAGTTGTACGCGTGTGATGGAGGGGGAATGCGTGAATATGTGTGTGACAAATGGTGGCAGATGACAAGATTTTCGGAGATAAGTATTTTCAAAGGGAGCAGTATGTTTTTCGATGTATTTCCTTTTATAGCGTGCGTTCTTTGTTGCCGGTCAAAAAGAATATTTGAAGAAAATATTTATAATGCTAATGTTAAGAGAGTAAATGTAGTTTGCGAGCTGGGAATATTATCGATTGTAGACAATTAAAGTAAGTTCAAAATATATTTAACTGTGAAATAAAATCAATTTGAATATTGTACAATCCATTTGAAAATGGCTTCTCGTCGTGTATTATTTATTTACATTCAGTTTATGAACGTATATACAAGACGCGTGAAAACATAGGAAAGTGAGTCACTAATGAGAAGAAATTGGATTTTCTAGCTAAACGGCAAGCGAGCCTTACACAAGGAAAAATGTTTTGGAGAAATTATTGTCTTCAAAATCGAAAAATTAAGGATAATTATCTCTTAAAAGTTGTACTAATAACCATTATGAAATAATTGTCATATAATAGTTAAAAAATACTTTAAAATATTTTTGGATGTGTTTGATGTTCTTCTGTTGTGATTCAACACCGTTGTCAATAACTGAAATGGTTATGGCTAAAGCAACAATAGTTTTGTGTACATCCTAGCGTCCACTCTTGACTACCCATTAACTAAGTACTTTTGTAGATGTACGAAAATCTTTAGATGTTGGCTACGCACAACGATCCTATTGTTCAGTAAATTGGTACAAAATATAAATTTTCCATCCAATGTTCTGCATTTCGCCCATCGATAATTCACGAATCAAGGAGAATGTTTAAGATAATGTACTTCTATCGTAGGATTTTGTAAAATATATTTAAATAGTAATAACATTTTTTACAATTTAGTGTAATTTTCAAAGTAACTCTCATTTTCAGTTCGAACACTGTTTTTATTTGACTTACATATTCTGAATTATATAAGTGATTTATTCATATTAGAATTTTAAGTACATATTTTTTATGTGTCAGTATCAACAGCTTATTACATGAAATATACATAAATTATGATACAATACGTTTATAAACTTATTTCCAAATGACAATATTAAAATTGATTCATAAGTTTAACTGCCAATTGAAATATTTTCTCCCGAAAAACTGTTTCTATACAGCTATATAATATACTGATCCTAAAAAGAAACAAACCAAGTATGCTTATAACAATTATTGAACTTCAGCTTGTGGGTCAATGATCCTTATCTCGATTAAATTTTTCGTTCAATTTCCTTGACCCATTGAGGTGAGATGGCCTGTGGTTTTGCTTCTGGACATGATTGTAACTTCCCCACGCGCACATTGTATTGATCTCTCGTTTTGCTTGTGGTATTAAGAACAGAGCAGGAAGTGTATTATTATTTTGTTATCAATACTATAAAATCAAACCTATAGTTGATTTACCGATACAAATAAATTTCTTATTTCTCTTGAGCAAACATTTCTAGTTTTCAGAAATATTAAAAAATAACATCATTTTTATGCAATAATTTGTTTTATTCTTCGGGAGTCTTTTGCTATATATGAGGAGAATAGTTGAAAATTTAAGTAATTAATTGTCGCAACATAAATCGCGACTTTGTATGTGTATTTAGCCACTGTATTGAGGGGATTAAAGGTGTTAAGTTAAGAATATTAATTAAATTAAGAATTAAAATTAATTTAAGATAATTGAAGGACAACTGGCCTTGGCAGTGTTAGATTCCGAGCTTTCTAGTCGGTCACCCAATCAGGAATCCGCGATGACTCGAATTGGCTTAACCTTCGTGTCTTCACGTTGTGAACGAATTCGGCTTGCGACTCCGGTTACGCGGTGTCCGCCTTTCAGTAGAATCATCCCAGCATTCGCTTGGATGACCGAGTAAAACCACGAAAACCCCAGTCCGGATGGCCGACATGGGGATTGAAGTCACGCGTCCCGAAAGCGAAGTCAGCGAGCCATTTCGCGCCCTGAGCCATTTCGCTCGGTAAAATCATGACTATTGAACCGAAAATGACTATTATTATTATTATTATTATTATTATTATTATTATTATTATTATTATTATTATTATTATTAGTGGAGTATAATTTGTACTTACTGAAAGAAACTCGATCAAATTCGTCAATAACTCAAGTTCTTGCGGCCGCTGGAAAATTAACGAAGTAGCAATAATTTGCAATCAAACGTGGAAAGCAAATGATAAATCTTCTACCCTGCGGACAATCCTGCAAAGCGCAGTGGTGTTGGGCAATTGATATTAATGGAGGCGACGTAGAGCATATGTCTTACGATATGTGGGGCGATAAATACACGTATGATAAAACATAGCCTCTTGTAAAGGTGTTGATGTTACAAATGTCGACCGACGCTGCAACAGCGAAAGGACATGAGGCGAGCGAAAGTGGGATCTGACGCTGTGACGTCGCCAGTCCACTTTTCTGGTGCAGAGAACTACATTGAGGTACATGTGCCTCTGGTGTTTACCTCATCCCTTCGTCATCGTCTTAATTGCCACCGTCACAACCTTCCTTTTGACTACATACTCTTACTAAATTAATAATTTTACTTTCTTTCTTTCACTTTTTCCACTACGGTTACTCCTTCGGTTGTCATTACAATTTCTGGGAACCCTGACCACCAGAGTTTCCAACAGCTTTCTTTAAGAATGAACGTTTCTTTCCCTATAGATTTTTCACATTCATATTTAAACCATATTTTTTAATTTCACTATTTAAATGTATATAGGAGTACATTAAATGAATATTAATTATTTATTTTCGTATTCATTTTCTAACTCTCCACTACTTACTGTGTTGTGTTCATATTGTGGCTCGTGCCTTCCTCAAATCGTCATTAGTGGCCCTTTTTAATGACTTTCGTCAATATATTGTTTTCTTTGTGAAACAATAAGTAGCATTGGTACAAACTGCATTAATTAGATTGTTTTCATTTCATTCACCCTATTTCTTTTCATTTTAAATTTACTTAGTTGAGATAATAAAGATTTCTACAGTTGGGGGTCAGGGTGGAGAGTGGGTGGGCTAGAGAACTTCACGTGCATTGTACAACGGAATTACAAAATTAATTACGCTGGAATAAGAAATGAGATCCTAGAATTCCCAGAACGATTGTAGACAACAAGTAAAAACTGTGATAAGTGCCAAAAATGGAATTCCGAGATAATTAAGAAAAATTGTTTTAAAAGCTCACGGAACTTGACTTGCGCGCAGGCTAGTGGCGAGAATTTGAACTCCTAACAATGAGAATTCAGATTTACACTGCATTGCGCGTGGACGCTTTTCAACACAAAATGCAAATGTTCACATTTTGGCACTTGGCCCGTGTTTTATTTAGGCTCTACAGTTGCATATTATTTGTACTATATATGTATTATACATAGCGTGCACATTGGTATAGTTGCAATTGAGTATTAAGTGTCATGTTCGTAACTGTATCAATACGTTATATTCCTAAAAGACATGTAGCGTACTAAACGAATTACAAGTAATTAATTAGCATCCTCTGACAAATATAAAAATACACCAGCAACTCGAATAAAGTTCGCGCTATTACTTTAGCCCAATTTAATTTATTCTGTATTGTTTTTTCTTGGAATGTATATCATTGTACGTAGTTCAACATTTCTTGTGGTAGACACCGACTGTTGAAACACACGGTCTTTAGTTTTCAGCAAAGATAAATGAACTTATCAACACGCACAATGTCACATGATAATGTAGCCGGAAGTCTCAATCTGTAGAAAACGCCATAATAAAACTTGATTCTCGATACATTTATAATGATTATAGCCAAAATAACGAATCTAATATATAAAAAAGAAATATTTGTTTGTATTTTAATACGCTGCTGTATCGTTTATTCGATTGTGATAAAACATAGTCAACTTCCATATGCCTTTGCGCTAAGGGTACAGACATAGTTCAATTTGAGTGGTCGTATGTCTTACATAGACGCAAAAGCGGTTATTGGTTATGAATTATGAGTTTATGATGATTGAAATTCCCCTAAATCGAAGCTCTACGCCACTCGCCGCCCCCTTAAGTGTTAAGCGGATCGCTGCATATTCTGCCCCTGCGATAGTGAAATATCGGCCGGAATTATTACTTAAAGGTTACAATACTTACTTGAATGTCGGAGAAGTAAATGAAATTTCTCCAAGTGTCGTAGCGAATGCATGCCCAAACTTGAGGGAGAACGTTTTAATAAAAGGATACTTGACTCAAACTCATATTCAAACTAGGACTAAGAAACCCATACTCGTAAGAAAGTATTTTATCTATTAAAATATTTGCAGAGCGTATAGTAAAACGTGTTTACAATCACGTAATAAATAGCGTGCAAAGTGTAATACATTGAAATAACGAGTCCACTAGTACATTATAATAAGATAGTTAGTGATAGATTCAGCCAGTAATTATTTTATACTATGAAGGGATGAATTTATGGTTAAAATAAAAGTAGTTTCAATTGCGAAATACTTTCGTTGTCACGTTGCATACTTGATTACTTCTCTTTCGTCAATTACAAATAGACCTTTTCAGTGCAAAAATATTATAATAACCTTTTTACGTAATTTTATTATGAAAGGATGAGATGAATGTTAGGTTGCTTATTATACGAATGTTATGTGATGTACATCATATACAGGTAATGGAATGGATGGAGACCTATCTCGTATCGTAAAAATAGATTTAAAACTCAATACTTTGTAAATATGATTCAAACGGAAAGGAGAAATGGGGCAAACTATTTGGTTTATCAACAGACTACAAAATGCAACATCCCAGCAACAAAGTTCCTAAGCCACCTGAATTGTCACGATTCTCGGTACTGCAACGCGAAAAAACAAAAAAATGGAGGAGGTTGTGGAAGGAATGGAGAGAAAGTAAATGAGGTCGTGAATTATAGGAAACGACAAGAAGCAGAACGACAAGGTTTGGTGCTGAGTTTTCCTGAAGTTAACAGTTCCGGGAAGAAAAGCTTGAAGGCGACGAGAACTCGTTGTGAGTGGGAGAGATGTGGACATGGAGAAGGAAGAGAGGTGGAGATGGATACAGATGGTGAAGAAGGAGAATAAGCAGTCACATTGATGTCACAGCAGAGCCTCTGACCGGCAGGTCCTGCGCTTCGCGTCCCGATGGTGGCAGGAGGTTCGATACTTGCCCGATCGTCGCAGCCTGGACGCGAATTCTCGCGACCGGCTTCTCTGATCGGTAGTTTTACGTGATTTATCCGATCAATAGTAGGCGAATGCCGTAGTAATACTCTACAAAACAGGTCATGGACCACGCGCGATCTTTCCTTCCCATTCCTTATCTTATTCTCATCCATTAAACACACACAAGCACTACACTTTCCCACATGCTGGGAGACCGGTCGAGAGCTTAGATCTTGTCCCGACTGGGGCGGAGCCCAGCTGGTGGGAGAAACCCGGTTGGGGAAAACCCCGCTACCTGACGGTAGATCGGGGCGGATTTCACCAACCTGTGGGGAAGACCACCGACAGCTCCCATACAAAACATACACTACACTTGCGAGACTAATGCACTTGACGCGCCAGCAATCAGTAGTAATCGATCGATCGATCAATCAATCAATCAATCAAGAAGCAGACACAGATGTTGAAGCGGAGGACGACGATGAGTAAGGAAATGAAACCAATACCAGAGCTGTGGAGACCCTCGGGGGAGGGCAGCCGCAGGCTCGGCGTCGGGGGAAGGGGCGCGCGCCGCCACGCTGTGGGCCTAGCCGGCGCTGAGAGGGGCACTCGGTGCGGCGTTGGTTATGTTTCCTGGCGCGTTAACGGCTATCATCATTTCTCATGTAAATGTAGTGAATCGGGAGGTTGCGTTGTGTTGCTGCCTCGCTGGAAATAGAGATCCCGTGTCAACCTACACGTCGGATGGTGAGGTTTCCTGCTTTAGGTATCACCGCCCCAGTCTAGATCAGCTGTAACCTGAGCAGTGTCCCGACATGTGAGGTGGTGCAGCGCGCGGGCGAGGTTGTGGGTGTGAGAAGATAGGGTGAGGATAAGGCAGAAAGGTCGCGCGCGTACCGTGTTCCATTTGTTAGGGAAAAGCTCCGGCATTCGTTTGGTATATTCGGGACTAAACGGAAAACTACCGAGTAGAGCAGCTGGCCATAAGAATTTTTCTTCAGAAAGCGGCTGAATGGCAATAAACGATAATCGATATCATGTATCAATAAATGATAAACGTCGCACTATTACGAAATATGAATGATGTATTCGTAGTAAAAGGAACACACCGCTGTAGGTTCTAAAATGAATGTACAAGATGCCTCACTCAAGTTCATTTTGAATTGCAGACATTGAAATGATGACAAAAAATTAAAGTAGATATATTCAAAGTGTGTATAGAGAGCCCTATTGTTCAGGAAAAACGATTTTATTGAGAATATACTCGTATTGGTATAAACTTAAAAAAATGTTCTATTCCATTGTTTGTTCGCATAAATTTGGACTACTTTTTCCACACTGAATGACAGTCATTATCGTCAGAAAATTTCCTAATGTAAAAAGTGCTAGGTATATTGAAGTAGCCAGATTTCCCTAACTTCCACTTCCCTTGCCAGTATTCTTTTGCAAACACCGTTTTTGATTCTTGGTTGTTAATTCTTGAATTGCCACTTAACAGAATGATAAAAATAAATGCACCCCAACAAAATGGACCATCACAAATACAGGATTCCCGCCGCGCCGTGTCAATTTCGGCCCACTGTGCTCCGTGCCGCGGCGGATCTGTGTGTATTTTGCGCCAGAACGGACTGCATTAGCAAATACATCCCGACGTAATTTATTTCACATTTGCCGACAAATTTCCCTCCGCGGCGTCGCCCCGCGACGCGTCGCCTGGTTGGGCGGCGTGCGGCGCCCTTCTTTCCCCGTTGCGCCAAGCCATTACCCTCCGCACGATGTCGCCCGCCCGCCCCGCCCGCCCGCCCGCCCGCCCGCCCGCCCGCCCGCCCGCCCGCCCGCCCGCCCGCCCGCCCGCCCGCCCGCCCGCCCGCCTCGCCCCGTCCGCCCTCTCGCTCGCCCGTCCGCCCTCTCGCTCGCCCGTCTGCCCTCTCGCTCGCCCGCTCTCTCGCCGGCTCACTTGCCAGCCCGGCCCCTCGCCCGTCTACCCACCCGCTCGTCCAACCGCCCTCCCTATCGCCCGCCTACCCACCCACCGCCCGTCCGCCCGCCGGCTCGCCCGCGTCGGAAAAAGCCCGGGAAGCGCTGAGTAACGTAAACGGATCTGGAACGGTTAACGCGAGCGCGGCGTGAGGGGAGGCGCGATGGCATTCGCGACGCGATAACGATGTCTCTCTGGCCAGTGGGAGATCCCCGAGGCTCATGCCAGTAAGAAGGAAATAACAACAAAAAAATTGTTTAATTGAGATTACGTCATAGGGGAGTGAACTCAAAACGATTTTCTATACGTAGATATTTCTGCAAAACCTTGAATATGGAATATAATTATAAGGAAATTGTATATTCCTAACATATTACAACATCTTCCTCGCTTTCGTAGAGAGGGTGAACTAACGTGATCACTTGCGGACGGTCTAATGAACTATTTGAATGTTTGGATGGGTCACTTTTTTCTTCTTCAGAATATTGATGTTCAGTTTGCGTATGTAGTTGTGAGTCCACCCCTACAACACAACTCTACTCTGTAAGCACAACTCTGCTCTGGAATATTATTTAATTTTATTACGAAATCAGAGGTACACCCGGCAATTTAATCGTCTATAATATCAGGTAGTTTAATTTCACATACAGTTGCAGATTCTGCACGTCGCTGAACAGGTAGGGTAGTATCGAGAAGCGCCAGACGAGCAAAATGTAGTAGAATTTTCAAGAATCTCTCGTCGTATAGATTATGGTGAGACAAACGTTTCTGCGATGCCTTTGGCCTCCAAGTTTCAAGGCCCTACAACGCTTTTTTAGGAGTTATTTAACTATAAAGATTTTGACAATGTTGAGTGTTGTGGATTGCAGTTTCGCTCTAAATTAACACATCTGTCACATTTTTTGTAAAAATAAAATTTTCGAAAAAATGTACATGACCTTATTTTAAAATCTATTCTTAAGAAATAGATTTCATTAAGACATAAAATATATTTCTAATATTCTAAATTTACGAAGATGCCGAACATTTTTTCTCTATTCTCTATTTTTCTTAAATATTTTGGAAAAATAAAAAACATACAGTGTATGTATTTTGTTATCTTATTACAACAATTTCCGTCATCATTCACAAGTTTTGGAATTTTACATTCACAAGTTTTGGAGTCACGGGTATAGATAGATCATTGGCACACCCACATAAGACTCAAACATGCAAAATGCCTTCAGTAATTACAAACTTTTAATTATGAACGATTTAAAACCATGAATTTAAGATATAAAGGGGTTGGAAAATGAATATGAACACATGAAATATTAAAAATATATATTTATTAACGTGTTGGGCTACCATTTGTCTTTAGAACTGCTGCAATTCGTCGCGAAATAGATTTGCAGGATGTCTGAATACTTTCCAACGGAATAATCTCCCATTTTTGTTCCAAAATATCAACCAATTACCCGAACGATGTTGGAGCTGGAAATCTACTCCTCACTTTCTGCTCTAAAACCCTCCATAACGGTACAATTATCTTGAAGTTTGGCGGTTGTGCTGGCTAGGGATGTTTGATGATATTCTGTTGCTCCGCAAACCACACCTGGACCTTTTACGCTGTGACTACGGGCGATTTATCATCTTGGAAGATGGCAGTGGTTTTGCAAACAACACGCTTGTCATTGTAAGTACTTCACTGTTGAGGATGTCTGGATATCCATTCGCACACTATCCGGCAGTGAGAGTAGTGATAGAAACAGCGGAATGCCACAATATAGACGCCTAAATCATAACTCAACCTCCCTGGTTGAGTGAGATCTGACCAGGCAGGTCAGATAATAGTCTTGTTCGGGAGTTCTCCATTTTACAGAAAGGCGACAGTTTGTAGGAAGCAATGGAAACGATGATATATCGGACCATACCATCCATCGGACCATGGTATGTTATATCGTGTATGGTCCGATGAATCATCATTTACATTGTTTTCTAAGTTATGTGCAGGTTTTAAGATTATGGCATCACTTCTTTCGCAGTTTTGTGTTGGTTTCCGTTCTGAAGGCTTTTGAAATTGCTGCCCTTCCATGAATGTTATGTGAAGCTCCAGCCGTACTGTTTGTGCGGAAAAGTATTGCTCAAGTGAGGTTTGACTTCTGCAGTCACTTTTACCACGATGGTTTTACGTTATGTGACCACAATTCTTTTTAATGTTCGTCGATCTCTGTCTGTTAGCTTCGGCTTTCGCCCACTATTCCTCTTTTTGAATGATGTTTTACTGTGTTTTGAGTAGCTTTCATGGACACTGTAGCTCGTGAAACGCTAAACAGTTCAACTATCTGCCTCTCAAATCCTCCCTCTAACGGCGCACCAACCATGTACCATCTATCGAAGTCTCGAGATATCACGTATTTCACTGATCAATTGTTTTCACCCTCGCAGACCAAAGCCTATAATTCACTTCAATATAACCTTCAAAACGTGGTATGTCAACTGTGCAATGCAGCCGTGTTGCAGAGTTTACACGTCCGCAGTGGCGTTAGCATCCAAAAGGTGTACTACATTGCATATTTGTCCAACCCCTTTAGCCGCATCATTCATTATCAAGAGACTACACCGTGGGGACATTTAGGAAAGATTTATTAGTTACACGATAAAACAGTAGTTAAAAACTATGCCGGTAGTGTGAAAGAAAAAAGCAATTTGTGCACATTTTCTTAAGGTCCGGAAGTTAAGATTCCTGGGAGAAGACTACTCTTATCTCTTAATTAAGACTCTTACATTTTACTTAGAAAAATATTTATGGCCGTTTTGATATATTTAAGATAAGGTATAATTAACGAAATGAATGGCATGTTGCATTCTGAATCTTTGGAACTCACTTGTTCTCCAACAAACTTCTTATAGACTCCCACCAGTTTTGAATAAAAAAAAAAACAAGTCTGATGTTTAATTTTGTGAAGATCGACGGTAAATTTCGAGCTTAGCATAACTTAGAAGATGCAAGTACATCCGTGTTAATCCATTGCCTTCTAAAAAGCATTGTTAGTAATATTGTTGGGTAAATACAAGAAATTGGCTCGTCAGATATAAAACCGGTTCTGCAACAGTCGTGAAGTGCACGACATGGTCGTAAAAATTAATCCATCATGAAACTCACGTATTTCTTGTCGCATTCATAAAATATGACACAACCACTAATGGTCTTCCAAGTTGGAATGCCTTTTTAAGTGCTTCAAATCGTTCATAAGTTTTTACCAACACCATTCAGTGTAAGAATTCTACAGATGTGAAAGGCTTCTAAGTAATAACTTTCCTGGCGATTTGAAAAACACAATTCCTAAATGTTCAACCGGAGAGGAAATGTAATATTAATATAACAACATTTAATTGAGCCTTATGGCATCTACTTATACATTACACTTCGAAATTATTTCTTTATTGTTCTTTGTGTTTTTCCTATTGTGCCTAAAAATATGAAATAAATTACAACGTGCCGTACTTTCCTCGGACCCTATTTCTAAGGTACACTACTCCTCCAACTACAGTGAAAATGGATCCACGAGATTTGCGGAAAGGAAAAGTAAGGAGGAGAAAAAATGTAGAACAACAGTTCTGAATACTAATCGCACAAACAATGTAACAAGTCCGTAATCTTTCTTTTGTAAGTTGACTCCTGTATTTTTACACTACAGCATTCTTATACAACTGTTTTGTATTTTGAGACAAAAACAATATATTTATTGTAAAATATTTATTTATCTTCGTAAAAGACAAGTAAATAATTTGTTTGCACACATCTTTGCGTAAAAATTGGACATTCATTGGAAACTCATACCAATGTATCCATAAATTTCGTGTGGAGATTTTAATAACAAATCTCATTGTGCGAAGTGTACCAAAAATGCTTACCATACGATTTATTGAAGAAGTTCTACGAGAGATAAGCTATCATTGCAGGTGGCGATCCCTCAAAGATGGAGTGACTAAGAATTTACTTGGGACACATCGTTAGTCAGTAGAAATTGATAATAGATTGATAACCACACTCGCTTGTGTCGAGACGAATGTTTCATGATCAAATGTCGAACTATCCAGTAGCGTGAAATTGTAAATGCACATGCAAATATGTTAACGAATGTTTCTATCTGGCTGTATTTTTTTCAAAATATGAACAGTGGTTTACTAATTATCAAAGTGGCAGTGACATACGTTCATCAGAATCAGACTTGAAAATTCTATCACACCTGTTCACGAGTTATTGTCACCGGTAAATCATTTGGATGAGCACTTAAAACTAGACACAGAATGACTGCCTGTAGCGAACTGATGTCTCCAAAATTACCTTCCTCTAAATCTACCATTGAGACCTTATGCTTTCCACATTTGTACTTGCTCATTGAATGGAATTGTCATGGCTGCAGAGCTACAATAGCCATGTTTGCATAGTTGCTGTTGACACATTTGCTTCATGTTAATTTATATTAGGAAGTTGCAAATAAAACAAATATTTAAAAAATATGTTGGTGGCGGAGCTCGCATAAACAATCCCCAAAACATAGAAAGGTATAAAAGTGCTTCGTTTCAGATCGATAAACACACGAAAACGAACGAGAACATCATAAAGTACGTATTGTAATGTTACAGAGACGATGTTTCGACAGTGAAACTGGCCACTTTTCGTCCAGAGACATTTTGAGGACCGATTGATTGTAATCCCATCTCTATCATTTTTGTCCAGTTTCCCTGATCTATTGAGCAAATGCTGAGATGACCCCTTGTTTTGCTTCTGGACGTAAATGTAGCTTCACTATGCGCACGTTTTATTGAACTCTCCTTTTGCTTGTAATGGTAAGAGTAGAGGTAAGGGCAAGTTGATATTTTGTTAGAAATGCAGAAAAACCATACTTGCAATTCGTGTACCGATTCAAATACGTTTTCTACAACTCAGAAACGAAAATGACTATTTTCAAATATTGCTAATCTTGCGAGTTTTGAAATTAATTTTTAAAATTAATTTTTATTTATGTTCAACTTTTACTCATCTTTCAACTATTTATAGTTAAAATGACGGGAAGGGATTCAGGAACTCAAGAGAACATGCACAGATAATCATTTCCCCCCTACGTCACATAGTGTTTACTGTTTTTTGACAGGATAAATCTAAATTTGAATAAAAATCTAAAATTCTTTTTTTCAATGCGTCACCATAGACAACTGTTATCACTGCTTCTGTTTCTTACTTAATTATTGACCTTTTGATTCATATAAATTATTAGTCTTAGTTGATGTTTACATTTTACATTCTTTTTAACTATTATTTAGGATATAGTTTGTTCCCACGGTATCTTTAATATGTTATGTATCATATCAAATAGTGTCATAAGTTCAATGTTCTGCATGCTGGTATAGTTTTCTTCCGAATGCTGCACTTATAATACCTCTATTTGCACTATTTCAGCCTCACTTTCCTATTCCTACTACTAAGTTGTGCCGGGAAGAGAAATTTGTCTTAGTCCTCTCCCATCTTGCGTGTCACTTGATGCGCAAGATGATGGTTTAAAGGAAGTTTCCTGATATCTCGGTCTATCGTATAAATAATCTGCCTAGTCCAGTACAATTACTTCTAGGCTGTCCGGGTGACGCCGCGTCGTTGGTAGATAGGCCGACGTTTCGCCTGTCATGTCGCAGGCTTCTTCAGGGTACTGAGGTCAGTATAGTCAGTACCCTGAAGAAGCCTGAGACATGACAGGCGAAACGTCGGCCTATCTGCCAATGACGCGGCGTCACCCGGACAGCCTAGAAGTAATGGACTCGAGCCACGGAAGCCTACGTGTATAGTCCAGTCCAAAGCTCAACTCTGATTTAGGCATCATTAATATGGTTCATCTATTGCGGACATTTTTTTTCTTGAATTTAGAGCGGACTACTGAACACATTTTGAAACACTACGTCCCCATTCTCTCTTCCATCGTTATTTTCGAAATGTCACATATTTCAATTCGCAGATACTTGTAGATTTTACCACGCGCATTGTCTTGAAATGCAGTGTGCATATCAACGTGAATATTTTTCTATTATCAGCACTGCCTCTCTTTAAGTTGACTTTTGCACATTTGCCTAGAATTTCATTGAGATGTCATTGCTGAATTAATTTACCAAACACATTTTGAGAAAGAATCTTTTCATGCCTAGCAAACAATTTGAGATTATTGGTAATTAATTATTAAAACATTTTCATTACTAGTCCTTCATCACCATGGAGCTTCTAACCAGATGAAATTTGCGACAATTGCCTAGATAGTTGGATCACATCAAAGTACAGAATCACAAAAGAAATTAAATTGCTAAGAAACAAATGAAAAAACAAGCTGTATGAAGGGGGAACAAATATGAAGTGATTTTTGTGCTGATGAGGAAGTGCATTTAGCGGCCGAGGTCAAAATACCCTTGAAGTGCTACGTGATCTCTGTCCTCCATTACGACTTTACGGAGTGCAATTCTGATAAGTGATTTCAGAAATTTGCGCAGTTTTTTCTCTATTTCACATGATTTTTTTATAAACTACTTGTACCAGTTAACAATTACAAGGGAAATTACAGAAACGGGCGTAGAGAACCTAAGATCTCCCAATATTTTGTGAGCATTGGTGGTCTCTGGTTTTGACACTGAACCGTTTAGGTAAATGAATCAAAGGATGAACGAAGAAATAGAACAGGACGATTATAGAAATAGTTTGTCCAGAAAATATGCAAGAATGAACTGGATATCCTTTCAGTTGGGGAACGCCAATTATATTTTTTGTATAATAACATTCCTAGTAATGTTATGAGTGTTAGTGCTGCAGAGGCCAAAAGTTAAAAATGGAGGCGGGGAGTAGCGGAGCCGATATATTTTCGACATCGCAAAATCAATAATTATAAAATTGGCTGCCATAGGCAAAACGGAAGAAGTGCACAGAAGCCTCCACTCTGGTAAGCACATTTGTATTGATGCCTCTGAAAGGGGTTGCTCTTCAACAATTACCGAGATCAGTAGTAACATCGAATTTTTAAAAAGTCTGCATACGCATATTCTGTATTTGTATGATACCATTTTGATTTACGGCGACCGTAACAGTGTACTGATAAGACTGCTCGCCCTCCAACTTCGCGTAACAGGGTTCAAATCCCGCTCTGTTCAGCTGAAATATTTGATGGTAAAAGGGGATCAAGGCAGGTTTTTTCGGCGTTATAATGTTTTTCTGATCACTCGTCCCATTATCGTTTCAGACAGATGAACATGACTTATCACCCACTCATGAAAAGCGTTTATCTCAGGTTTTGCCGTAAAAGGTAAGCATTAGAATCATAATTAGTGATGGCGGAATTTGGCACTATACATTTATTAAATTGCATTTTGAAAACAATGCTATAGCATTGTATAGCATTATAAAAATTGAGCATTTGTAGCATTTATTGAGAAAATAATTATTACGGGAGGAATCATTGAGATAAAAAATATTTTGATACATTGTAGATTTTATCATTAAAATCAGGAAGGGAAACTAATATTTTCCAACAAACTAACTAACTATATATAATATTTATATATCGTCCTTTGTAAACAACAAATATGAAAGCACATATTGTATGTAAGAAGCATAAGAAGTACCGCATACATTTAGGGCCTTCCCCTTCTTTCCTTGTCCTTCTCCAAACAGCGAACTGAGGAAGATGAGACCCCTTGAGAAATCTCTGAGAGCTCAGGCTTTCAGGATCAGTTTTTCTGATAGTGCATACTCTTTTTTACTGTGCTTAGCTAGATCTTAATTACAAATTAATTAACACTGCCACTCAAATTAATAGTTTCCAAATATCAATGTGTTGTCGATGTAGCATCCCTTGTTAGAGAGCAAATACGAAGAAAACCATGAAATGCAATTGAGCAATTATTTCGCAGATTCATGACCATTTCGTACTTAATCGCTAATTGAAAATCTTCAGAAATATACTGCACCGACCGATAAACATACAATAACTAATTATTTCACGGTTTGCTAACATTTTGCATATTTAGCAATTGCTAAAATCTACCACTTTTAGTCATAAAAACTCTCTGCACATACCCAACAATATATCATTCTGTTTTTTCTCTCCATAGTTTTCATATCTTTTCCTCACACCCCAGCAGTCGAAAATATAAATCACCAAGAACTCCTCGTCTTCTTTTTCGGAGCTCTCGGGGCTACAGGTGCCAACGCCCACATCGCGTTTCGGCGTGTCGGCTGGGTGGTCGCGGCGACGCGGTTCGCCTCGTCGTCTTTCGCGGCCCATACGGTGGGCGACGAGACGCGATGTGACGAGAGGCGGCGCGGCGCGACTTCACGTGTCGCGTCTCCCGCCGGGGGCGTTTGTGCCGCGTAATGCTTCCGGGTGTCAGAAGCCGAGCGCCAGTGATGAGGCGTCTTGGCGCGCCGTTAGTGGAAGGTACCCGCCGCGTGCTCCGACGGCCCCGCCCACTCAGCCCTCTCCCGAGAGCTTGTGCCGCACGGGGCGTTATTCAAACAGCCCGAAACAAAGGCTTGCACTATGAGAATGAGCGAGGAGTTGTGTGTGGTAGGGGTGTTATATCGACTGAAGGATGCCAATATCATTTTTCCCCCTCTTCTTTAATTATTATTATTTTTATTTATCCTTTTTTAAAAACAAAAGATGTCGGGGTTACTGCCCAAGACAAAATTTGTCTGTTCAATGTTTATGGAGGTACAAAGAAGGTAAAGTCTACAGATCAAGCACTTCACAATTATTCTCAATTATTATTATTATTATTATTATTATTATTATTATTATTATTATTATTATTATTATTATTATTGTTGTTGTTGATTTTAAAGTTTTAAGATTTTTAACCATTTTAAATATGTATATATGTAAACTTATGTAGTACATATCTAGAACTAATTGTAGGTTGTCAGTTTAGTATATAAGGGTGGTTCAGTAAGCACCTCACGGCTCAAGACTGTAAACCGCCATCAAATGTATTAAGTAGTTCTATAAGTTTAAAACAATTTTTTCATGTACTGAAGAATGTGAAATATATATCTGAAGCGTTGCCATGAGAAAAAGAAATATGTCATTGATGGATGTTTCCTATTATCAAATTGTGAAATAAAACAACAGAAGAGAGACGAGTGAGGGGGTATTTATTCTGGGCGTGTCAACTACTAAAGTTATTTGTCCCGTAAGTGTAGGGTATGTTTTATCCCGAGAGGTGGTGGTGTGGTAAAAGAACGGTTTAAGGGGATTCTGGGTGGAGAATAACACGATTATTTTCTTTCAAATTAATTTAATTTTTTGAAGATACTTCCTCTAAGTCCAAGCAAACAAGTACTTCTCCGCCAGAATAAATGTAAGCTAACCAGCCCTTATATTGAAGGTATCGTTTAAAATATTTAATATTTAGCAAAAACATAAAATAATTTTGTTTTAAAAATACAAGCATCTCTAAATATTATTTTAAGTCCAACTTAAAATGATGTTAATATTGTCGAGCGTGGTAAATCGTTGCGATTACGTCAATAAACTAAAATAGAAAACGAAGTAAAAGAAATTACTTATCCATTACGATTTTGTTAGATACCCAGGAACTGTAGAAAGTCCAAAAACAAATTAACACTTTCTATTTGGGTAGAAAATGCAAATATTTGCTCCTGTCACTTCACCTATTCTCACACTACGCGAACCCACTGTATTTTCATACTCAGTGCTTCTGATAGAGCGGAAGTCATACGACAGCGTAGCTTCAAGGATGAGTCCGCCCGCCCTGAAATATTTGCTCTTCACCTATGTTATCACTCTATTCGTGAAGAGTGTTTTGGTTAAAATAATTTATTCTAGTATCAAACGAGTATATTTTATTTGATATCCCTGAGCAGTTTGCGTGCTATGTTTTGGGAAATCATTTTGTATGGTATTATCTAGCGGCATTTTTGCTGCTGCTGCAGGCCACAAGAAATCGTAATAACAATAAACGTTTTAATTCTTTGTGAATTATGTACGGCTTATTTGTTGCTTAATTTAAAGATTTATCATGCATATTATTTGGTATATTTTGGGTATTTTAACTGTATAGAAATCCGGGCTCTAGTAATATAATAATAATAATAATAATAATAATAATAATAATAATAATAATAATAATAATGATAATAATGATAATGATAATAATAATGATGATAATAGTAATAATAGTAATAATAATAATGTTAATGATGAAAGTAATTGCCTCGCGAACGGGAAGGGAGGAGTTTGAAGTGACGAGTGTCTGGCTGACTGATGAGGTTGCGGTGCCCGTATCGCGGGCAGGGCAGGGCAGGGCCGTGCAGGTGCCGGTGGCAGCGGGCGCTGCGGGCGCTGGGCGTCAAGTCAGCGCCAGCGCTGGTGACGGGGCCGCGGGGGCGTATGGGCGCGTGAGAACGGCGGCGCCCGGGTGAACGCCCCCGCGCGCCGCCGTCAGCACGAGCGCGCCGCCCGGCCTCGCCCGGCGCAGTGGGCCCGAGCACCCACTGACGCGGCCCCATGCAAAGTCTAACGACATCTCAAAAAAGTTTTTTCATGAGGGAAAAGGGGTTGTTGGGTCTGTTTACACGGAACAAACGACGCATGTTATAACGTACGAGTGATTTGAAGGGTTTCGAATAAGGACATGGTAACTCACAATTTATAAATGAAAAAAAAATGAAAAATGCCTGAGAAATCTGTGGTGCGTCGATAGTTTTGATGGTGGAACACATTTCTGGACAGAATGTGCCAAGTGATCCTTATAAGAAAGTTGGTTTTCTTTATTATTGTCGGTAGCATCGCGAATTTTGTTAAAGTTGTCTCATGTGGGTAACCGTGTACTTGACTACAACCCCCAATTTTCAATGGCGTTTCTTGTGTTGTTAAAACCACGTACTACCAGTGTAGGGAGCTAACTCCTTTCCTTCATAAAATCCGAAATTTCGCACTAATGTCATATATTATTTATGCCAAAAAACCTCATTATAGGAATGGGATTTCCAAGCAAGCTTTGGTCTAATAAGGTACGAAATTGGTCGAGTATAAATAGGTCATAAGAATACAAAGTAGTGGTGTCTACCTTAGCACAGATTTTTTCGAATTTGTTACAACGGTTACGTAAAAGTATAACAATTACTTTGACAATACTTGTGTGCGGTTGCTAAATTTTTCTAATTAAGCTCTCTGAAATATGTTATAGAAAATGTAATTGCAAAATCTAACTTTTTGATGCTGTACGTCCAATAATATGTTTAGCAACGCTAACTTTAAATCCTATCCTTTGTAATGAGGGTAAATAGAAATAAATCTTTGAGATGTTTTATGGCTTCCAACATTTATTTTCTTGATAGGTAATATCTAAATGTAACTTCCATTTAGATACACAGAGAAACATACCAAACATTTTAAAGGGCCCCATGTTATGTATTTTTACTGATGATTGACAGTTCTGTTCGAATATGTCGTTCTCTTTCTACCATTCCACGAAATATAATGACTGAATTCAAAATTGTACTGTTTTGGTACTTCTATTTTAATTACGTATATGACTTTTACTATTAAACCACGAATCAATTACTATTCACCTTGGAAAGCATGCATTTTCTGATTAATATTGTCCAATAATTGTTCCTTTTCAATTCGCGCGTAGCCAGTTCTGCTGATCATGTAAAAATATAGTCTGCCACATGTCATATTGCGGACTGCAAGCAAGCAGAACTGAATAACAGGATAACCAATTCAGGAAGCTAACGACAGCTCATCGCGCACTCCACACGCGCATTGAAGTTGGCGGTAATCCTCCTTGCACATTTGGATTGCGCTGCAGCAGATAATATAATTTATCATACTCAGAAGCGTCTACAGGAAGAGTATATTGCAGGGGAGGTATTGCACGTTGAGGAACGGAAGGAGTGAATCTCTCTGGGCGAAAGCACATGCCTCTCTGATATGGAGAACGGAGGTTTTATCTCTCGACTTTTTCATTTTCTTTTTAATTGGTTGATTTTGATTGATTGATTGATATTCCGGGCACGTTAACTACTAAGACCGTTATTCCCATAAATTTAGTGCATGCTTTTCCTAACTCTAAGCTCGCGGCTGGTCTCCCGACATGTGTAGTTGTGTAGTAGAGTAGACAAAGAAGAGGAAGGAAAGATCGCGCGCGGTCCGTGGCCAGTTTGTTATAGTATTCGCCGGCATTCGCATGGTGTTGTTCGGAGAAAAAACCGATCAGAGCAGCTGGACACTATAGTTCTCCTCCAGACCGCTACTGAATTTGGCCTAGCTATGAAGCTAGTGCGAAGAATCCTACCACCGTTCGGTCTCGAACCTAGGACCTCCTGGTCAGAGGCACTGCAGTAACAGTTGACACCCTGAGCCACCTCTCCCGGTTTTATTTTCTTGTTTGTACATTTTATACTTGTAGTATTTGATTTATATTTTTGAATTTATTATTTTTATTTTCGGATTTGTATTTTTCACTGTAACTTTTGTGAATACATTTATAATTTTTTAGTTTTTAAAACTTTTGTTTGGCCCAGTGCGCGTGCCGCGCGGGTCGCGTCTGCAACCAGCGCCAGCGCTCGCTTCCCGCGCCGTCATCGCAAAACGACGCTGCGCCCAAAGAGGAAGGTGCCACAATTAGGATCCGCTCGGGCGATCTGTAATTTGAGGCGGATTCCTCGGCGGGGGCCGCGCGTGGCCAAGCACTTCGTCAGCGCCAGGGCTGCGTGATGGGCTACGAAATTCGCCATTAAATGTCTTACTACATCAGTGTTATGGTTTATAAATATTAATAACAATAATAACAATAAATAAAATCTGCATCCTTAAAATGGTTAGTTGTACCCGGGAGCTGAAGATTTTGTTGCAGCAAATCAAAATAGAGAAATAAGAACTAAAAACTATGAAAAACATATTTTAAAAACAAGTCATATCGACAAATGTAGAAGATGTAACAAGAGAGTGTCTATTGAGCACATAATGGTTGGGTTCAATACCTTGTCAGAGAGTGCCTATTTAGGCAGTCATAACCAAGTGGCAAAAATCATTCACCGAGAATTAGGAACGAAACTTGCAATGTTGGGGAATAATGCCCCGGAATATTACAAGTATGAACCAGATGCTATGCTCGTGACGAAGACTCACGTTCTTTACTGGGAGCGGCCTATTATGACGGATAAAAGAGTTGATCATAACCGTCCTGACGTCCATTTAATAGACAAAGGAAAGAATAAATGATGTTGCAATCCTTTTGATCCACAACTTGCGGAAGTCCCAAGCGGAAAAAATGAGAAAATATCAGTAATTGGCAATTGTACTAAAATAACTTTGGAAGTTGCAAGAGGTCTCTCATTTCCCCATGGTCATATCAGTTCGAGTCGTCACCAGGAACTTTAAAAGAAATCTGGAAAATTTAGATCTCAAATATATCTTTGACGAAGCTCTGAAAGCCACCCTTCTTCAAACATGTCATATTGTTAGAAAATTTTTAAATGTATGACATTCATGTAGGATAGGATGAATTTCCTTCTTACACAGTCCGAACGTAGTTCTATAATATCAATTGGAATGTTATCAGGTGAATGTTTTCCCTTCTAAAGCAGAGAAAGTGTGAAAAATCAATTTATAGTAATAATAATAATGATAATAATGATAATAATGATAATAATGATAATAATGATAATAATGATAATAATGATAATATTGATAATAATGATAATAGTGGTATAAATAATAACGGCAAAATTCCTCCCTCTCCGACAGTTGACATTAATGCAGATGTGTGGTATCGGAAGTACTTGAGCTTGGCTCGAAACTTTCTCCTAACAGATATCTGGCATTAGCAAATTAATTGAGTGGTAAAAAGCTTGACAAAATTTTAGTAGCATATCTTTGCGGGTTCTAACTATGAGAACGGTGATTAATAATGACAACATAAAATTATCTGGGAGTAAATAACACGAGTATACAAGTTGCACATAACTAAGCAGCGGAGAAGGCATCACCCGGATGGGTTCGAATTGAAAAGCAAGCGCTGGTAGCGTACATTCATTGTACTATTGCGTCGTGGCCCGCCGAAGGGCGGAAGAAGAGAATAATTGGGCTCATGTTGAACGACGATAGGGAGGAAATTACAAAAACTGCCAAATTAGTTGGTATGTCTCTCTTAATATCGTAATTTCGGCCCTTGTGTTTGGTTCTGACAATCGGTTTTAGCAGCCTGATAGCAGGCTTAAGATCATGTGAATAGAATAGACAAGCTCAGCTATGGCAACCACTTAACCCCTCAAACAACATAAAATTACAATTATTCCATACCATATCAAGATTACGCAAACACATTACAAATACTGACAAATCCGTTGTAATAATGTGTCATTTGTAATGGGTCGAAACGGTAGAATCGAACGTTCTACACATGAATACTTTTGGGGCTAGGCGGACTATCATATGGATCATAATGTACCACATCTTACTATCTTACCATTGTGGACGACTTAAGTATGGTGGCACATATGGGTAGTGAAGCTATCTCTGCATGCAGATTCCAAAATAAGCCAGAAGATAATTATGAAGGAACTAGATCTCCAAATGAAGTTTTGAATGCTCATGAAATTAAGTCAGTTGTATCTGTGGAAATTCGGACTCAAATGTGTGTACCTAGAAAACTCACGAAACACAAAGCACATTAGACCAGAGTTTAGCATGCCAACAACAAATGAGTTCACTGTACTACCTTGCACATATTGCATCCTCTGCAGATACCTGTAGGCTCTTGGACGGGATCTAATTCAATATATGAACCAGTCTAAGAGCGGCGATAAAAAAGTAATAGTAGCATTAATAACAATGATAAAAATGCCAACATTCATGCTTATAAAGAATGAGTTTTTGAAAAGCTCTCTTTCTCAGGCAATGCGAATAAACAACAGCTGTAAAAGTGTACAAAGCCGTTCATGCATACTGTGACGTCATGGATACAGCGACCACAGACACAGAGCTTTCGTATAATAAATATATTTATTAACAAGAAAACAAAACAAATAT
>BOPP01000367.1:179902-211517 GCA_017312745.1 Gryllus bimaculatus | reverse complement strand
GAGGAGCGGGGGTGGAGGGGTGGGAGGGGTGGGCTGCGGGTGTTATGAGAGGTTATGGGGGGAGGGGTGAGATGACGGCACCTGTGAGGAATAGGAGGGGTAGATCGGATGAGAGGAGGGGTGGGTCGGGAGGAGGAGGCTGGGGGTGAGATGAAGGGAGAGGGTGGGATGGGGGAGAGGGAAAGGACAAACGACAGAGGAGGGCAACGACTGGCGGCCACCCACCTTGGTAACTAGATGCCCGCCGGTGAGTAACCGATAACTCCGTGCCTTCGAAGGGAGGATGAGCCAGGAAGGGATCAAATTTTGGAGAATTGTTTAGGTTCTTCATTCACTTTACTTATAATATAATGTCCAAAATGGTATTGGCAATTCGAAATATTTCTGAAATTGTGGGGCTTGTATAAAAGAACAATTATCTTGATTTCAAATCAAATTATAGTTATTGCATGGAAAAGTTTTTTTCCGAGCATCAAATTGCTTTAAACTTTAATATCTCATTTAAGAAGTGCAATAGCAAAAGTTTCGACAATTGATTATTTCACTTTATCAAGATTTTAACACAATGCATGTGTAAAAACTGTTAGGAGAATGCAGGAATGGGAGTATTTAAAGAAGTCCAGTTATTTGAGGTTAGAGTTATAAAATAGTGTAAGCTTTCTAGTTCATTATTCTTCATCTCATTATTCTTTCTTCATTTCACGGATAGAATCCCTTTCTTTAAAACTATTCATTGTTTAGTGTATTTTATTTACTTTATCCCAAAAAAATAAATAAAGTATTTAATCATAAAATAAATATACTGCGTAAGTGCAAGGGTAAGTGTTTTGTTTAATATTTTTCAAAACGTCGCAGCATCTTACGGTTGACCACTGTGGCTCGACCAAGAGGCAGCTACTGGCGAAAAGGAGTGGGCTGTGGTCAGCGCCAACTTGAAGGAGGGTCCGTTGGAAAGGAGGGTTGGGGAGGGGACGCGACGGGGAGGACGGGGGAGGGAAGAGAGGATCGATGGTGCCCGAGAGGGCGGAGGTGGGGTGAGGGACTCCGTTCATATCGCACACGATGAGCTGAAGCTTGAAGCTGAGCTGGGGTGCGTGAAGACGGCCCAGTCAAGGGGTTCCCTCGATGATACTACTCATTCACTCCGGGGAGAACTGGTTTTCGTCAGATGGACTTGCACACGTCAGAACTACTTTGTCAACGGGAAGACGAGTGCCGTGTTCTTTCCTTGGTCTTCAAAGGAGCTTTTGTCCTTTCTGACTGGTGCGTAAGGAAATTGATTTTAAAAGGCTAAGAAGAACTGATCTAGGGTTCGTTAATTATATTTCCTTTCCTTTGTAAATGTAATCGATAACAAGGTTGTTAGACTCGTCTTTAAAGCTAGGAGTTGTCTGGTTTGTTCTTCACTAATTTGAATGTAACGAGTACAAGTTATCGGATTTCTTCGTTCATAAGTTCCTTCCTCTAGTGCATCATAGCTGATGGAAGGAAGAACGAGAGAGAAAAGAGAGCGAGATCGAGAGGAAATGTGGAGAGAGAGGGGGACAAGAGAGAAGGGAAGAGGTTAGGGAGAAAAAAGTGACATGAATAGCAACTGCTGCAGAAAACAGGCAAACTCGCGCAAGAGTGTTATGAAAACGAAAATGTAGTAGCGAAATAATGGACGGAATTTGATGATCAGGAGAGAAACAGAATGATCTCTAGATTATTTTATGTACTGAGCATAACAGAACATATTTGGAAATATTGTTTAAAAACAACAACAAATTCTAGAAGTGATCAAATTAAAAGTTGAAAATAATGATAACATAGCTACCGACGGAAACCTGTCAAGAGGGGCGAAATGTCAGGCGCGCGTCAGACTCGGCGGACTAAAAGCGGGCGAGCAGATGAACACAAAAAAGGAAACAACGTACAAAAATGAGCGGGCGAACATGAGAAAGGTATCGTAGGAAGATGTGCTAGATGATTGATTTTTGATTCCCGCGCGCGTCAACTGCTAAGGTCATAAGTCCCGAAAGTGAATGCATATTTTTTGCTCAATATCTTCAACGGGGGCTGGATCGTGAGACCCTCCCGACCTGCGCAGCTATAGGGGGATTTCCCCCCAAACAAATATCTCCCACGCAATGGGGCACCGCCCAGCCGGGACAGCAGCCAAGCTCCCCACTGGTCTTGCACATGTTGGTAATGTAGTTGTGAGGAGGTGTGTGTGTGTGTGTGTGTGTGTAATAAAAGGGTGAGCGAATAAGACAGGGAGAGGAAGAAAAGATCCGCGCGCGGTCCGTGGCTGCGTTTGTTAGGATGCCTGCCCTGCATTCACCTGGAGTTTTCGGGGAAACGACAGCAACCGATCAGAGCAGCCGGCCGCTAAGAATTCCCCCCCAGGTAGGACAGATCTCGACCTAAGTCTCTAGCTAGTTGTTTCGCAAATCCTGCCCTGTCGTGAGTGGCAATCTAGGACCTTCCGGCAAGAGGCAGAGAGAACGTCAGTCGATGCCGTGAGCCACGCTGCCCAGTGCCGATGGTGCGAGCGAGCGGGCTGTTTACGGCCAGAGGAGGGGCAGAAGTGGCGGGGCGGAAGTTGGCGAGAGGGCGTGAGCAGGCGCTGAGAGGGGGTGGGGCGGCGTGTGCGGCCGGGGCCCTCGGGCGGCCGACGAGGATGCGATGGGGGGGGGGGGAGGGCGGGGCGCGCGTGCCCTCGAGAGCATTTCCAGAGCGCAGGCGCCCAGACGCTGCGCGTTTGCGAAGCGCCACCTGCTGGCCGCGCTTCCCGCGCAACGGAACCGGCCGCCCGCCCGCCCGCCTCGCCCCGACTCGCCCCGCCTTCGCCCCGCCTCGGGCCCAAACTCTCCCCGCCACGGCCGTCTCACTCCTTTCCCGCCCCTCTCCGCCCCACGCTCTGCAATGCGCCACGTCCCCATGTTCGACCATGGCACACCGAGCTTTATTTCAAATTCCGTCTTAAGCCTCATATCGCCGTGTAACCACGCCAAGGCAGCGACCACGCCAAGCCACGCCAAGCCACGCCAGAGCACGCAAGTCACGCCCAAGCCACGCAAGCCACGCCAAGCCACGCAACCACGCCAAGCCAAGCCAAGCCAGCCACTCAATAGTCACTCCAAACAAACACCCCACCATCACGCACTCTTCATAAAACCGCCTAATATACTCCGCTTCCACCGCCAAACTAGTTTCCATTTCCATTTATCATTTGTTTTTTTGTGAGTAGACCATGCCGTATTATGTCTACTAGGCAGTTCTGGAGACGCCGAGTCAGAGGCACAGGTGCAACGTTTCGGAACGCCATTCCGTAACCTTCCTCAGGCGAAATGCGCTTGAGGAAAGTCGCAGATGGCGGCCGAAACGTTGGTACCTGTGCTCGGGACGCGGGCGTCTCCCGAACTGCCTACTACTTACTGAACTCCGGCAGCGTAAACCGACGCCCTCATGTCATATTAGATGCCTCTCTAGCAACGACGTGCCCTTGCATGTGGGCAAGCATAGGTTCGTTCGCTGAAGGAGCGGGCAGATGGCAGCGGCCACCGCCAGCTGAGGATCGTCCGCGGGAGCAGCGCTCCGCGCAAAGAGACGACGGGCTGCGCGCAAGTGCATCAAGGCTCGCACTCAGCAAGCGGAGCGCGCCGGCGCGGGGCGGAAAATGAAGAAGAACAGGCGAGAAATTCGGCTCGTGACTGCTGCCGGCCGCCCGGGTCACGCCTACGGGTCCTCCATGGCGGCGGGGGCCCCCCCGCTCCCGCCCCATAAATCGGCCCCGTCTCTGGCAAGCCCCCGCGCACTTTTCATCCTCCGGCTTTCGGCCATCAAGATTTTTCGCGTCTAAGTATCATTCGTGACTACAACGCTTTTTATGTTTGCTCTGTCCCGCCGGACCAAGGGCGTAAACGTCGATAAGATGATTGATTTGAGTGATTTCCTGACGGAAGGAGTAAACCTGTACATCAGGGTTGAATTTGTTTTAACATTTGTACATTGAAACATTCGATGTTGGGAGACAGATTTTAGTAAAGTTCAGTAGGTAAGATGTTCTCGGTCTGTGCCGCGATAGTTTGAAACGCGCATTAATTAAACGGCAATTACATTTGTTCGAAAACGCGAATAATCAATAGGAAGTCGCTCTCACCAATATTTTAGGAATATACAAGCTAGCCGACCAATAAAACGGCGCGAAGTGGCGCTAATAAAGCAGTCGGCTTTCATAACACGGAATTTAAATATTGAACACTGATGTGTGAGACAATGGAAATGTCAAGTAGTACGCACACGCTCGCTCGCAGCACACTTACGAAAAAGCTGTTTAAAACAGCGGAAATTATATTTTTAAAATACAATACTTCAAACATTTCATTAACATTTCATGGAATCATGTTTGAAAATATAATACTGACATAACGAAAATGGGGGAAAGTGACGGGAGAATGTGAAAATTTGGCAAAATGAGAATTTTATCGTATTGTAACGTATTAGCCAGCGTTCTCATGGCATCTATTTGGGGACGCTTGGAAAGGATTAGCTAGCCACAGGAAGTAGCGGTTTTCCCGTAAAGGGAATGAATCGCGGAAACGGGAGACACAAGGGCTTTGGGAGTTTCGGCTTTATAGTAGAAGCTTTTCACTGTTATAACAAGCGAGGGGGGGTGGCGTGCGTAGTAGGTCCGTTGGGCCTCGCCTATATAACAGCGTGTATCAGAGCCCGTGGGGGGGGTTCTGGAGACAGCGGGAGAACTCTGTGCGTGTGCAACAAAACTTGGCGCCACGACGGTGCAATATGCGAGCCAGGCTCGCGAGGCTGGAGTCCACTAGTTGACGAAGCCTGGCGGACTTTATGTCCTTTGGTGACTGGGGCGGTCACGGGGGGAGCGATGCTGTGTGCGTGCTCCGAGGTGAAGAGTGGTTGAGTGCACGCTCCGCGTGGGGGTGGTATTGCCGATTCTCAATTCGGTAAGATCGCTCCTGCGGATCGAGGCAAACCAGCCGTTTGGTGCGCCAGGACGGACTTTGTGTCCAGCGTGACATCCGGTCACGAGCTAGGGCCTTTGTGCGCGATTCAAAAGTAGGAGTGGCGAATGCCACAATCAAACCATCTTCAATCGGGGTTTGGATCGCTCCCGCGTCAGGGGATAGTAGGTTTATCAGAGCTAGGGTGTAGTAATTATTAAGTGTAATATATTTGTTTTGTTTTCTTGTAATAAATATATTTTATTATACGAAGCTCTGTGTTCTGTGGTCGCTGTGAGTATCCATGACGTCACAGACGGATAGACATAATTGTGGGCAGCGGTAAACGTATCCCAGGGAGGAGGATAGGATACACCAAATATAGACATCATGGTGCAGCGGTAACTCGATCCCACGGGGAGGAAGCGATAGAGCCCACAACTATAGACATAATTGGGTGGCAGCCGTTAAACGATCCCAGGGGGGACGAAGGATAGTGGCACCAACGATAGCCATAATTGGTGGAGCGGTAAACAATCACGGGGGGAGGAGGATAGATCACACCAAATATAAACATAATTGGTGCAGCGTAATCGAATCTCATGGGGGAGCAGCTAAGTGACACCAAAAAGTACATAATTGGTGGCAACGGTAATCACTACCTTACGAAGAAGAGCATAGTGCAAATTAACTATAGGCATAATTGGTGTAACGTGTGTGGCCCAGTGCGTGGGGGGAGTGTCGACGGATAGACATGAATGTGAACGTCTACAACGCACGAAGTCCGAGAATCAGCACGCCAGCATACCGCCAAGCACCACTACAACGCAGAGGACAGGAAAGGAAGGACGGAGAGGAAGGAAGGACATCTCGAAGGCCACCCCGGCTTTGGACCAGAATTCACAATTCAGCAAGATCCGGCGTAACGTATAGTTATCTGCAATGGTTAAGCTCGTTCAGGTTTAATTATGGCTTTACTTACCGACGATTCGGGAAGATTCGTGTAGTGCACGTGGCACAGGAATTAGGAACTCGAAGTCAACAGGTGGGGAAAACTTTAGCTGTGTTAAGAAAATTGATAGAGGAGCATCCCGATTGCGAGGATGGATTTGTTTAAAGCAATAGCTCAGGCCGCATAAGGATTCAAAAAGAAGAGAGAAGGCCCGAACGCGAATTAGAAAAAGAACGAGAGAAAGCTCGAACGCTGAATTAGAAAAGAAGCGAAGAGAAGGCCGGAACGCGAATTAGAAAAGAATCGAGAGAAAGCCGAACGCGAATTAGAAAATAAGGGACGGAGGAGAAGGCCGGAACGCGAATTAGAAAAAGAACGAGAGAAGGCGAACGGGAGGCCGAACGCGAAATTCGAGAGGGAAATGCGCCAACGGCGGATGCCGAACGCGCCGTTTCAATTAGAAAAACGTCAGGGATAGAAAGGGGCAACAGGGACTAGAGCTAGTTCCGCAGCCTGAATTCAAGTGGTAAGGGTTTCAGATTCGATTAAATCAGCGTTATGGAGTCGTTTTTAAAGGCGAAAACGACGACATATACGGCATATTCCTGAGTGTGTTCGAAAGTCAAGGCCGACAATTGAAATTCCGGCAAGAAAGATGTGGTGTGCAATCTTATGGGACCGTGCCGGCACATCAGATAAATTGCCGTCGCTTACCTAGAAGGGCAGAAGGTAGTGAGGATAAGTATATTATGCGAATTAATAGTATAGGTCCACTGAAATGTATTTAGATTCATGCCGAGAAGTTTCTGACAATCTGGGTTCACGAAACATGAAAAGCCGGCAAATATTACCTGGAATTTTATACGCGAGGAGTTTTGCAAATTATTGTAAAGAGTGGGGTAGCTTGGATTAGACATCATACGTTTGAAGAGTTAAATGAATTTCAATTGCTCATACGGATGGATAGCTGAATTCGCCGAGTGCCTATCGAAATCAAAGAGTCATTTATATGATGAGTGGGGGTTGGGAGATTATAATTGTTTACCGGGTCTGTGAATGGGAGCTCTTAAGTTTTCTAGATAATTATGAAATATAATAGGGGCAGGCTGGAACGTTCTCCACATTTTAATCAGTTATTCAGAAACTTACTCGGAAGTTCCGTTCAGCTGTCTTGGGAACATGTTAGCGAGCGCGATGCATAGCCGATGTCAGATTAGCATTTTGAAACTCCAGTGGGAAATCAAGGCAGTAAGAAACCGATGTCAGGGCCGTTTATGAGAACTAGAGAATGCGCGAACTGTGTACAGTTGTGGTGCCCGGTACGACTTCATCATGACACAGTGAGCTTGTCTTCTGCTAGCGCCGGGAGGCGGAAAGGTATAAATAAGATTGTGTCGACATATAGGCTAGAGTAAGCTGTGTATACCGCGCACCGTGAGTTGGCGAGGGGTCAGAATCTGAAACGGTATATGCCGGGAATATTTTTGAGGGACTCAGGAGACGTCGTTATATTATACGAGGAAATTCATTGGGGACACAGAATCTCTGGACGGGAGAAAAGCGATGTGATTTTGCAGTCGCTGGACTGCCTTTCAGCAGCAAAAGTTTTGCATTCTCCCGGTGCAGAAGTCCGAGATACGTGGAAGACCGTTTTCGGAAAGTCGTCACGAAAACAGCCTGGCTTGTCGTACTCGCAGAATGGTGCCAGAGGATATTCTTATAGGTAATCGAACAGCCTGCGTATTGGAAATCAGAAGTAAGGCAGATTTATTGAAATTCGCACAACGTTATTGGCAGCCGGTAACTACTGCTTACACGGCAGATGCGCTTAGGAGCATGTGATGTTTTTATTGATACACTGGAAGACCTTGAACTGAGACTGGAGAATGCCGGAGGGCGGCTACACTGAGTTGGAGGTGCACTTGATTGTATTGGTACTCGGAATATAAAGGAAAATTAACTGTGTAGTATCTTGTATGTACAGTTGTTTTTGACAAAGTCGTAATTGTTCGTGAATGTTTTTGTATTTTTTGTGTGTTTGTGTAGGATCTGTTGTTCTGATTGTTAGTCGTTGAACTGTATCGACATATGGCTCGATTTAAGGATCATGAAGAGTTCAGGGCGTGTTGTAAATACAGTGTTTGTTGGAATGCATTGAACGGAAGTGTACAATATTTAAGTTGATTTGTGTGTATTAAAATTTATTATATAGAGATTGTAAATTCAGTAAGGCAGATTTTTAGAAATGTATTAAACATTATGTAGTTAGGTAAAATCTAAGTTTTAGAGGAATTTAGTTTTTGTTGAGCCGTTCACGGATAGTATGGTGTGGGCTAATAATAGTCGTGAGCTGGAGCTGGTTGAGCTTGTTACCCGGCGGTGTGGTAAGCTCTGTTTAGCACGATCTACGCGTCTGACACAAACCATTTCGGAGTGTTATGTGTCAGCATGCTTAGTGTAGCCAGTACGGGATGTACCCAGGTATTTGTAGTATGCTCAGGGAGTTTGGGCTAGAATGTAAAACATAGGTACCGAGCTCGGGGTTGTTGTGGTCATGCGCTTTGTCGTTTAGACACGCAAGTTATGGGATAGGTTTCATGATTAGTGCGGGTGAGCTCGATGAATTTTTTTATTGTGGATGTCTGTATAATCGATAAAATTGTAAAGTGGGATCTGGAAATGTATTGTAAACGTATTAGCGCAGGCACGTGTCTTCATGGCAGTCTAATTTGGGACGCTTGGCGAAAAGGAGCCTAGCACACAAGAAGTATGGTTTTCGCGGTAAATGGAAGAAACGCGGGAAACGGGAAGACGCACAGAGGCTTTTGGGAGTTTTCGGCTTATAGAAGCTTTTCACTGTTATCACGCTTTGTTACTGGAACGTTCTGTATGAAGTGTCTTGCGGCGCAATCGCGTGTGAGAAGCTATTCAGTCTATGGAGTCCGGTGGTGATAGGCGGTTAGCACGCAGCGAGCTGACAACAAGCGAGGGGGGCGGTGAGGTAAGTAATTACCGGGGACGGGGAGAGCCTGGCCCTTTCGAATCGGCTAACTATCATCCAGGTAAAGGCAGAGTGCGGTGAGGTGGAGGTTTCTGAGGAGGTGTTACAGTGAAGCCATGGTTAGAGGGGGCAGAGGGGGCTCTCTGTCTGGAGGAGCACATTGCTGCGGAACGGAGAATCCCGTGGGCCGTGTGCACAAACTTGGCGCCACGAACGGGTGGCATATGCGAGGGGCCAGGCTCGGCCGAGGCTGGCGTGCACTACGTTGATGAAGCCTGCGGACATTTGATTCTTGGGTGACTGCAGGTCACGGGGAGGCGATGCTGTGTGCCTGTGCTCCGAGGTGAAGAGTGGTTAGTGCCTACGATTCACGCCGATTCTCAATCGGATAAGATCGCTCCTGCGATCGAGGCAAACTAGCCGTTGGTGCGCGCGGACGGGAACTTTGTGTCAGCGTGACATCCGGTCACGGAAGCTAGGGCTTTGTGCGCGCTTCAAAAGTAGGTGCGATGCCACAATCAAAACCATCTTTTCGTCGGGTTTGGTTTCCTCCCGCGATAGGGGATTAGTAGGTTATAGAGCTACGGGTGTAAAGAGTTATTAAGTGGTATATATTGTTTTGTTTTCTTGTTAATAATATATTTATTATTACGAAAAGCTACTGGGTGTCCTGGTGGTCGCTGTATCCATGAGTCACAGTATCAATGAACGGTTTGTACACTTTTACAAGCTGTGTGTTTATTGCCATTGCCTTGAGAAAGAGAGCTTTTCAAAAACTCCATTCTTTATAAGCCTGAATGTTGGCATTTTTATGCATTGTTATTGAATGCTTACTATTACTTTTTTATCGCCGCTCTTGACCTGGTTCAATATATTGAATTAAGATCCCGTGCCAAGAGCCTACAGGTATCTGCAGAGGATGCAATATGTGCAAGGTAGTAGAGTGAACTCATTTGTTGTTGGCATGCTAACACTCTGGTCTTACCATGTGCTTTGGTTGTTTCGGAGTTTTCTACGGTACAAACACATTTTGAGTCAATTTTCACAGATCAACTGACTTATTTCATGAGCATTTTCAAAACTTCATTTGGAGATCTATTTCCTTCATAAGTTATCTTCTGGGCTTTATTTTGGGAATCTGCATGCGCAGGAGATTAGCTTCACTACCCATATGTGCCGGCAACCATACTTAGAGTGCGTCCACAATGGCTAGATAGTAGGATGTTAGTACACGTTATGATCCTATGATCAGTCCGCCTAGCCCCAAAAGTTTTATTCATGTGTAGAACGTTCGATTCTACCGTTCGGACCGCATACAATGACACATTATTACAACGGATTTGTCAGTATTTGTAATGTGTTTGGTAATGCTTGATATGGTATGGAATAATTTGTAAATTTTATGTTGTTGAAGGGGTAAGTTTGTTGCGCCATCAGCTGAGCTTGTCTTTCTATTCCATGATCTTAAGCTGCTTACTCAGCCTGGCTAATAACCGGGGGATTGTCAGAAACCAAACACAAGGGGCCGAAATTACGATATTAAGAGAGACAATACAACCTAATTTGGCAGTTTTCTTGTAATTTCCTCCCTATCGTCGGTTCCAACATGAAGCCAATTATTCTCTTCTTCGTTCTTAACGCCCTTCGGCGGGCCACGCACGCAGTAGATACAAATTGGAATGTACGCTACAGCGCTTGCTTTTCAATTCGAACCCATCCGGGGTGATGCATTCTCCGCTGGGCTTAGTTCTGTGCAACTTGTATATCGTGTTATTTACTCCCCAGATAATTTTATGTTGTCCATTCTTAATCACGCGTTCCTCCATAGTTAGAAAACCCGCAAAGATATGCTACTAAATTTGGGTCAAGCTTTTTACCCACACAACTCAATTAATTATCTTTTTTTTGTTTGCTAATGCCAGATATCTGTTAGGAGAAGTTCGAGGCGCAACTCAAGTACTTCCGATCCAACATCTGCAATTAATGTCAACTGTCGGAGAGGGGAGGAATTTTGCCGTTATATTATAATAACCACTATTAATCCATTATTATCAAATATTATATTATTATATTATATCATTATTATCATTCATTATCATTATTATCACATTAATATCATATTATCATTATATCATTTTATCATTATTATCATTATTATCATTATTATGCAATTTATTATCCTTATTATCATTATTATCATTATTATCATTATTATCATTATTATCATTATATCATTATTATCCTTATTATCATTATTATCATTATTATCATTATTATCATGTATTATCTCGTATTACTATAAATTGATTTTTCACACTTTCTCTGCTTTAGAACGGGAAACATTCAGCTACTGATAACATTCCAATTGATATTATAGAACTACGTTCGACTGGTGGAAGAAGGAATTCACCTATCCTACCTGAATGTCATACATTTAAAATTTTCTTAAACAATAATGACATGTTTTGAAGAAGGTGGCTTTCAGAGCTTCGTCAAAGATATAAATTTGAGATCTTCTAGATTTTTCGCCAGATTTCTTTTAAGTTCCTGGTGACGACTCGAACTGATATGACCATGGGAAATGGAGAGACATCTTGCAACCTTCAAAGTTAGTTTTATGTACAGATTGCAAATTACTGATATTTTTCATTTTTTTCCGCTTGGGACTTCCGCAAGTTGTGGATCAAAAGGGATTGCAACATCATTTATTCTTTCCTTTGGTCTATTAAATGGACGTCAGGACGGTTATGATAACTCTTTATCCGTCATAATAGGCCGCTCCAGTAAGACGTGAGTCTTCGTCACGAGCATAGCATCTGGTTATACTTGTAATATTCGGGGCATTATTCCCCAACATTGGCAAGTTTCGTTCCTAATCTCTCGTGTGAATGATTTTTGCCACTTAGGTTTATGAGTGCCTAAATGAGGATCTTCTGACAGAGGTATTGAACCCAACCATTTTGTCTCAATAGACACTCTCTTGTTACATACTCCTCCCCGCCCCTCCCCGCCTCAGAGGCACTGGCTGCTCCGCACGCGAACTCGAGGGGCAATACCGCGCGAAGACGGCCGGCCTTCGGCGGCGGCGGCGGCGGCGGCGGCGGCGGCGGCGGCGGAGGTTTACACAAGGCGGCGTGGCCAGCCCGCGGCCCCACGAGTACATTCTGCGCGTCCCGGAATGCTCGCATAACGAACGCCGCAGTGCGGGCGGACACGGCCACGGCCCGGACTGCGCCAGCGGAGAGGCCAAGGCGCCCCCACGGGGGTAAAAATGCTGTATTTGAAAGTTAATAGAGTGGAAATCTCTTGTTCTAGATCTCTAGTTCGAGGAAAAATCTTATAGAAAAAAAAATGCAGCCATTTTCTAGAACATTTTCGGAATGCCACCTGGCTTCATGTAGAGAAATTAAAATATCTTAAAGATCTTACTCCTGACGTATTGACCAGGTTTCAGTTCAAAGGTTTCTAATGCCACATGTACATGCTTTGGTATACGGTGACACATACTTTGGAATGGGGTACATGCCGGTGCTTCGGAATCTGCTGTGAAACGACGCAGAGTCTCCCATGCTGGTGTGCTAGCATAAGGTGCCATCGAATGTGACAGTTGGAACCATCTGTTATGACGATCAGTAAGAATTCAACGATATGTGTGGGTAACCTCTAGGTGCCTGCGTTGCTCATTTTGGCAGGTGTTCCAAAAGTAATTGTCGTGAAGATTGTTTGCAAGTGACAGAAGGGTCTCATGAACACTTTGTCACTGTCGGACGGCCAGGCCGGAAAGCAGATTTATTTTCTCTTTCTCAGACGACCAGTTCCAGTTTTAACAAACATGAGAAAATGTGCCGTACAATACTTTACGAACAATTGATGCCTCCACGCTCGTCAGTATCTTATATTTTGTCCAAGATATGACGCAAGAGGTACTTATTTATTTTTAAGCCACCTTCAAAACGTCTTTGCAATAGACAAATGAGATTATCTTATGTTAAAATATATCACATCAAACTTTTAAAAAAGTGTTTGTAGATATTTTTGAAGAAGTTTTTAATTTCTCTGAATTTTTGCTAGCGAATGTTCAAATTAAAATTTTATTTGACCTCCTACATAGCTGTGACATTTTGAGAATGATTTTCTGTTTAAAAATAACTTGGTTCACAGCTCATTGCTCAGCTGCATCGTGAGGTTTCATTTTGCACAATGCGGAATTGTACAGTAAATATTCGACGAGGTTCGTGACACTTCGGTAGGCTTCGTGTTGTCACAGCTCGGAGTGCTGCATCTTGTCCGCATTTTTCCGCGTCACGATAGCCATCAGGCACATTCGCGTCTCACTCAAAGAGTAACCACTTTGCTAACGTGACTGGGGATCTGAGAAAAGGACCACACAAAACAAATGCATGCCTTTTCGTGTGACTCACTCGGCTGTCCCTACAGCTTCGAGCAAATTTTGAAGACATTGCGATGCAATTGCAAAGGCGTGAAGAGTAAACGAGTTGACGATAAATACGAATTTAGTCAGGAAATTAGGTGTAATCATATTTGTCGTCGTTTTAACCTTTTCTGCGCAAAGGAAAGATGTTATGTTTAAACATCATTCTTTTGTCTGAGAAGAGAGTATTGTAGGTCGTTAAGGCATTGTGGTAATGAAGCTTTTGAGGGCAACAGGAGAATTGCGGTAATCAAACGCGTCACGAAGATAAGCGCTTTTTAAAATATGCCTCAACTATGGTGCTTAACTCAACTATAATCTTATTAGAAACGTTAGAATTTCAGGAAGTAGAAGATTTTTGTTGAAATAGTGATTGAGCCACCGATGAAAACAAGGCTTTTGAGTAAGCCAATCCAAGAAATAACTTGATAATACATTGAACTAGTTTCCAGTGAAAATTAATAGATTTGTAGAAACATTTTTAAAATAATTTAATAATTTTCTGTTCGTATATATATATATATATATATGATATTAAATATCACTATTAATGTTGTATGCACTTATTACTACATGGAGATAGTAACATAGAGTGTATAGTGTACTTGGTGGTTGTCGACCATTGATGTCGAATATTAACAAAAGTCCATCCATAACCAAACAGAGAAGATAGCCGTCGTGTAATTACCTTACGAAACTACTTAGCAATCCGTCTTGTCCTCCCAGTCGTTGCAGACACGGACCAAGAATAGACACGAGGCGCCATCCTCGATTTATCGCGCTCTACTCCGACTCCCATATAAGACGGCGTTAAGTAGACTTGTCACAGCAGCCCCCCGCCCCACCCTCTCCGGCCTCCCTCAACCCCCGTGCGGTGGCCGCCCCGCGCCTCTAAACCTGTTTCATTTAATTAGCTGTATCCCAGTGACTACTGCATAATGGTCGTTGCATAATAGCGGCGTTGCGGCGTCTGCCCAGAGCATGTCGAGGCGCGCGGGCCCTGTGTGATTAGCGCCGCTCGCAGGCGCTCAGCTTCTGGCGCCGCCACGCCTCGCCACGCCACGCCACGCCGCGCGGCGCGGCGCCGAACAGAAAGCGCGGTGATTGGGGCGCGTCGTTACGAACCGGTCCGCGCCGTGTTTGGACGAGGCTGACGCGCACCGCAGAACAATCGCGCAGCGCGGGCGGCGCGGCGCCAACGGCGAATGAGCGAAGGAAGGGCTGGCAGTGGCTGCGCCTTCGGATGATCTCAATGAACGGCGATAGCTACCTCGCTCGTGGCCAATAAGCCGTTGCCGTACGCTTCGCGGTTATTGATTAGTCTCTCTGCTCGTTGATGGGGCTACTGAAATCAATACAGTCACGACATGTTTATTGTAGAAGTTGATGCATTCTTTACTCATGTCATGCACGTGCATTCGAATTCCTTCATGGCAAGTCAGACTGTGAACTTCATTAAGTGTAATATTAAATGAAAGTATTCCTCAACATATCCCATGCATTATTAGACTTTATTTCAATTTCGTTTTTGTAATATTAGAAATGAAGTGATATATGGACATTCCATGTAACATTTGAATTCAGGGCTAATGCAAATTAGAGTGGTACGCAATATTAGAAATGGTAAAAGATCAAATTTTATTGATTTAATTTCTTTTTCAAAGGATAATAAAGTTATCTCTGTATTGCGTCTTCCGTAATTTTCTTATGTAATCCATTTGACGTTTAAGCGTTATACCCTTTCGTTTTATACCGATACCTGCAAGTGCAATGCTCCAAATCACCGAGGATGACAAGAAGAGAGAGAGGAAGATAAAAAGAAATGAATGAGGAGAGGAAGAAATACATGAAGAGTGAGAAAAGATGGAAAAGAAGAAAAGATGATAGAGAAAAAAACATGAAAGGGGAAAACTAAATGAAAACTCAAAAAAAAAAAAATGATAAAGAAGAATAAAAGATAATGAAACAGAAGAAAAGGGAAGAAGAGAAATGCTAGAATGGAGAAGTCGGAGAGAAAAGAGTGATGTAGATAATGATCAAGAATGAGAATAAGCAAAACAGCTTTTTATGTCGCCCAAAACTGTGTGCCCTGTATTCACTTCAATATACCAAAATCTCTACAGTAGGTTCCAAATGCCACGATCAAAATTTGGAACAATTTTTCGATCATTTTTACAAGTCATATGTCTTATTGCATTCAACACTTCATATGACTATTAAACTGTTGAAATAAATAAAAATTGAATTAAACTGTTGATAAAATAGAACAGAATTTGACGTTCGCTGAAATTATTTTACGACCGCTTGCCAACATTTATTAAGGTCCCACCCACAAATTCGCTATATTCGTAAGCCTGTGCATGTACGTAGGTGGATTTCCCGACTCGGAAGCGGTTTGGAGGCGGGGCGGAAGAGGCGGCCGTTGCGACCGAGCGAGCAAAAAGCGCCGCCGCCGCCCTCTGTGAGGCGCCGCTCGTAGGCCGCACGACGCCCGCGTCTAATGGACGCAGCCAACGACTCCGCCAGCTGACGGCCGCCTCCGCCTCCGCCCCCGCCCCCCGCCGGCGCACGCGACGCCAACGGCCCATCCTCACACCCCACCCCACGCCATGACCTCCCTCCAGCCCTTTAACGTCCACTCCCCTCTCTTCCTCTTCCTTCTTCTCCCCCTCCTCCTCCATTCCTATTCCCTCCCACTCATCCCCTGCGCTTCCATCATCACCTCCCTTTCTTTAGCTCCATGCCTAGACATCCCTCAGCCCTTCAACTACCCTGTCTCTCACACTACCTCTCTTCCTTTTTTCTCCTCTCTCTCCCTCCTCTTCCTTTCATATTCAGTCCCTTCGCTCTTCTCCACCTATCGTCATCCACCATCCCTCCCCTCCACTCCATTCCATGACCTCTCATAGTCTATCAACGTACACTCCTCTTTCTTTCTTATCGCTTCTCCTTCATTACTCTTTTTCACCCCCCTCCTCCTCCTGGTCTCCGCTTCCAATCACACATCTTTTCACCATTATTATCTCTCTCCCCCTATTCAAACCCATCGCCTCTTCAATACCTGCCTCCCTTCTTCTTCCTCTTTCCTCCTTGCTCTTCCTCTCTGCTACGAATCACCCATCTCCTCGTCCCATCGCCATCATCTCTCCCTCCCCCCGATTCAAAAAACCCATCGCCTCTTCCCCAATACCTGACTCTCCCCCTCCCCCCACCCGCTACACTCTGCGCTTGTCGCGACAGCAGCGGGGCGACACCGCCAGGACGCCCTTTCGGTGGACAATGGAGGTCGCCATTAGAAACAGCGACGCGTCAAATTAGGAAACGGAGAATGATGGATGGTTTATTTGTTTTTGCGTCATTGTGCTAGTGACTTTAATTTGATGTCTTTTCTTGATTCTAATTTCTCCATGGAGAAGCTTAAGTTCTCGGAATGTATTGAAGTTAATCGGATAAATTGAAAAAAGTGTATTAGGATTCAATGTTGAGCCTTTGATTATCGAAAAGTTTGCTGTAACAGCTATTATATTTACTCCCTCATAAAAGTCTATTGTATCCTATAAAATACATGTGAGAATATATGCATCGGTGATAAGTGTTAATACTAAAAGGTCTGTACTTCTCACCCATAAATAATAAAATGAATAAATAAAGATCGCAGGTGGCTTATGGACAGCATGCTAGCTCTCCGACGTGGGATTCCGAGGTTGATTCCCGGCCGGGGCTAAAATAGAGCTGTAACGTTCCAGTAAAATCGTCTCAGTTTCTATAGATGTGTGACGAAGGAAAGCTCAGACAGGCGGAATTCGCTAGGTTCAGTGAAGGGAATCAGTCATGCTCGCCACACGTCTCTCTTGCCCTCCAGGTTTGGAAATTAATCTGGGGCCAACCCTGGGGACACCAGCTTAGCCGGCAAAGTTGAAGAAAAGCGACACAAATGTCAAGTATTTACTAATAAATAAATAAACAACAATATTTATTCTCTTTCTCACTAAAAATTAGTCTGATTAATGAACTGTCATCTCTTCTGAGAAAAATAAAGGTAATACCCCACTGGGTACTTGGTTCCACGAAGGGCATTATCCAAGCGCACTTTCCAGGAGACCGGTCAGGAGCTTAGAGCTTGTCGCATATGGGGCGCTGCCCCGCTTGATATACCTAGTGTGTGTGTGTGTGTGTGTGTGTGTGTGTGTGTGTGTGTGTGTGTGTGTGTGTGTGTGTGTGTGTAGGGGGAAACCGTTAGCTGATATTATGTAGGCGCCGGAACTCTCCATACAGTGGGATAATATCTCTGCCTCCTCCAGACCAGAAAACTTGCACTACACTTACTAGACCAAATTACCTTAGCAGTTGACGCCCCCGTAATCTCAATCAATCTGATACTATCAATTATCCTTTCTCTAATTAGTCAGAACTTGAATAATGTTCGGATAAGTTTCTTTTCCTCATTTTACAATTTTATACATTTTTAATGAAGGAAAGAAATTTTGTATATCGTACATATATAATATTAAGTTGTTAATGGAAGGAAGAGTGCATTTTAAAGTCGATAAGGAAAATATAGCACTCCAGAAATCGTTCGTCAAAAGGAAACGTGTAAATTGGGTTGTAGGCGGGGTTGTACATTGGAAATCGCTCGGAGTCTTTCGCAGAGGGAATGTTACTTTTTTATCACTTCACTCGCCCTCCTTTCCTCCCCCTCTTTCCCCTTGACACCGGGGGGGGGGGGCACTGCGACGCATGTCACTCGCTTGGTCATCAGTTGTAGTGGGACCCGATGAGCTTTTCAGTTTCGAGAACAACCTAAAAGAGACTTTACAATTTCACACATAAATTGAAGAATCGCGAAATATCGACCAATAAGAACTCATCGCGTCATTCATCGCGAGGAAGGAAAAAATACTTTTGTCATTAACCGCCTTCTTACTTGAAGATCCTTACTTAATTGACTACTCCTTATAGTCACGGAATTATATTTCAGGGAATTTGTTCTTTTGCTTTCCTCTTGTATTATTTTTGCGATATATTTGTTTATTTCTTTTTGTAGAACAGATATAATGGGTGGAAATCCTTTTTCACAAACATCAGCTACAACACGAATGATTCGAGGTGTGTTTCTACACCAAGAAAAAATAAAAAATTCTTGGACTGCCAATGCTTTCTCTGACGTATTTATAAGGAATAATGTTAACGAAAGACATAATGCGTAAATATTAAAATCTCTTAGACATTCTCCTGGATCATCAAGTATATACAACATTTATAAAATGTTATAATAAATTAAATATACAATATAAATTGTGATTAATTGATTTCATTTGTGAAATTGTCGTAGTGTACCCACATGAAATACTGTGAACAAAAGTAGCAGAAAAAGGAAAATGTCCTTGTCAATCAATTTCGTACTAACATTGACCTACTCTACATTATTCGGTAATGACGTAGGTCAGTCGAAAAGTAATACCTCCATTTTTCTACTTATTCAAAATTATAACTAATTTCATTTTGGTACTGTTCCTCAAACCTCTTTCTACAATCCACTGAAGTACTAACTTTCTCCGTCAACATGTGACAGTGCCTCACTCGTTTGCAAAATGGCCGACATCGATGTTCGTAAGAGACAGCGTTGTATGTTCGAATTCTTAAATGCAGAAGGTGAAATGCCCATTCGCATTCAGAAAAGATGGAAAAATGTCAATGGTGATGCATCAGTAAATATCTGCACTGTTAGATGATAGGTTCGCCGCTACAATGAAGCTGAAGGGAAAACGCCTTTTGCTGACGAAAAGCAGAGCGGCAGGGCGGTAACTGTAGTCACTTCACGCAACTTTCAGCAAGTCGATAACATCATTCGTGGTGACCGCTGGGTGATTGCAGACGAAGTGAGAGATAAAGCGAAACAATTAATCTGTCACATTTAACCTTCTGCATTCAATAATTCAATCACACAATGCTGTCTCTTACGTACATCGATGTCGGCCACTTTTCAAACGACTGCTCTGATGCCACATGTTGACGCAGAAAGTTCTTACTGTGGTGGATTGTAGAAAAAGGTTTGAGGAACAGTGCCAATTTCAAATTTTTCACTCAACTAATTTTATTTAAGTGGAAAAAATAGGAGGAATTACTTTTCGTCTGACCCTCGTAGTATATGAAACGGAGACAACCCTTTTTGCCTGGACGGACGAGAGAAGAGTAAAGACAAGCGAGACGCGATGCACTAATGGCATTGGTGCTTCCCTCTACGAACCTGTGTAGTTTTCCCGGATCTAAAGGACCATTGGCGTAGCTCCGGAGGCAGTCCGAATGCCCGAGGCTGTCCTGGGTGGGAACCATAGGCGGTCATCTTACGAGATGAAAAGGTTTATACAAATGGTCGTCCTTGTAGCGAAAATTGTTTAAGAGATAATCAAAATTGATTTAAACTTCCTTTCAGCTATTACTACAAGGCAACACGATATTACAGGACATAGCTCTATAAGTTGTACTGTATAAAATGAACTTTAGTTTTTGAAATAAATTGTTAAATTTGAAGCACATGATTAAGAATTTTTGAAACACGTCGTAGAACCCAGAGTATGGAATTTTTCGCATTTTCTAACACTACTCTTTTCTTCCATTAATGATATCTTCGGGATAAGAGACATGACAACCAGTAATACATTGCGAAAAGATTGATGAATGACATCTATTAATTATTTGGACACCCTAGAGACATACTTTCACGAATTTGTTTAGAAAATATTTCCGTCAACTCGTGTATTCATTTTTATATCGTACTTCTCATCATTCTTTACTGCCTATTATCTGGTGCCGTGTACGCGTATCCTGACAGGCTGTCGAGACAGATGATGCGCGTATCTGACATAACATATCAGAGAAGCGTGCTCTCTCACACACTGCCGGAGTAAATTGGCGTCCATTCTCAGTCCTACGGAGGTATCTGGGAAAAGGCCAAACATGTTTCAATGACCACTTGGTTACAACATTGCCGCTCATACTCAGAAGCGGATGTCTTTGACCTACACAGTTCTGGGAACCATTATTTGTTCACGCGGCTAAAACCATTTTCAGTTTTTGTTTCTTTTGTAACCGTCAATGAAGGATGTGAACTGAACTACACTCTAACTCAAAACTCAAGGGCCTTCAGTGATAGTAAATAAATCTATAAGAAATATTGGGTATGCCCTAATATACTTTCAATATTTTATGTCAAAACAAAAGGTGACAATCTCATATTAATTACAATTCTATTGATTTATAATTATTGCAGAAACTTAACATTTGTCTGGAAGCAACTGTTCATTTTGCATCACATCGTAGACATTTGGGAACCTAACTTCGACCACTATTATTGTTGAATTTAGATTCTCTAATGATCTATCTCTTGCAAACGGTAAAAAACTTTATGGACGTATGAATATTGTAGTTTTAGAATCTCGAATGTTTCCAGAATCAGAGATATTCGATGTTTTCAATGTCGAATATCCCCAAAATAAGTATTTGAGCTAGAAGGTTATTGATTTCGTATTCGGAGTACTTTTAAGGATCGGAGTTTCGAATGTCGCTTTCCCGTTGTTGCTTGCTATGCTCAGGTCGCGTGGACGGGCTACGAGTGACGCAGGGACGGGAGTGGATGGAGTTCGCTTCCCCCCCCTCCCACGGAAATCGAACATTTGTTTGCAATTTTCCACAATATATTCAAAACCATTTCCACATATTGATCGCATCACATTCCAAAGAAAAATTTGAAAAATAAATGTATATTTGATGTATTTGCAGCTACAATGTTTTAAATATTCCATTTCATTTCAGAATATTTTAAATTATTTCTTAATGAAATAATTAAATATAACTGTCTAAATGATTACTGTTGGAAAAATACAGATATCTTCGTAATAAAGACAGTTTGAATTTTCTCACAATAATTTCATACATATATTACAATAAAATTTCATTTGCCGACCTGGATTGCCGAGGTGACTAGTTCATGTGACGACTCGTTCTCAGGAGTCGCGGGTTCGAGTCTCGCCGTGCACGTGGTTCTTTGTCTTTCTTGTATGTGTCATATCGCGGAAAGCCTTGAGAGTCTGCTGACCACAGACCGAGGAACTCGCAAATGTGTGTGTCTAGTGATAAGGTTAATATGCTCATGATCTTAATATCCCCATGTGAGACTAATGGGAACCCGTCGTGGATAGCCGAAATTGGCATCCTCTAAAGCTTGAAAAAGCCTGAGGAATAAAAAAATGAATGAAATTTCTTTTACATCTTTTGCACTAATCGTACAGAAAATTTTATAAATATGTGTGTGGAGGAGGTCCAACCTGAAATCCCCCGCACGAAACTCTTGTGTGTGAAGGACTTCTACTTCAGGGCTGCGGACTATTCTTCGATTAAAACATTAAGTCCGCTTCATTAGCTCTGAAAAGTCATCAAATCGGGAGTTTGAACTCTCTCAAGTGTCGTCACTATGCTACCGATTGGATGACAGCGGCACAGTTGACCAAGTGTCAACGGACTTAATGTTTTAGTTCTAACGACGCTTGTAGAGGGTAGGGAAGCGACATCGCTAAGAAAACATCGTTGCTCAAAATGAAACCATCCGTGTTATTAATATCCATGGTTTACAAACATGATTAGTGCTATTCGTATTAGTATTAGTTCGTATCTAATGGAGTTCATATGGGGGGAGGGAGGGATTTAATTTGAAAGTGGAATCGTCTATCAATTTTTATTGAGATTTAACTGATAAAACCAAATATAAAATCATCAGGACAATTGGAAGAACGTTGTTTATCTGATTAGATGAATCAAAAATTATAGAGGCTTCTTTATTGATGAAAACTTGATTTTGTTTACTAATTTATCACCCTTGATCACTTTTGTGAGAAATAAATTCAATTTATGTAAATCTAAAAATTATTATAGAGTTTTTTTGTGAGTGAATTTTCTTTCATTTTAAAATACCGACCACATAAAAACATCGAACACAAAAACATCGATGTTAAAAAACACCGGGGTTCAAAACTTCGATGTTAAATACATCAATGATTTAATAAAAGCATCGTCGCATCCCCGGTGGACGCCCCCGCTGCCAGTGAAGGCGCGTGGCGGCTGGGGCCACCGCGGAGGTCCACCGCCCGGGCGGCGCTGGCGAGGCCCCTGCGGGCCCCCGCGGGTGGTCCCGCTCCTCCATTCATGCGCCTCGGAAGGCCTCGCTGCTCCCGGCCCCCCGGCGCACCGCAGGGGCTATTTGCGCGAATTAAAAAGCAATGGACGCCGGGAATTTCGTTGTGCAGTACAGGACGGTGGTGTGGAATGAAATGCTGCCTGCTGTATCTGCATCTGAATTAATCTTTTTTAGGAAGCTTGGAAAGTGATTTTATTAAGACTTTTACAATGTGACCACAATTTTTATTGTACGTTTCACGAAGCACTGTGATTTATAACCCGGAATACAATTTATCTCAGTTTTGTTATGTTTTCTATTTTCGTTTCCTTTTACGTTTGACTGCAAGTTGTTTGTACGAAACGAAAATCACTTAAAAACTACGCGTAATAATTGTTAATATAATTAATTCTTTGATGTAAAAGCAATCCAAGTGGTGCCATTGGATTTATTTAATGTAACTTGTATAACTAGTTGATACATTATTTTGTAAGTGCATTTACTCGTATATTAACTGTGGTTATTTAAACAATTTAAGAATGGCAATAAATGAAATATTATACAAAATCGTCAAAAATAACACATTTTCTTTACTGGTGCACTTTTCTCAATTGACACGACTTACATATGAAAATTAAGTCATCATCGTCGTCATTAAGCCATACAAATCACAAACGTGTACTTATATTGAGTTTCTTCATACTGAAATATCATTTCTAATTCCACCCAAATTTTCTTGTGATATTATATTATTACTGTTATATAAAATACTTATACATATTTTTTTTAATTTTTCACTTCATGAGTCATAAACTAAAAAAGAATGAGGAATTATTATAAACGGATTTCAGGATTTACTCTAAAATGAATTAAATGATACGAGCATGGCCACCTATCCCTGAATGAACAAACTTCTACTGCTGGAATTATTCAAAGGACGCTAAAATACTTATTTGATATTTTTCTTCATCATTATCCTGTGTTCCCCTATTAAATTCGTTTGTCATTTTATCTAGCCGTGCCTGAACTCCACACTCAACTGCATAAAATAACAAAAATTGTTATATTGTCGTCAATTTAATTATTGCTTCCTCCGACACAAACTGGCTCTTCAGACTCCCAAATGAACTGACTCCCAAGTGTTGTTTGGCAGCGTGATCATTTAGTTACAGGACCACACGGAGCCACACGGGACCACACGGGGCGCCCCCAGTGGACGCGTGTCGGGAGGGCAATCGAGTGGTTGGGACTCGTGCCGCCAGCAGCGCTCGCAGAGACTGACACTCTTCCTACAAAAAATCAAAAAATAAAAATAAAAAAAGGAGGGAAAAGAAAACGAAGCAGAAAATAAGGTGGAAACTTCTAAATTACATAAGGTATGGCTCAGAAATGAGGTGTTTTGCCAACACTACTGAACATTAAACCTGCAGACACTCGTAATGGGGTAACAAATTATCAATTGCTAAATTTTATAAATAATTATTTATTAGTTTCGTTAGTTTTTGTTATTAGGTGATGATTAATTACGTATTTCTTCTGATAATGTGTAATATATTTACATGAGGAATCACGGTATCTTATGAAGTTCACGATGCACGAAGATATATAATAGTATTTAGTGTTTCTTAATTTACATACTAGTTTGAAATAATGGAACGAAAATATTTGTGCCGCTTTAATAATATTAATAATATCAATAATATCACATATTATGTATTGTGGACTGTAGAATGAGAAAATTGTAATATATTGTTACGAATATTGCGTCACCTGCCGAATTCGCTGCGCGTGGATTGCGTCATCTGCCGGCGCCCCTTCCCTCCCCCCCGAACTAGACGGTTCCGGACTATCCGCGAGCCGCGGGAAACGCCGAGAATATGCCGGGTGCCTGGAGACAAGCGCCGGGCAGGTATAAATGCGCCGCTGCCGGCATCCGCGAGTCAGTTAGTAGAAGAAGTCAGTAGAAGACGTGAGTAGAAGTCAGTGGGTAGTAAGGCGTCAGTGAGTGGCAGAGAAGCAGTCAGTCCGTCAGTGTGTGTCCGAAGTGGAAGCTGTGCTGTGAAATGTGCATTGTGGTAAGCAGTAGTGCAGCGGTTGAACAGCAGTCAGCAGTGTGAAGTCTGCAGTGGAAGCTGAGCTGTGAAGTGGGCATCGCGGTAAACAGCAGTGCAGTGGACCCTGGTGTGCGCAGTGAAGTGTGGTCTGCGCAAGGAATTGTGGTCTGCGCAGGGGAATTGTGGTCTGTGCAGGGAATTTGGGTCAAGTGCAGTGGACCGTGGACAGTGCATTGGACTGGCTGATACTGTAGAAGAAGAGAACTGTGTAAATAAAATAGTGTGTAAGAAGTGAACTGTGTAAAGAAGCCATCAAGAGAACGGAATCGTGTGTAAAAGAAAAATAATTAATTGTAATATATCTGTAAATAGACCAAGTAGATTTTAGTGTATAATTGTTCCCGAATAAACGTTTTTGTTTAAAGATTCTGTTGGTTTTAATTCACCACGGAGAAACGTTACAATATCTTATGTTTCTGAAGATTATAGGTGAGGGTGGAAGTATTATATTATTACAATTGTTCAATATGGGTACTAAGCATATTTTCTAGAATATCAATATACTAATAATTTCTTGCTAGTTACTGTCAAAAATACAAACGTAAATGCAAAAATTACTAATGAAAATTACTGTCTAATATATACAAAATATATAATTCTCACATAAAATTAATAATTTAACAATCGGTCATCTTCTTTTTGGACAATTAAAATACTAAATTAGGACTCATTAAAACTATGAATTTTCTGAAATTTTTTGAAAATTCTGTACTTTCGTTAGTGAAAACGAAAATAGGATACCAAGTGTTAAATTAATAACGCAAGTAACATTAGAGGTCAATACTTGTGTGTCTTACGTAAATTGAAAGGCAATTGACTGGTAAGACTCGCCTCTGGGTGGCCTGCGCGAGCTGTCGCTTCTCTCCTCCCCCCCCTCGCCCCCGCCGCGAGGGGTGGCAGTGGGTGTCGCGACGGCTGTAAAGTCCGCGGCCTTAAACCACTTAGGGCTGCGTTCGGGGCAATTGGCTGTGTACTTTCCGGAGCGCCCGCCGCGACGCCTTCAACGCGGGAGGCCCCACGCCCTCGCATGCTGGCGGAAGCCGCCTCGCGCCCGCCACCAGCACAGGTGCCCGCCCCCCCCCGTTAAGTGGCGTTAATCAAGTTGGGCCGAGCTGTTCGCCCATTTTACGATGGCCACCGGGGAAATATGCAACGTTCGTCTCCGGACCACCAAGTTCTGATTGGTGGTGTTGAAACGTGCCCTGTGGCGAAGGGTCTTCGGTTGTTGGTTGTGTGTTCAGTGGATTGGTTGTTTAATTTCTGAATGACATCACTTTATCCCGTGAAACCGGAATTACGGCAGAGTCCGTCTATTCTTTTGGAGAGGCAGAGAAACTGACGAAGCGAAAACTCGCTTATCGCTAATGAGATGGGGTACTATTTCATGACCAAATTGCCTGTTTCGCCAAAAATGTATTTTAGGAATACTAAGAGATTGTATTTATGGAAACAAAATACCACGCTGGAAGGATTTCATTTTTTAAAACTCAGATACGATACTCATATACAGGCAGTCAGACATTTTCATCGAATAACTTCAAATGATATATTATGTAAAATCTAAGAAAAATATTTCAAATGTGTAGTGTCCAAAATTTTCGGACCTCTTATAAGGTATAGAAAATCTTCGACTCAAAAGTGTTCAAGCCACATTCAGGTATTCCTGAAGCTTCATTCAACTCAGTACGATGCAACTCAGTACGATGCAACTCAGTACGATGCCTCAAATAAATTGAAACGAATAACTCACTTCCTGATAAACATCTACAAATACACTTTAATAGCGTTATACATGTTAATGTATGGACTGACAATATATATTTTCATTTCACTGTATTCAAACTAATTATGAATTTAATGTATATTACATTTCACCTTAAATTAAATGATAAATATTAATACAAATTATTTTCTTAAATCAACGTTTCTTAAACTGTCAAACTAACATTTCATTCACATATAAAATTCTTCTTAATATTATAAAATCCTCTTAACTTCAAATAATGTATCAAATGTAGGCTACTTGAATAATATAATTTGTTTAAAAGACATTTTAAAATATGCTTATATTTCTTTATATATTCTTATTAAATTGAAGAAATGAACCGTCACAACATTCTGAAATATGCAACTGAAAAACATTTCTAATATTGATGAGTTTATTACAAAAATATTGTAGATACGAGGTTAAAGTTTCGGAAATATTTTTACAATGATCTCGGATTGTAGAAATAGTATTCAGTGATCTACGTTTATTTAAGTAAGTCTAATAGTCTAATATAAAGTATCAGTCGTAGCTTACCATACTGCCCCGTGTTTCTTTCCATCACTGAGTGCTACTAAAAATGAATTTCCGTAACTTCGAAGGAAACTTGGCGCCTTCGAATGTTTTGTGACCAAATTTTCAGTCCTAAAATGTTTTTTTAATTAATTTATTTTTAAGCATCAACAACAAGGTCGCTAGCGACATACGTTGTTTACATTTTTTTTAAATTCGACACAATAAAATACAATATGTTGAAAATAGTGTTTTTTTCATGAAGAGGTTTTCAGATTGAATTGTATTAAATCTGTTAAAACTATTTACTTAAAATATTGTGTCTTGTAGCCGTTAATATCAATTAATTAAACAGAAAACAGTGTTTCTTTTCATAACGAATTACTAACGTGTATATTTATTGAAACAACGCACTTGCCATAATTCCCAAGCGGTTTTTAACGAGCAGCCAGCACTGATTTCCTGTTTGCCTTATGAGGCGCGAATCCAGCCGAATCCTTTCCGAGAAGAGCGCTTCGCCGTAGAGGCAGTGACTGCGCGGCGCCTCCCCTGTTCAGACTCCCAGCCCCACGCGCCATGGGCCTCGTACGCGCACAATGCTACCTTCGCTTCGGCAGCAGCATTTTAAATACCCCTTTCTGGAATTCAGTGATATTGACGCTAAGGCAGTAGTGCCGTGGCGATCTCGGACTGAAGGATCGCGGGTTCGAGTCCCGCCTCGGGCATGGTTGTATGTGTTCGTCCTTTCTCCCCCTATCATCATCATAATCATCATCATATCGTGTCATTATCACAGTTACCGTACCGTTACAAGCAGTAGTGGTCGCTAATGATCTAGAAGTTGATATGACATTAAATAATTTTTTAAAAAATGATAGGTTCAAGTGGACGGATGAGGTAGCAGATGACAAATGTATTGTTCACATGAAATTGATGGGGGACACTTCGTAATTGAATGGGAATGTGTTCTTCAGTGAATCTCTCTTAGAGTAGGTATCAGCTGAATTCACTTCTCCATTCTCTCTATCCTTCGAGTGTCTCTTGATTTGATAGTTACTTCCGATGTCGTTAAGACCGTAAGTATACCCATAGAGGAACAATATTACAGTTTTTCCTTTACTTTATACCAATTCCTATTCTTAATATCCCTTTCACAGAGTCTGTTTTGCCTTCTGTGATCAGTCTCTACAAACAATATTATGTCTTAGAATGCAGCCTGCCCTTGTTGACTTACTTTTTGCAATACATCTGCTGAAATATTATCTAACAGAGGGTAAAATGTGGCTTAAGATAGAATAGACTGATAGCGTTGAGTCGCGTCGCGTCGCGTCGTGTCGCGTCACATCGACTCGCGTCGCGTCGCGGCGTCGAAGGGTCGCGCGGCGGGTGATTGATGGCTGAATCGGCCGTGCGGAGCGCTGCGTCCCCGCGCGGTGATTAGTGTCAAAACGGCGCCCAAGCAGAGCCTGCGCGCCGCGTAATGACGCCGGCGCTTTCGCAAAGGTCAACAATTCTGACATGCGCCGCCGCCGCCGCCCACTCGGCTTTCGCGTGGCGAATCGGACACGGCGCTGCACTGCGGCCGCCCCCGACAGGTGGACGCCAAGGAGCAGCCACGCGCGCGAGCTTTCTAGCCCACTTGATCGACGAGGACTGGGGCTCGCTTGACGATTACTTGCCACATCTCGAGCGCCCTCGGCGAGTAGGGGATAATAAATTAAATATCCTCATTGGGATTTTAAATTTAGTATTTCAAAAGATACACGTACACGGTGCTCATTTGTAAAAGAAGAACAATGAACTACGACAGCCATTAAACAAAAAAATGTACTCTGTTAGCCCAAAACTGTTTTGAAACATTCTTTGACGAATTCCCAACTGCTTGGAGATGACCCTTTCGAAATCATCGATACTTCGAATCTGAAGGAGGAAAGGAACATTTTTCTTCATCAAACATTTCGACAATACGTTATATATGTTCCAAATTATGAATATTTGGGAGAAATGAGGAAAAATAAAAAAATCAAGAAAAAAAGGATTTGAGCTGAGTTCGAGTTACACTACTTCTGTATCTGATTTTTTGCTGTACGCACGGAAGTAGTTTCCATTTCTCTGTTTGAGATGTAGCAGATCTACTACGAAAATAATATTAAAATCATGATAGTCATTTTGACTCAATTTGAACTTCAAATTATTATAAAAGTCGAGACAATCATTTCAAGATATAAAAACTTCAAATTGTCTTTCTATGACACTAAAGAAATTACGTACTTTTATTTTCTCGATATTATATATTTCTCTGTGATTTGTAAAGGGTTCTCTCGCAGTGCAACGAAAAAGCAAGAAATTGCCCAAAACGTTCCTATTTACTTTATATTTTGCTTTGTGTATTTCATATAACTTCCTTAAATATATGGAAGGTGTTGGTGTTGCCATAATGAAGTAATTTTGTGTACCATTATATAGTAATCGGGTAACCTAAATCTCTCTGAGTGTCGCTCATGGTTAGGCCCCTTCCGATCCATCAATATAAACAAATGAGGTGCCATTTGATGCTTGTAGGTCTCTTGGTGGGAACTGATGATTTCTTTGCTGATCTATTTAGAAGATTGTAAAAAAATGTCTAAAACGTGTGTTAATGAGTTTCTAGGCAATTAAAAAGTGTTTTGGGCGACTTACGGCCCCAGCGGAAGTGATCGGTAGCGCCATGGCAGATACTTCTAATACGTTCTCAGGGGACGCAAGCAATAAGTGTATTTGGTGTATGGAGGAAATGATAAATATTAAAAAGAAACCTAAAATTGTGTGATTGTAGCAAATATAATTAATAAATGTTATAATGATAATGAAAAAGGTACTCATTCATCCATACCAAAAGGAAGTAGCGTATAGTATCTTCAGCAAAATAAGTATAATAAACACTTGAAATATCAGATCTCAATGCAACTACGAGTAAATTGGTAAAACGCTGTGAATTCCTGTACCGTTTCTATGTTCTTTCCGGCATTTGAACGAATTGTCACGACTCAATTCATCTTATTGACGATAATTAATCCTAATTTTGAGATGAAACAAAACAAAACTTAAAAAAAAATACACTTTTTCATGTAACTTTCTTTGTGTGAAACTTGAGACAAGGAACTGTATAAATTTTATTTTTATTACGAACTTTCAAATTGCAAAGTTTATTTATTTTTTTAACGTCATTTATTTCTTTTACGCTGTTTATTTTACGTCAAAAATTGTGTTTGACGTGCTACGGGAATACATTTTTTCATGATAATACTCACGTGAAGTTATAATTAAATAGAGTTGAAGAGGAATATAGAATTAGGTTTTCTTTTAATTACAAAATACGAATGTAATAACTTCCAAAGAAGATTCAAGGAACTTCAAGCACGGGCCATCGACGTGCGTAGTCACTGATGGGCTTATTAACTATCTTCTGATCCTCCAAAGCAGCTTAGCAGATTTGTCGAATACCCAAACAATTATTCAGAATGACAGAGGTGCTAAGATTATACTTTTTGATGAGAGAATGGTTGAAGAGACTTTCTTGTTCTACCCGGATATGATGTGATGACACTTTCGAAAAAAGTCATTTCTGCTCGTCTCGGTTTCTTTTCAACTAGGTAACATCAAAAGGGATAATGTAGATTTTGATTGAATAATCGGAACTATCAATTAGTATTGGGTTTAATGTATTTTGGCTGTATTGTTTATTTATGACTATTTCCAGATATTTTCTCACAAATTAGACAGTAGTTGAATTTCTTGTAATTTACAGAAACCATATCAATGGCTTAGTGCACAAACATTGTATGTCCACTCATGGTTATTTTTGCATGATTTCCTACATTCATGCTTGGTTTTCTCGAAACTAAGAGTTTTGGAATACAATGTGTGTGCACTAATCGATATTAAATGTAACTAGTATTCACAATCTTTATATCTCAAGGAATTAAAACTGCGAATCCTGAAGAAATGAAAATATTTTTTTTAAATATTTAAATTGAACTGTTATGTTTAGAAGTTTTATTCAATAAAATAGTATTAGAATTCACTATGTAATGAACAATATAAAATTTTCAAGTAATATTTATTATTATGAAATTTGATTCGTATTTTATTTAATTTTAACAGCAAATATTTTCTTTGGGCTCCGAAATTACAAGTATTCAAATGAAATTACGAATATTCCCCTTGAAATTTCGTTTTTGTTACTGCGTCTGAACCTCTGTGACTGAAGGGAGTCAGGAATTACCTTCTGCATTTCTACGACAGAATTAGGCGTGAAATTTGAGTAAATTCACTATTTCCATTTCACTCGAGTCACTGCCCATTCACTCGGCGTCGGTCCCTGAACCTGAAGCAATTTCCCCACGGCAGCGGCCATTGTGCTCCGAAATGACCGCCCGGCGCTCGGTAGTGTACGTCCACACGTGAGAAAGCTTGTGCAACATCGTTAGCAAGCGCGGCTTTTTCGGGGCACTGCGCCCTCGTTTTTGTGCGGAGGAGTCCAACTTGCCGTAAACACGTCTGCCTCCGCTTCCACATCCATCTACACCACATCCATTATCCCCACCATCACCACCACAACTACTACTAATTTCAGGACTATGAACACCTCTTCCACTACTACTGTCATCACCGTTACCAACAACGCACAATCCCCTCCACCACTACCACCACCCACCACAACCCACCACAA
>BOPP01000367.1:131787-179893 GCA_017312745.1 Gryllus bimaculatus | reverse complement strand
ACCACCACCCACCACCACCCACCACCACCACAACCACAATCATCACCACCTCCACCACCATTTCAGCCTTTCCCTCCACTTCATGCAGTAGCTGTGTATGAACTAATATCATTCACATCACCTCATGGACGCCCTCATTATCACTAGAACTAGGACTACTGCCATCTCCCCACCACCATCGCCACCACCCCAACAACTGTCACCTTCCGTCACTACCACGATTATCACCAATGCAACCGTTACCTACATTGCACCGGGAGAGGTGGCTGAGGGCATCAAGTGATATCACAGCAATGCCTCTGGCCAGTTCTCTAGTTAGGTTCGAGTCCCGACGGTGGCACGGTTTTCGACACGATTGCCAGCTAGATCGAATGCATTCTGGAGGAGAATTCTGGCGTCCGGCTGTTCTGTTCGAATGTTTTCTGTGGTTTCTCCGCCCGATATCAAGTGAATGGCGGAGCAGTTCCCTAAAACACGGGCCACTGACCATGCACGATCTTTCCTACCTCTTCTTTGTCCTACCCGCACCCCTTGCACATACGTACTGTAACATGCAGTACACTGCCCGAAGAGCGGTCGGGATCTTAGAGCTTGTTCCGGCTGGGTCGATGCCCCGCTGCCGGGAGCTACCTGGTTGGGGAAAACCCTGCTTGGTGACAGGTTGGCGCCGGATCTCGCCAGCCAGCTGGGAAATATTGCCGCCACTTCCTGAGGAAAAACATGCATTACACTTACGGGACCAATGAACTTAGTAATTGACACGCCCGGAATTACCATCAATCAATATTCCCATCACCATCACACCCATCACTATTATCACTGCCTTTATTGTATCATGACATTGATACAACCCGTATCAACACCGTCGAGAACAGAAGTCCATGCCTGTAGCATCACCTTCACCACCTTCACACCATCATCACCCTCCTATTTCAATCGCCATTTCATTCTCTTTCTTATTCTAATTTCTACCTCCTGTTCTGCGTAGCCCGTCCCCCCACGCGGGCGGAGGGTCGGGGCGAGGGGTGGGGGTGGGGGCGTGGGACCCGGAGCCGCCGCAAAAACAAGGGAGGGCGCGCACCGCGTACGGAACGAGGCGAAATTGCGGCCATCTCTGCGTCGCGCGAAATAAGCGCCGCTCTGGCCCGAGCGCGCTCGCCGCGCTGCGCCGCCGGCCCCGATTCAATTAAGGTTCCTGGAACGCGCCCCCAACCCCTCGCAGCCGATGCCCCTCGCCACGCACGCGCTGTCGCCGCCTTCCTCCGCCCCCGGCCCCGCGGCGCGCGCGCTGAGCCGTAAACAAAATCTGCTCTAAGAAATCAGCTTTTTAAAATAGATCATGCACTGTTTTTAAAATTTGTTTTTGTCTATTTGTGCTTCAAATTTATGCAATTTATAAACAAAACTTTTTCAAAAATCGCTCCAAATATTTTCGTCAATTACTTTTCATGGATAGAATAAGTATCGGTCAAAAGATAGGCGCAGGTCACATTTTCGTTGAGCTCTCTGAATTTTTGAAAATAGTAAATTTAGAAATAATACGAAAAAGGATGTGATGTTATATTTCCAGTAGTTAACCTAGTTATCTGTCATAAGGTGCTTATACGATTCTTTACGTTGCTTCTGAACAAGTAAATACATCTTTTATTCGTCTTCATTGATGTCAGATAAAGACCAGAATTTTTTGTGACATGCATAAATCAATATACAATAAGAAATAAATAGGGTATTAGACTTTCATACCTACATAAATTTTCGTAAGGTATACCCCCCAAAAACAGTTTTAAAATCGCTAATAAAGAGTTATTTACCTGAAAACAATATGCGCGCGTATTCAGACCACTGTGCGGCGACGCTTCCATAGCGCGCCTCGACATTCGGCCTCACCACCGCTGACTTCAACGTCCCAGTTCTTGTTGCTGCTTGACGATGGGACAATTTATTTCTCAGGTTGAGAAGACCGGAATACGGCGTGGAGATGCCTAGGTGATAATCACGCGTACTCCCTTAACCCGTGGCCGGGAGACAGGGATGTCGCCGGTAGGCCTGAGCTCGTACACGGGCTGTCACGCCAATTACACACATGCATACATACTGATCAATTCAAAGCCCTCACTATTTCCTGCTTCTTAAGTGTCCTCTCTCACTACGGCCCGGATGTTTATGCCCCCAAAATGTTAGAAATATGCAAGCATTTATCACATAAATATGACCATAAATATGACTTAAAGTTTTTTTGGTTTAATTTTCGAAACCATTAGATCTTGCCGTTGTTTATATAATCAAAATATACAAAACATACCTTTAAAATCTAGCGCTTTCGCGTTTCACCCCTTCTCCGTTGGCGTCCCATGAAGACAATATTCTGTCTAAAATTTATTTATTTATGGAACCGGTTCACTTTCGCAAAAAAACCTGTAAAAAAGTAAACAAAACTTTTTTCGCGTCAGGTGCTTTCTAGGCGTTCTTTTTCTCTTTCTATATAGTTTACTCAGAAAAGATAGACAACAATTAGGCACAATTGGAAGTAATTATATAACAGTTAGGGGATGAGAAAAATCTCTTTGAGACGACTGCAAAGAAGTGTACGAAAAAGGAATCAAGAACATAACAAAATTGACAAAAAATACAAAGCTTCATGGAAAAGTTACAAAAGGGTGAAGAAAACGCAAAATAAGACTATATGACACGTGAAAATTGCATAATTATAGTCTTTGTAAATAAAATCATGCTAAACTTAAATTTTCGATGGAAATGACACAAAAAATGACATGTCATTAACATGCGGGCCCTATCCATCACTATTTCTTCCGCATATCCTTCCGTCTGTTTGCTCTCCATCAATAGATGTATCAACTCTCTTCATATCGAAATAACAACCTTCTTCGTAGCCACCACACAGCTTAGGCGGCTCACGGCATCAATTGATGCCACTGCAGTGCCTCCCACCGGGAGGGCCTATGGTTCGAGTCTCGGCGGTGGCAGGACTTCTCACACTATCGACATAGCAACGTCGAATTCAGCAGCTATCTGGAATATAATTCTACTGGTCGACTGCTCTTTTCCGTGATTTTCTGTGGTTTCTCCGATGTACACTAGGTGAATGCCGGAGCAGTATCCTAAAAACGGCAAACAGATCGTTCGCTATCTTTCCTTCCCCTTCCTTGTCCTCTCCTCTCCCGCTACTTAATGCAGGCGCAATACTACCATACATGTCGGGAGCTCTGAGCTTTCCCTCGATGGGGAGGTGAACCAATGGTGGGAGATACTTTGTTGGGGAAAACCTCGGAAGCAGACGGGCAGGTCGGTGCTGGATGACGTCATCCAGCGAGGGAAGATCACTGCCATCTCTGCGATGAAAAACATGCACTACACACTCGGGACTAATTACCTTAGCAGTTGATACGCCCAGACTCACTAATCATTCAATCCATCACTCTCGTTCCTTCATATACTTCGCTTCTTCGCCACCATCTGCCCTATCCCCGTCAATGCAGTATGAACTCTGCTGTGCCTATCTAAATAACAATGTTCATCTCAGCCACAACAATCTCCTTTAGTATTAAGACCGCCACTATTCCCTCTATAAACATCACTAACTCCACCACCTCCACCTCTCCCTCCGTCCGCAACTACGATTACCACGTCTCCATTGCCTCAATTGGGTCTACCATCACCACCACCACCACCACCACCACCACCACCACCACGACCACCATCACCACCATCATCATCATCATCATCATCGTCCTCATCAATCTGGAGTAGAACTTTAGCTGCCTGTTTCGCAGGTCGGTAGATTTCCGTGATTTCGCCGATCAATTCCAGACGAATGCTGGGGCAGAACCTTATCAAACGGTCTTTGGACCGCGCGTGATCGTTTCATCTTTTCTTGTCTCTTCCTTCTCATACCTTCACTTGCATTTACTTGTACTACAGTACCACAAATGCCGGGAGACCAGTGGGGAGCTTAGAGCTTCTCCCACCCGTGGCAGTGCCCCGCTGGGAGGAAAAAACAGCACTACGTGTAGATCGTCATTGGATATCAGGTTCCAGCGGGAGACTTACCAGGCACATCACGGGTTGCATTAGGAATTACTTTTATGAGTCAAATGATTATAGAAGTTGACGTTCCCAGAATCACTGTACAATCAATCAGTCGTCATAATCACCATCACTACTTCCTTCTTTTTCGCTGCTACATTTTCCTCTATCTTCTCCGAGCACATGCCCGTTTCTGCTCTCAGTGCCCTTGTCATTTTGATCGCCAACTCCTTCCGACGTGTTCCTGCCAGACCTTGTTTTCTGCCAAAGAGTTCGTATATGCCGCAGGGAACATGTGAGCCATAGTCGATTTGTGACGTCAGCATATTCAGGCTGATTGAACTGTTATGATGAGAAAGCTGAAATGCAGTGTACCGAGACTTCACACAGACTTTCTTGTGCCTTTGTGTATTGTTTCCTACTTCCTAGTCACGAAGGCCTTCTGAAGAAAGTTGAATGGGGGTTATATTGATTGTAATTTTCAGCAATTGAATTTGTAATTGCCTTTTCAAAGGGTAATTCATAGAATAATTAAGGCAAACTATTCTATTACGTTTTATTTATTTCTCAGTCCACTTAGTTTTCCTGATTTTTTTCTGGAAAAGTGTACTCTTATTTGTAATGTGCAATAAAATGAGAAATAAATTAAAACATAAGTCTTGGAAATCATTATGGTTTCACAATTACACAAGAAGTGTGAGTGCTTAGAGCAATTGATAATAACATTCGAATAACAATCTTCAAATATTTTAGTAAAAATATATTTCTAAGAAAAATGAATAATTTTAGAATACTTATTTTGTTTTTCGTGTTACGTAAGTCACATACGAATGTCATCTGTGTTGCTGAAATAAAACTCCCACATTCGTTCCATTACACAGGCGAAAAAAAAAAAAACGTTGTCAGACTCAAAGGCTTGACACGTTTCTCTCCATATGTAATTCTCTCCATCACCCTCCAGTTCTTTTTTAAATCGCGAAAAATCACCTTGAAACTAGTAAAGTAGAAAATAGTAAATTTCACGGTGTTATTTCGCGATATAAAGAACTGTAAGGTGGTGGTTCAGATTCACCTCGTCGACATACGTAGAGAAACATGTGTCAAGTCTTTTGCTTTGACAACTATGTTCGTATGCAGAGAATGCCATACTTCGGTCGACTTGACGACAATTTCAACTGAAGGTTTTAGTGCACAAAAGCTGCAGGAGACAATAGGAATAATAATAGCGTACGCTTCCACGGTAGAGCCAGAATCTGTTCTTGGTTATCCGGAAGACGCCGGGTCCTAGACACGGATGTCAAAGTTTTAGCCGCCGTTCTACTAGACTGGGGAGTACCATTTATTAATCATGTAAATCATATAAAACAATTTAACGTGGATTAAATTCAGCCACGCACGTAAGAAGATAAAATGCCTTAATACATTTCTATGGGTAGAAATAAAACACATATACAATCTGTTAAATTTTATCACAGGCGTTATTTTCTTCCATATTTCTCTTTGCTAAAAGTTTCCTCGTTGAAAAAACAACGAACAGCACGAAATATATTTTGTCCTGATGCCACTACAGTGGCACACACAAAATATTGACCTATAAAAAATAAACAGTGCACATATTCTAATAACTACGTGATAAAATATAGACATTCAGAATATTTTCTACCACTTTTCCATACTTAATAATCATTATTTAAAAAAAAGAGTATGTGACAAAGAAGTAGGCAGTATTAGAAAGTGGACAAACAGCCCACTGTGCAAAACACCGACCACGCACGCCGGCGTCCGGTGACTTTTACATTAGGAGCGATTCTTGTGTATGTCCGGAAAGGCCAAGCATGATACATCTGTTTGGACGGAGAGTCGCGCATTGTGTACAGGATGTGATGGGGGGTGAGAAGGGGCACGGGTGACTTGTGTGGCGGGGCGCGGGGGGGGGGGCGTTGACCGGGGTGGAAAAGGCCGCGTGGTGGCTACTGCGCCCCCTGGCCAAGGAATCCTCTTCACCGCCTCCCGGAACAACCGCTTCTCTGCATTGTCCGCCAAGCACCCACCACTGATTCGCTCGAATCCGCTGTTCAATGGAGTAATTAAATCTTTATTGTATGATCAACCTAATGAGGACCATGACTCGATTTTATTAACTTAAATATTTTCAGTATGTTCTGTAGTGATTGCTTAGCGAAACAATGCAAGAAAGAATAACACATAACGATAATACGACTGAAAGTAATATAATAGCATAAGAAAAGGAAATGAATGTCCCCTCATCTTTACAAGAAAACACCAATAATTAATTCGCTCATACTAATATATCGCTCAGTGATGGGAGTAATTAAATAATCATGGCATGAATAGCCCTAATAGTACGTAGGGGTACCCAATTATGAGTAGGCATATTTCTTAATTAAATATAATATTGTTCGTTAGTGGTTTATTAATAAAAAGAAAAGAGTTTGTTGTTCCAAATATCGCAAACAGAGTACAAACAGAAAATTGTAACAATGAAATGCTCAATCAACCGAGATGACATATTCATGATTATTTTCTCGGGTCTGAATCTACACTTTTGTTTTCAGGGATTACTTTTAGGTAGCCTTCACTCAAATGTAATGCAACTGAGAGCCATATGTTCGAACATGGATGTGTGGGAAAGTGCGTAGTTTGTTGATGTTCCATTTTTACCGCTCCAGTGCTCATAATGACGACTTCCTGCGCATCAAAACGGACATTATTAAGCCTGAGTGCCAATACTTGGCTGTTCGTCTGCAAATTCGTGTGATGCCAACTAATTTAGACGCCATCGTTGTGCTCCAGTGAAGCTGCTACCTGCTCACGTCTCGTTCTCCTTCTTTGAAATGAACGGTTAGATCGGACTGTACGGTTGGCAAGAACGTTAGAGGAAAATACGATCAACAGGATAATGCCGCAAGTTCAAAACTAATCATTCAAATTAAGTAATCCCTTCTAGCTCTTATTTCGGTTTAAATAGCTAGATTAAGGTCCTATTGTCTATTTTATGTTCACATCGAATCATTCTCGTTGAAATTTGAAACAAAACACATTTACACACTTTTTACAAGAATATGGTTAAATTCATGTCACATTAATGTTGTACGTCACATGTGGCGTTTCATTTAATTTGTACCTGGATGAATGCGATCTTTGGAGATCATTTTCATTATATTTATTGATTACATACTATTTCATAATAATCGTAAATAAAAACATCCATTCGTTGTTTTAAATATAAAGATTAAAAGAAGTCTTGTAACGTTCCAGAGGGACCAACAATTTAAATACCAGAGAAAATGGTACACAGTGTTGACACTCGTCCTCATTTTGCTCATAAATGGAAACTACTTTTTCCCTTGATTCATTAATTAGTCAAGTGAATTAATAATGTAAAGATTTAATTGTTTTCATATGTATATAAAGTATAACAATCGATAAACTGCCATGTCTACATGAATACATAAGTCTGCCATGACTTATCTACATGAAAGTTGGCTTATCTTATTTTTTTCGTAGAGAATGTTCTTATTGTGTTAATTTTGTTGTGAGTCACCAGTAGATGGCATTGCAGCACAAGGCGCTTCAGTAAAATGCAATTCCCAATCCTCTGGGGTTTTATTATTGCGTGCCGTTGCCGTGCGACGCGGGGCGGATCGAGCAGGACAGGACGAGCGGGCGGCACGGGCATGTAGACGGGACGAAACTAATTCTGAGCTAGCGATGGGGCGTGTTCAGCTAGTGCACTGAATGGTCCAACGAGTGGAAAGCTCTGCCACCAATTTCTATATTCATCAACTAACCAGTTGGTTTAAACGTTTCATTTATGACCCAACGCTTGAAGTAAGACATTGGAGACCTAGATTAATAGCGATTGAAGGATGCAACACGTTCTTCAATAGAGGACGGGGAAGCTACGTCAGCAGGAGAGGAACCGGTGCGGAGAAGGGCCGTCGGCGGCCGCAGGGATTGCGGAGCGGGGGTGCAGCCGGGCGGGGGGGGGGGGGCTTCGGCCACCTTACGCCTTCCGCGTCGCCCGCCCGCCGCCGCCTAACGAGCCGCATCAGGCGCGCGCCGTCCGCGGATTGAGCCGTTAGGCTGCATGAGTGGCGCATTCGCCGCGCCCACCGCCCACCGCCCACCGCCACCGCCACCGCCCACGCCCACCGCCACCGCCCACTCCCCGCCACCAGCCTCCGGCCCTCCCTCCCCCCCACGGAGCGCCCTAGTCGCTCACACCGCATTGAACGGTTTACATTCACGTACTTCCAATTTCACACTTTATCCATTCAGCTTTTCACTGCTTCATTGGACACTTGTATAATGATTATACGAAGAGTGCCACTGCAACCTTCTCATCATTCATCATCTCTCTCCTTTCCCGCCCCAGTCTATAGAAAGATTTCCCATTGCACTGCAAGCCGTACCGTATAACACTCTCTTTTGAATCCGTTAGAGTGTCTCGCCCGTCTGTTTGTCTGTCGCAGCATCTTTCTCGTAGTTCCGTCGCCTCGCTCTCCCCCTCGGACATTCACTTGCAGCGCCACGCGGTTCCTTTTTCCGTCGTCGCTGTCGCAATTGCCGAGCCGCGACGCGCCGCAGCCGCTGCAGGCGCCCGCAGCGCGCAAAAATCAATCGCGACGCCTTAAGCGGCCGATCGTAATGCGATTGCACAATAGGCCGAATGATGAGGGCGCGTGACAATCCCCCGTCGTGGGTTACCGTTGCATGCTCAAGCGGCGTCGGTAGAACAGAGGAGCGGGCGCCGGAGGGGGGGGGAGAGGTCAGCCCCTCGCACGAGGAAGAGGCGGCGGCGCGGCCTCGCAAAATACGTGGAGTGCGCGCGTGACCGCTTCTCAGCGCCCCCGTTCACCGCCCAGCCCCGACTCGACTTTTTGATGAACGCGCGTGTGGAGTGGAGGCGGCTGTGTGTGATCGATGGAGTTGTGTGATCGGTGGTGTGTGATCGGTGGTGTGTGATTCGGTGTGTGTGATCGGTGTGTGTGATCGTGGTGTGTGATCGGTGGTGTGTGATCGTGGTGTGTGGATCGTGTGTGTGATCGGTGGTGGTGTGGTGGTGTGTGATCGGTGGTGTGTTCGGTGTGTATGATCGTGGTGTGGTGATCGGTGTGTGTGATCGGTGGTGTGTGATCGGTGGTGTGTGATCGGTGGTGTGTGATCGGTGGTGTGATCGGTGGTGTGTGATCGGTGGTGTGTAATCGGGAGGTGCGTATCGGTAGAATGTGATCGAACGGACCGTGCTATTTGTACAGCTGTCTGATCGATGAGCTGTGTGATTGAAGGAACTGTGGAATCAACGGAGGTGTGTGATTGACGAAGTGCTGTGATTGATTGACGGAGGTGCGTGATTGAACGGAGGTGCGTGATTGGACGAGTGCGGTGATTGACGGAGGTGCGTGATTGAACGACGGCGTGATGACGGAGGTGCGTGATTGACGAGGTGCGTGATTGACGGAGGCTGCGTGATTGACGGAGGTGCGTGATTGGACGGAGAGGTGCGTGATTGACGGAGGTGCGTGAAATTGACGAGGTGCTGATTGACGAGGTGCGTGATTGAGCGGAGTGTGCGTGATTGACGGAGGTGCGTGATTGAGAGGTGCGTGATTGACGGAGGTGCGTGATTGACGGAGGTGCGTGATTGACGGAGGTGCGTGATCGATTGAAATGCTTGAACGTGTGCTGAAGTGGAGACTAACGGCTGTTAGAACGGCTGGAAGGACGGCAAAGAAAGGAACATGTACGATTCGAAAGGCGTGACCCATGACAATGGTAAAGAAAACGACGTTGTTCGTATCACCAGTGTCTAGGAACGCGGTTTGAAACACGTTTATAGAGGTAACGCTGACAGCAATGAGCGTGTACGGCGGAACACAGCCGCAGAGGTTGTTGGGGGCGAGGGCGGGCGCGGGGCGGGGGCTGGGGCTGTGAGCAACGAGTTTTCAATGAGGGAGGCACCCGTGGAAGCGACGTGACGCGTGATCTGATATCGGATAATGGAAACGTTAGGATTTGTGGAGTGACGGCGCTGAATTTCTAGGTTGGAATTTAGGAGGTCGCTCGTGCAGAAGTTCGGCAGACAAATGACTGGCAACACGGGAAGTCTGACAGGCGAGGAAACGGTGATATGATTTTTGAAATAAAAAGTCTACATCTTGAACCTCTGTATGTGTAACATTTTATCTCTAATGTATATAAATTCTCGATATTTTATCGTGAAAGCAGGAAAAAATGATCGTGGGAAAATATGGTGATGAAAATAATATGATGATTATAAAATTAAACTACGAATAAATATGCAAACGAACGGGGAGGAAGGCTACCAAAAGTTAAAAAAATGAAAAGACAATTATGAGTCTGATACTCGTTTTATTTTTCACAAACAACAACAACATCCTTTTCAAGGATAGAATGATTATTTTTTTAATTGTTCTTTTCTATCGCGACCGTAGAGTTTTAGTGCATTACAGTGCATTAGTGCCGGAAAATGATTTCACGGCTTTGGTTATCATTAGACATTACTTTTTTTTGCATAATGCGTATTCTTGCTAGAGAAGAAGAACTCATTTTTGAGTGTCGCGTTAAGTTTTCAATTTTGTTTATCAAAATTGTTGTCTGCAATTTATAAAATGAAACAGTTGTTTGTGGTGTGGGGACTTTTCATAGAGGTTATCGCACTCTCGGTCAGAGAAGTAAGTCGCTACTGTCATTGCAATTTTCATGTGCGATCGCTCGACGATTTCTTAATTTACTTCGCATCCATACCTTCCAGCACTTTCTGCTCGCGTGGTTTACAGATTTCTGGGTTCCGATAGCAGACGTTGGGGTAAGCGACATCGTACTGCAGATTATACAGCGGTTTTTAAAGATATACTGTGCTGGCAGCTGAGGTGGCTCAGGGTAACTATTGATCACTGCAGTGCCTGTAACCAGGAGGTCCTTGGGTTTGAGTCCCGTCCTCGGCTGTGTTTTTAATTCTAGCTACATAGCTAGATCGAATTCAGCCGCTATCTGGAGGACAATTCTAGTGGCTGGCTGCTCTGGCCGGTCGATTTTCGTGGTTTCTCCGATCAACACCAGGGGAATGGCGGAGCCGGGGCCCTAACAAAAGGGCCACGGACCGGGCGCGATCTTCGCTTCCTCTTCCTTTCATAACCCTTCCCCCTCCCGCAGAATCACACGCACTACACTTACGGGACTAATGACCTTAGCTGTCGACACGCTCGGAAACGCTAATCAATCATTATTAGAGTATATCCTAGGATTCCTCGCATTTGCTGGATTGGATATATAGCAACATTGTGTTTAACAGTAAACACAATATACTTTCTGAATAATAAATAAATTAATAAATGAATTTTTTAATTGTACATTTTACAATAGTGTTTATTTTACTGCGAGCGCTGGAATTTATTTTCATGATACCGCAGCTTTCTTTAGACTTCAAAGCAAGATGGTAAAGGGGAGGCTGTGAATATCACATCAGCGAAGACACTTAGTGCATCAATATTCAAGACATAATGTTTCATGCAATAATATGTCATAAAATGAAGAATGTAGCTCATCAGAAAAAGGTTATTACGATCCTGGTAGACAAAAGGCCTCCCTCAGCGGGTCGTTGGTTAGCGTGCTCGGTTTCCACGGCGCAACCCGGGTTCGATTCCCCGCCGAGACAAATTATACCTGTGCGCTTACAAATGTGCTCGTATCTATTGCTGTGTGACGATTAGAAACCTCACCCAAAGGTGATGAAGGCCAGAATACGGTGGAGGGACGTCTTCGTGCTAAGCACTCCTTATTCGATGGCTGAGAGGCTCGGCCCACTGGTCGGCCAAGGTTCTTAGCGTGCTGTCGAGCCAAAGAACAGGAACAGGTACACAAAAATACTTTTTTGCTTAAAATGTTTAAATCATTTAAATTATGAAGAGAAACAGTATTTAACCAAAAAATCTCTAATGATAATTGAAGAAATTCTTGTTTCTCAAAGCAGAAAATATATCGAATGATACCGACAGATATACAAAATCAATACCTGATTTTATCATTGAAACACTGCATTTTCTTTCTACTTGACACACGTTGGAGATTAAGATTTCTGTCCAGTATGTTAGCGGCTACCATCTTCGTCGAAGTTCGCTAGCAGATTGGGAAGGAAGGCAGGGCAGATTTTTTCAGAAACATGGCAAATTTCAATTTCCCTGGTGTAATAATACCCCCTAAAATTGAAAAAGATAGGTTTAAATGGAATGCAAACATGGACAAAATACGTTTAGTGTATTTCCAGCCACAAACTTGTTGACAGTATTATTGTTAATATTAATTTATGTTCTTTGCCACTCATTGTGAATATGGAATTCCCGAATTAACTACTTGCGTTCGCAATAACTAAACATTTTAACGTTTTCTGGGAAACAATGTTGAATGAATTATGTAAGATGAGAGAATGAATTCATTTTACTTCTTGTTTCAAAGACTTATTCGTTTCATAACGTTGTGGCAATGATGTCATCATTTTAATGGACAGGTACGACAATATTTTACGTTATTCAGTAATGCAATATTGCGAACTCACATTATTATGTATATAATTGTAAACTTCATTACATCTATGTTATTTATTAAATAAGATCGATTCAGTCAAAGAAATGCATTTTTCTACTTTTTCACGTTAAGCGATTTGAACCAATTATTTTCATATTAACGTTTTTCCAGTTCCAGCGTATTCAAGCCCAATCGAATACGAGATTTTAAATCCAAACTGTCGAGAAGCGAAATTTGATAGCATGACAACAACCATATTCGCGTCAAACTCATTTCCGTAAAATTCGCAAGTCATAGCCATCACAGGAATGCTCCATTTCAAATCACCTCAAATTATGTTTGTGATGTATAAAAAGTACTTTACTCGTAATCCTAAAATTCCAAAAACAGTCACAAGACAAGAAAAGGTTACAATTTTTTTCAATTTAGGTTAAGAAACCTTTCAATGAAACAATGAAAGTTGCTGTTCAGACATGGCAATTAAAGATTTGAAATTTCAAAAATGTTCTTACGCAGCCAATTCTACTGAAACAGCTCAAAAGCCGTACCTTTACGTGTCACTGACGCAATGTAAAGCATGTACAACACTTATGGTACTAATGACCTTAGCAGTTGACGCGCCCGCAATCACCAGTCAACCAAACTTACAAGCAAACGCCACTCTCGTTTAATATGGACTTCAATTCCAACCTATGTTGGAATTTTTGCACTTTATAACCAAAGTCGCTTACGAATGTTTCCTTTGCGAAGCAATTGGGGTATTTTAGTAGAGATTGTGCGTTTTTTTTAACTTATGATTTCTTTTTTATACATAAATCAATTCATTGAGCTACACATATGCAATGCTGGCTTAATAAAGATATCTTAATACTAATATAGAGATCGAGGAAATCATGATGACATTTCATAATTCTATTCTATTCTTCTGAAAACATCTTACAAAATATGTGAAATTGATATTTGTTTTTTATTGCGAGTAGGGGGCATGTGGTTTGACAGAGACAAAAAAGACTGACATTGTGTTTGGAATGTTATTGAAATAATGAATAACAAATATTAGACATTTAGTGTGGTTGATTGTGTTTTTTTCGCCACTTAGAAGGATATTTTTATCTGAAATTGCAAGAAGTGGACTTAGTTTCGAAAGTTAATCCTTCAAATTACAAAACAACAATCACTTGTACTCTGACGCCAGAACTGTTGATAAAACTATCTTTACTTACGACTATTAGATAATGTATCTTTATATATAAAAGTGTGTACTGTACGATATAAAACTTAATTCTGTTGTACAAAATAATTTTGTCTAAGAAAATTGGTTTTTTACATATTTCGACGTACCATACCGCAATGCACATGTTTGAAAAATAGCAGAATATCAAGATGCATTTTGGATATGGTGAACATTGGAGAAGATGATACGGAATCGGTAAGAGATTGCGCGGTACGGCCGTCGCGTGGCGAGAGCAACTCCCCCGGCGGCCATCAGGCGAACGGGATGCCGGCGGTCCAGCCCCCCCCCCCGCCCACTCCCCCCGCTGTGCAGCTGAGGCGAAGCCGGCGGCGGCGCCTTGTAAGGCGTCGCATGAACGGTGCAGTGCAAATATTGGCCCAGCCCGCCAGTTAATATTAGGATAATAAGCATGTTCACGTGTTTGCTTTGCAATACAACGAGTAATTAGGATTAACAAATAGCAAATAGCATTTTTTTGCATGTAATTTCACCTTGTTACATTCTTTTCGGTTCTAATGCAACCTTTAATTCGCTCACTGTAACGCACCCGTTTTTTTCCCCAAAGCAAGCATTCGGGATGACGAGTCTGTGTTTGCGGTGTGGGAAAAAGATATCCATATTTATTATTTTTTTGCGAGAAACGCTATTTCAAAGAAATTCCTGCGGGGTCAGTCTGTGTCACGTGTGAGCATCATCATTCCGAACGCAGGTTTTTGAAGACTTGTTTTCCTCGTGGGTGTATTTGGGAACTGTATTTTCGTAGTTTACAGTGTCCTTCAATATGAAACTGCGATTCAAAATCAACGTAAACCTTTTAGAAAATATAAAGGAAAGTAAAAAAGAATAGATACCGCAGTAGGGGGTAGAGTGGCATTCAACTGCGTTTGGCACAATACACTTTCAGAGATTGCACTTTGGTATTCTGCTATTTTTCAAAGATGTACATTACAGTATGGAATGTCTACCTCGAAATATGTAAAGGACTCATTTCCTTAGACAAAATGACTGAATTAAGTTTTAAATCGCACAGTATACATTTTGTAGAAAAAGATACATTAGCTAATAGTCGTCAGAATAGACAGTTTTAATCAACAGTTCTGGCATCAGAGTGTACAAGTGATTGTTTTTTGTAATTAAAAGGTTTGACTTTCGAAACTGTCTAAGTCCTGTTATTGCAATTTCAGATAAACATATCCTTCTTAAAGTGACAAAAAAAAACAACCCCACTAAATGCCTAATATTTGTTATTCATTATGCCAATAACATTCCAAACACAATGTGAGTCTTTGTTGTAACTTATACATTTATATTAAAAATAATTATTCTAAGATTCTCAGCTTTTCTTATGCTACAATAAAGTCATAAAACTGGACATTGCTATTTTTACGTTTTAACATTTGTAATATTGTAACTTATTACATGGTGATCAAATATGTATTTCACGATTCAGTTTTATAGTAATACATATTTATGAAACCACACTGCACATGAACAGGAATTTTTGAATGTTTCATAAAATTCTATTCAAAATAGGTCCTTGGATGCGTTTCGTGAGCTATTTATCTAACGACCCAAGTCTCTGGCTTTACGTTTTTTTTCTTTTCCGAACTTTTATAGATTCTCTACTGCATACAGACGCGTTTCCCGCCCCCCCTATTGCACCCCTCATTTAAGCCTTAATGCGTCGCGTTTCGATTGGAAATTTCCCCCGCTTTTCCGAATCTCGGCGCCCGCGGCGGCCGAGCTAACGACGCGCGAGGCACGGGACCGGCGCGGCGCCTCGTCCCTCGCGTGTTTGTTTGTTTCTCTGGAGACGCCCGGCGCGCGTTTATGGCTCCCACGAGGGCCGTCGCGTGTGCGCCCCCTCGCCCGCTCCGAACAGTGGTCCGCAATCGAGCATTTCCAAGGCCAGGATTAATTGTCAGCCATTCCGAGCGCGTCAACTACTAGGGGCAATAGTCCCGTCAGTGTAGTACTTGTTTTTGCTCGGGAGGGGCGGTTGTCTTTTCCCGGCTGTATGGCGACGTACGTATGGCCGACTTACGTCGGCTAGCAGGGTTTTCCTCAACCAGGTATCTCTCAGAAGCGGGGCACCGCACAGGGGGTACAAGCTCTAAGCCCCCGACTTGCCGGGTAGGGTAGTGTGTCAGTGTAAATATGTGTAATGGCTGAGAATAGGACAAGGAAGAGGTAGGACAGATCGCGCACTGTACGTGGCCCTTTTGTTAGGGTACTGCTCCGGCATTCGCGTGATGTTGATGCGAGAAACTACGGGAAACTACCGATCAGAGCAGCCGGCCGCTAGAATTCTCCTCCAGACGAAGGAATTTCACCTACCTGACAAGCTAGTGTCGAAAATCCTGCCACCTTCGGGACATGGAACCTAGGACTTCCCGGACAGAGGGATTGCAGTGATATCAGTCGGTACCTGTGCCATCTCTCCCAGACTCTAAGGTCTGCAAAACGTGTAGAATACAATGCAATAATTATAATCAACAGTAAATTATAACATTTTGTCACAATAACAATATATTTAATAAGATATTCTTGACTTTCCTGTGCATATTTACATAACAGCCATCAATGTGTGTCAGGTTTTGTATTATTAAAATAATTTTCTTGTTATTGTAAACACTGTTCTGTGTATATATCTAATGTAAAATCAAATACCGAACCTTAACGTAAAGTACTGAACAGTCACAAAAAACCTTCGGTTGATGCGATTATAATAGATTTTAAATAATGCTTTCTAAATATTAGAAGGACAGCAGACGTGCAAAGTAAAGTCCATTTTAATTATTTTAAGGATTTTTTCACTAATATTTAAATTAACTTCAATTAATTATAATTACTCTTACCTTCTTATTCGTGCCTTTTTTCCGTTTTCGCCGGATCTTCAACTTCGACAACTGCTGAAGTTTCCAGATCAGGCTGAAAGTAAATAAGATCTTTCCTCTTCTTCTCATTTTTCGTCTTTGGCCTCTTCTTCCCCGTTCTGCAAGTATATCCCGAATAGAATGTGGGTGGCCAAGCTGATTTGTCAGAGTGTTTATAGTTTGAGGGTAATGATAATACGGGAGAGACTTAGTGATGTTGTTACCTACCAACTGGTAATCAAATTTCAGAATAAAAATATTTAAGACTCTTGCGGAATTTGAATACACGTACTTTGAGCTAATCTCTTGCTGCCGCGTTCAATAATTCATTTTATTTCTAGCCTTGCACGGTACTGTCTTGGGTTATCTTTTTATTGCAAGACACGGAAAGTAACTTTTTTTTTATTAAATCTATATTTTGATATGTACGAACACTCGCGCGAATTTTTCGAATACTTACTTCATTGTAAGATTTCTTCTGTTACTCATTAAGTATGTAAAATAGTAGAAAACGTTAAGTATTAGAAGAAATTATTAATCAGTATGGATATATATTACCATTATTTTCATTTTAATTTTTAATATTTTTGTCGGTTTACTCTCGAATTTACCTGAACTGTCTAATTTGTTCCATCTTATCTTACCTGATACCTAAGACGGCTGGAATTTTGCTGTGTCCACCAGTCGTAATCATTAGTAGGTCATAAATGAGGATGAAAGAACTGAAAATCTGAACTCACGTGCATAGATTCAGGAAAGAAAGAATACTATTTGTTTCAGCGATATCCAAACTAGGGCTAGGGTACTGTTAAGATACGAGTATCTGGCCGTTCTCGAAACTTTTTCTATATATAATACTGCGAAAATCGTATCTTTCTAAAAAAAAGAGGATAGTCAGTTTTCTCACAGATCCTTTTAATACGTTATTTCAATACGTTTGACTACTAATTGACTACGATATATTTGAGAGTTGTTACTTTCAACTGTTAATTCGATTAAACGTAAAGCAAATTTGTAATAAATTTGTTATTTGAATTTGGTTCCCTGGGAAATTTATTCATGAATTAATGGAAAAAAAACACAATGTGAATACATATTCAGTTATGGGAATAATAATAATAATAATAATAATAATAATAAAGTATGTATTACATTTTGAAAATCCATTAGTATTTGAAAAAATTGTACACCGATTTCCGCCAAATACCCGTGCGGTGTTCCCTTACTGGTCGTGTGCCGTGTTTCCGTCCCGTGTCCCGATTGCCGTGTTCCCTTACAGCAAATGCAAATTCTGCTACCTCAGAAGAATATGCCCATTAGCTTACAATAATTTCGAAATATTATTTCTTGAGATTTAATTTTCTCTTCCGTTTGGAAACCAGTGAATTATTTCTCAAAGCATACTTAAATATTATTATATCCTCATGTACGAATATATGATATGATATTGACAATATAATATAATCAGTAAAAGGTCATAGAAAAATTATTTGAATGACTGCATCCCAGGTAAGTGTGAAATCTATACTCTCTGGTGAACGCATTGTAATCTTAGCCATTTTATCCATTCAGTCTGTAATATTGAACAATATACAATGAGAAACTAGAAATTTCCCGTAATGAATATCATCCCCCATAAACAATATTATCCCTCCCCCGCAATATACAAATATTAATAAGAAATTCTCAATGTCTGCAACCTCAAAATGTTAACATCAATTTGTTCTAACTGAATACATTTCAAGTTCAACCACGATAAGTCCGCCATTTTGAATTTTGATCTTTTGGTATATTCTAATACAGTGATCACAAAACCTGAAATGCTATGAAAATCCTGCGGGGAATTGTTTTAGTAAGCTTTTGTCTACTCTCGACCACTGTTAGGGTCTGTTTGCTGCTGCAGTGTTTTTCTATTGATGCAGGGAAGCTGTTCCTTACCTTGAAGTGGTCACCAGACACCGCCAAGTCCACGTAAGAAATAGGCAAACAATAAACAACACACGATGTGTAGTATTACTGTGTATAATGTCTCTATTATCTTTGGTACATCCAGTCACCTTCTTTGAAGTGGAATTCGTGACACAAAATGATATAATATCTTTTTCGTAGAAAAATAAATATTTGGAGACATCATTTACATAAACACATGAGCAACACTTCTCTTGATGAAAATATATGTTCAATCAACTACACATGCATCAAAGATTCATGCAACACATAATATACTAATGAACATTCATATCATCTACCCAAAAATTTACTATACTTTACTATACTCAAATAAATTAATACATGTGCAGCAATATACAATATGCAATTATCTTTTCGGTTATTGAACATATTTCATTAAAAAAAAATAAAACATCCAGAAATAGAAAAGTATAAATAAAAGGAATGTATGACATATTCCTTAAATTTTAAAATTAGATGTGCCGTAAGTTTTTGTTAGTGTAGGAGAAAATTTTGTCTATCATTTTGAACTACTGCAGATCTGACAGACACTTTGTATAACACATCAGTCAGCATTTTTATTATAGAATCGTTAAGATCGAATCAATTATGCCATTTCATATATAAAGAAGAGATTTTCAAGTTGATTTTCGCGAAAACATTTCGAATTCTTTAATATGTGTACCGTAATATTACGAAAGAAATATTTACGATTCCGCATGACGCTTACTTCTTCAGTGCCATGAATTAGCGCAATTATGGCGCACGCTATACATTTTCTACTCAGAAGATTACGGTATGGAACGCCATTTGCAATGAATAAATGCCGGCATTATTCCTGTTCATAAGGAACACATTCCAGGAAGGTGTGTATGAGAATGTCGTTGTGTGCGAGGTAGCACGCTCTTTTACCACCTTTCCAGTCCAGCGCGTGACAAACTGTGCGCATAATTTTGCCTTGTCGAGCCGAATCCAGGTGTCTTCAGGAAAACTGCGTTGTGTTGGTTGCATTACCGGAGAATGCGGATTCCCTACGCAATGTTTCAGGATACAAGAAAGAAAGACGTGCATTATGTACTATATTTAGCTTTATCCGTTTCGTACATAGCGAATCAATCATTCATAACGCATTTATTGTAAAACATGTGATTGCAAAAACTTAAGTTAATGCTAGAGAATAAATAAGAAATACTTACGTATTTTCAAAAAAAAAAGTTTGAAAATAACTTGTTTATTACGAAAGTTAACTTAGGGTAACTTTGATTTTAATTAGCAATACATTTCAAAGCGCTATCTTTGTCTGAAGCATAATGCACTTTCGAATATTAATTCTCATTTTTGTTTCTTATATTTATGTAGATATTATATATTCTTTTTATTTTCATTATTAGTTTTTTGGCATACTGGATGTGAGTTATAAGACCCGACTTCGTGATTGAAAAGCGTTTTGTTTCGACATTTCAATGCAGGACTGATTAAACTGAATTTTTGTCATTATGAACACCTCTTTTTAGAAACGCATCCTATTGAAAATGTCCACAATATAATATAAAATTTTTCCTACGGTGAATTAATCAATCAAATGTTGCAAAAGTCACGATTAAAATTATAAAGATAGTTCGCCAAATCAGTTTGCTTTCTTTAAGTATTTCAGTTTGTTTCGTAAAATTCTTAATTTTGTATTCATTGAAATAGTTCCAGAAATAACGTACACCTTTAAATTTACGTGGCTTAAAAACATCACTTCATATAGGTTAGGTTTGCAAAAAGGATTAGAAAGAATTGTAATACAAATTAATACTTGCAAGTAATTTTACTAGTCTTTTGTTGCTTTTCTGGAATTCGCGTGATACTCTCGAATCGCAGTGACGATTTTGTTAGCAAATTGTATAGTTTAACGTATTGAAAGCAATAATTCATTGATTTTAATGTCGTGAGGAGTGATTGACATCAAAGTATTACTAGGGATTGCGGATTTACCTGTGAACAGAAACAGAAGGATGACAGCCGTCATTCTGGAATCTGGTAATCATAATAAGTAGCTATTTGCCAAAGTCGATACACGATTTACTACTAGTTCGAATATTGCAATTCTATTTCCGACGTCTCATGCAATCTTTTTAAAAGAGTAATAATTGCATAGTGTAATAATAATTGTAACACAGGCTACAATTCCTTGCATTCGAAAATCTTTTAGTTCAGCTTGGCTGAAAAAAATCAGACTTTAAGTCATCATTCGTAATCAGTTGATGTAACACAGTTTGCAACGAACATTATCCTTATAGGAAAACTAGGACCAAAAAAGCAGCACTTGGAACATCATCTCACCAATATCACACTTGCAGTGCACACGAACATATCCAAGGAACGTGAATTTGATTCGTCAGTCGTATGCGCACATCCACTGATGTCACTGCACAAACGCATCACCGGGCGCTCGTGGTGAACCACACGTCTTCTCTGCGCGCACGCCCACTCGCTTGCCTCGCCCTGAGGAAGGGCTCTGGGGCGGCAACCGGCCGATACCAGCCGGAGAACCGACGCAACGTGCGTTGTGTTTATTAACAAAGATATTGAAGGATGCATCTCAACAGTGTTCACACGTTATCTTCATGTTTTCTATTACCAGTTTCATGCATTAAAGTTTCCCTTAGTCGATCTTTTAGGAAGTATAAAGTACATTTTCAAAGATAAGTTTTTTTTCTGAATGTCAGCATATTGCGATCAATATTTAATGAGTGGCAGTTCTTCTCAAAAGTGGAAGAACATTGTCTCCCTGACATTATTAAATGGAAATAAAAGTGTTGGTGTTTAAATTTTTTTCAATCACTCAAAAACAATAATATTTTAATATTTTATGCCCTTTTTTCTTTCAAAAGTATATTTAATGGATATTACGCAGTTTCGGAATTTGTTTTGTACTTTACTTTTAATCTGAAGCGGAAAACGAGATGAGCTGAGTGGTTCGTTTGCTGCCCGTTGATCGTCCCACCCGACCGGCAAGCGAGCGTGCTTTTCGCGCCTGGAGTCCATTCCGAGAGGAGCGCAGATCTTCGCCCCGAGGCCACTCGCGCAGCCGCCGGGCCCTATCATCCGCACGTGGCATTGTTTACTCCGTGGCAGGCGGCGGCCCTCCAGCTCCCGCCGGCGCTCTCGGGCGCGCGCCGGCGCAGAACGGCGCGGTCACCTCTTGCTGCGCTCCAGCAGCTCGCACAGCGCCGCGATGTACGTCTGCGCCATCTGCAGCGTCTCGAACTTGGAGAGCTTGTGGTCCTCGCCCAGGGACGGGATGACGTCGCGCAGGCGGTCGAAGGCCTCGTTGAGCCCGTTCATGCGACGGCGCTCGCGCGCGTTGGCGGCCAGGCGGCGCTTGCGCATGACGGGTGGGCGGCAGGGGCCGCGCCTGTCAAAGCCGCGCTGCCCGCCGCCACCCCCCGCCCACGCGCCGCCGCGCCCGCGCCCCGGCGCCCGCGCGCCGCGGCCCCGCCCCCGACCCCAGCGCGGCGGCGACCCCAGCGCGTCCAGCAGCGCGCCCGGCGCCGGGCGCGGCGGCTCCAGCGTCGGCGCCGGCGACGGCGGCGTCCACGGCGGCTCGTAGCGCGGCCGGGCGCCGCCGACAGGTCGTAGTAGTAGAGCCCCTTGGGGGCGGGGTCCTCGCGGTAGAAGGCGGGTGCGGCGTAGTCGTCCATGGGGGCGTAGGCGAGCGGGGGCGGCGGGGGGGGCCGCCGGGTGCGGGGGCGGCTGGTGCACGGGCGGCGGCGCGCGGAAGGCGGGCGCCGGGCGCAGGGCGTCGGGCGAGGGCGAGGGCTCGCCAGAGCAGGTAGTCGCCGGCGCGGGCCACGGCCATGGCGGCGGCGGGTGTCGCGCGCGCGACTGCGGCCGCGCGGAGCGCGCCTCGGGCGGCGGCGGAGGCGAGGCGCGGAGAGAGGGCTAATTTGCGGGATCGCCAATTATTGCGGCGGCGCTGGGTGATGGAAGCGGTGGAGGATCGTGACTGGACCGGCGGCGGCGAGGCGTGGCGGCGCGGGCGCGGCGGAGGCGGTGGCGCGGGCGCGTGCTACGGCGGTGCGTCTGCAGTCACGTGCGTGCGCCTAGGGACCAATAGGGCCGGCGCGCGGCGCCGCGGCCGCGGGGGGCGCGCAGGGGCAGGGAGAGGGGGGCCCGTCCCCGCCCTCGCCGCCGTCTGCGGCCCTCCGCCAGAAGGCGGGCTTCCCCCGAAGGGCTCTCTCGCTCGCCGGCTCGTTACCTGGCCTCATTTAAATACATTACACGGGGCAAAAAAGCGCGCGGGCCGCTCCGCGCCACGTGGCTCGCGCCGGGCGCTTCCGCCGGCCCCGAGCGACCTGCTGGCGCGATCAGCTGAGCCCGCGCCCTCTCCCTCGCCTGTGACGAACCGGCCCGCGCCGCCACGCCACGCGTTATTTATGGCTTTTGTTATCGACACCTCCGCTCCGCCGGCTTCGAGCGGCGCTGACGCTCTTCGGGCGCAGTCAGGGGCATCGCCGTAATGCGTTGGAACGCCAGGGTTCCCTGTCAGGGTGTTACGGCATGAAATTAGCACTCCGCTCCTCGGTTCCTAATTGAAGGAAAGTGACAATTTATGGGACTTTCACTTGTCTTCACACAATAGTTAATAAATTTGTATTAAATGGTCAAAAATATTCGTGTACGAAAAAGATGACTTTTCCTAGTAACGGGATACTCTTCAATTTTCTTTCAACTTCATGAACCATCTCAATGTATTTTTATTAGATTTTTACTTACATAAGATACTATATTTTATTAATATGGTATCGCATATATATGGTAAGTATCGCATTAATTTGCTAAACAGCATGTAAATCGTTTCGGGTGCGATTTGTTTTCGTATTCGGTATTATTTAAAAATATAATTTTGTTGTATTAATGATTGGAAAGGAAAGAAGTGAGTAATAGACTATGAAGCCTATAGCCACTAATTTGACCATATTGTATTTTAATGACAATAGATCCTTTTGATGATATGGTCACACGTCTGTAAGTTACAATTTTCATTCTGTGTAATAGAATGTAAAACAAATTGCGTAAATGTTTATGATAGAGCGGAATGCCAGTATGTAAGCACAGTAAAGAACGAATTTCTTTTAAGTGCTCTTTAAGACTAATTCCGTACTAATACAAACGGTATAGAAAACGTTTATTCCTGTTTGAAAACAGAAGCAGTAGAAACAGTAACAAAAACAACATCGATACGTCCATTATTTCCTTATTTGGAGACGTACAATTCCCATGAATGTTGTCAGTGGTGTAGCTTCAGTTGGTGTCACCCGACGCAAAACTAATAGTATCATCCCCACTACATAAATTATATATAAAATATCTAATTCTGAATAGTTTACACATTATTTAATAAAAATATAAGTACATTTGCACATTGCATTTATTTATAATATATTAAAAACCGTACTTCCATAATTCAGAATAGCTGAAATATAATTTTTAAATAAACAATCTAAAACTAAGTATAACTAATTAAAAAACGCATGTTTGTTAAAAATATATGTTTTTAAATAAATCATTAAAATTATATCATTCCAACTATAACATTTTTAAAGTGTCACCCCTAAAATGGTGTCACCCGGGGCGGGAGGAGTCGGACCGCACCCTCTACCCCTCCTAACTACGCCGTTGCCTGTCCTCAATGTTCTTGAGGGTAGCGGCTTTCGACTGGCATGCGGCAGTTGCAAGAGGGTGAGGGTTGGGAAGAGGAGCATCGCGAACCTCCCTGCCCCACTCCAGGTGGGCGCAGCTCATTTATTTGCGCTTTCAGTTATCTTCCCCTCCATCAGGAGCGGCGAGGGCGCTCGGGCGTGCAGACGACGGCCTGCTACGACGCGACGCAACCCCGCTGGCCACTCGGGAAGCCTTCAGGCGACTACTGGACGGGAAAAAACAAACATTTCGCATCTGGAAATGATATAATATCAGTCCCACGAAATGGCACGAGTTGTAGAGAAAACGGCTTGAAAAAAATTGAGTTCCTATTCTATACTATGTTAGAAAATATTTTAATTTTTTCTACCTCTATTTTGTGATTTAAATTATTTTATCTTGTAATTGACTTATTTTTATACTATAATATGTTTTTTAATTATTTAAGTAAAGAATCTTAATAGGGAATTAATAGACTCAATTGTTATTGTGACACGCGAGAGAAGTCCAATGTATAGAAGAGTTCATTACGGGCTTCTATCAGAATGTGGAGATTTCAATGCTGGATGAGGAGAGGAGTTTATTGTTACATATTTATATAATGTATATTTATATTATCGCTATATTGATATAATTATATTTATAAATCCTTATTTCTAAACTGTTTTGAATTAATTTCTCATTTTAAATGCAATATTTTGTTTTCCAAATTAAAAATCAGAATACTTTTTATTATTCCATAGCTGTTTTTATGCAGAGATCTTCTAAGATGAGTGATTAAGTGGACGAACTGTATCAGAATGAGAACGATTCAGATCTACTTCCGGATTCGTTTGCCATCGTCTTTGTAATAATAATAAAGAAGAAACAGCTGAGGAAGACGAACTGAATTGCAGCCGGAGTTCTACGCAGGTGTGTCCGGTCTAGAGCGGTAGCTTTTGTATTCTTACATATTTTGACCTTTCAGTACAGGCAACTCAGCAACTTCTCTCACAAAATACACTAGTGGTAATATAGAACAAGAGAATGAAACGGATTATACGTTCTAAAAACACCGATGTGAGGCTCAGTTGCCATTATTGAAAGTAACCTTCAGAGAGCGCTTCTCATGAACCAGATGTCGCGGCACATGTTGGGAGAAATTTTAGAAACCACGAAATACAGGCGTTATGCTACAATAATGTTCTCCTTACACTGTTCGTACACTAAGCAAAAATGATCGTATTTATTCTTGAGCATATTCAGGCGCTTGAAACTATTCTCAAGGCATTACACGTTTTTATATGTACGCGAAATATTTTTAATATTCTCATAAATATAAACGACCTAACGATATTTAATCCCGTACGTTGTTATGCTTTATATTTTGTTTGGTAATATTAATGTATTGCATTCGGGCCTTGATACAAGTATACTAGGGAGACTAACATGTTAACTTATGGTTTCACGATAGGATTGGAATGTAGGATTGGAATATATTACTACGACGTAATTGCATTATTAAGTTGAAGTAGTTGGTCTCTATTCGCTAAATAGAAGTTGCATTTCATGAAGATTAATGGAATAATTTTCATAATAAAATATAATAATTTAAATTTTTAATATGACTGTGAACGTTCTAGTGTTGGCAGTTTATTTTCAGAGAGAAAGAAGGATACATCGAATCTGTTGAGAATAACCCACTGATGCCCCTGTTATTTCTAAAAGTACATAACTCTATCGTTCATTTGAGAGAAACGGAATTATATAAGATGATACAATATTGTTGGAGTTTAGAGTTGCGCAAATGGAATAACTTGATGTGTAGTTTAATTTTTTTTTTGTTTTACATTTTTAATCGATACGTTATCACCGATGAATATTTTAAAACTATCTGAACTATACTAGGCAATAAAATAATAAATTATTATTATTATTATTGTTATTATTATTATTACAATTATTATTATTATTATTATACTATTATTATTCTGGTCTTCAGTTCGAATTCACATATGATCTACACTCTAGTGTGTGTTCACGATGGGTATAAAATGATGGGAACAAGCAACGATTCGTACACACGAAAGGCCAAGAAAATGGCATCTCTTCACTAAAATTGGTTAAAAGCCGATCTTCTTCAGAACGTACGACTGAACTGAAGCGATTAAGACGCATAATGTGTGACATACGAAATAATATGTCACATTTAATATTCTGCAGGCGCAAGAAAACAAATCTGAGCTCCAAAAGATAATGTCCGGGAGCGACATGCAGTGTCTTCGGGCGGGAGAAAGATTGAATTCCAGAACCCACAAAGGATTCGATGAGTCTGATTTAGAACAGAAGGCAAAAGAGGGGAGAGAGGGGGAGGGGAGGGGAGGGGGAAGTCGATGGGAAGTTGGGGGCGATGCACCTCCGCAATCTGCGCGCGCGCAGGCGCAGGCGCAGGCGCTGGCGCAGACGCAGGCGCTGGCGCAGGCGCAGGCAGATGCGCAGAGGTAGCTGTAAATCAGGGGCGATGCACGGCGCTTCCCCGCTTCCACCCACAGCCCCTCGCGTCGGCTTCGCCTCGTGGGCTGGCGACGGGGATGGCGGCCCGGCTTGCGCTCTTATCAGGAAGTGGAATTGACGTCACTGCACTGCCTTTAACCGGGAGATCCATCGGTGGAAGGATGTTCGTCACTGGCTACAGAGCTAGGTCGAGTTCAGTCGCTCTCTAGAGAATTCTACTGGTCGGCTGCTCTAATAGGTAGTTTCCCGTGGTTTCTTCGAACGACACCCGGTGAATGCCGGAGCCGCACTGTAACAAACGGGCCACGGACCGCACGCGATTTTTCCTTCCTCTTTCTCGTTCTTTCCTGTTCCCTTATACACCCTTGCACTTACATGCACTTCATCCTAACGGGTCAGAAAAATAGTTTGGAACATTGTGTTTGTTTCGGCTGGGGCGGTGGAGGGAGATACCTGGTTGAGGGAAAACATTTTATGCCGACACATAAGTCGGCGCTGAATCTTGACAGACAGATGAGATAACCGCCACATTCCGCAATAAAAGCATGCACTACACTGATGGTACTAATGATCTGAGCAGTTGACGCAGCCGAATTCACTAATCAATCAATTAGAAAGTGGCAGCTCGGTTTTCGTGGCCAGATGGTCACGGTGCAGGTTTGCCCTTGCTGTTCAGTGTATGAAGCATGGTAGTGTGATCACGTGGAACTAAAACTCACGAGAGGTGACTGGTTGTGACAGATAAACGCTTATGAATAAGACTGTGTGCAAATGGAAGAAGTGGTAATATGACAAAGTTGAAAACTACGCCGTAACCGTACAGTGAAAAAGACCCCTGACTCCACGGGGTTCAAACTCGCAACCTGCGACGCCGCGTCCTACGACCACTCCCGTGCCAGTCGCAAACCACCGAAGCGCAGTCTCTGAAGAACACTTGGAAAAATTAGTTTCACTAAAAAGTAAAGGAACTTAGGTTGATCAATAAATAAAATTGTTTTATTTTATGATTCAGATTTGTATCAATTATAATTATGTTAATCAATATTTTATCTTCGGAAAATATTTTTTAAATTGTTTTACGTATATTTTAGTTTTTTTGTAATTTCCTAATAGGAGTTCCATAATGCCAAGTATTGTACCGGTTCTGCACCACGATGCGATCCCATTACAAACTACAATGCATATGCTCTCGTGAAATGGTGCGTATATTCAGACCAGAACGTTTCATGATACGTGCAGTCATGTTACAAGGAAGCGGCGTGTGTGGCCTGTGTTGCAAATGGGCTGCAGTTCATAACACATGATACACAACAGCACATTTGGCAGCTATCACAACTACCTGACGTCTAGTTCAAAGTCGGCAGCTGGCGCTCCGTCCCGCCTGGGAGGAGGAGGAGGAGGAGGAGGAGGAGAAGGAGACGGAGGGGGAGGAGGAGGAGGTGGAGGCGCGTTACCGTTCGCTGTGTCGACGGCGACAGCGGGCGTCGCGGTGCCGACAGCGGTGCCGACGGTGCCGACGGCGGCGGCGGCGGCGGTGGAGGCGGCGGCAGCTGCTGCGCCCGTAAAGCGCGGTCATTTGCGTGGTTCGCGGTGTCATTTGGCGGCAGATGGCTGATTCCCGCCCGCGAAATGCGCTGCGCAACGTCACATTCACGCGAGCAGCGGTGCCGCCGCCGCCGCCGCCAGCGCCCGGCGGAACACGGAAGTCGTCGCGCCCAATTAGAGGCCCCCTCCCGCGCCGCGAACGGAGGCCCGGAGGAATCTCGGCGGGGTGGCGGTTCTTCTGTGTGTGGTGGTGGCGACGTACGTGGTGATGCGGTTGGGACGGTGGCGATGTTTCTGGTAGAGGGGCTGTATGAGATGGTGGCGATGTATGTGGTAGAAGGGGCTGTATGTGATGGTGATGTTTCTGGTAGATGGGCTGTATGTGATAGTGGCGATGTACGAGATGGTGGCGACAAATGTGTTGATGGGGCTGTATGTGATGGTGATGCTATTGGTGATGGTGGCGATGTTTGTGGTAGGGGCTGTTTGAAATGGTGATGTATGTGATGGTGGTAACGTTTGTGTTGATGGGGCTGTAGGTGATGGTGACACTTTATGTAATGGTGGCGCTGTGTGCGGTGGTGGCTCACTGTGTGGTGGTGGCGCTGTACTACTGTATGATAGTGACTCTATATGTGATAGTGACTCTATATGTGATAGTGACTCTATATGTGATAGTGGCTCTATGTGATGGTGGCTCTGTATGTGCTAGTGGCTCTGTATGTGATAGTAGCTCTGAATGTGATGTGGGGCTATATGTGATGGTGGCGGGGTACGTGGTATTGGTGGTGCTGCTTCTGTCTATGACGGTGGAGGTGACTCTGTGGAGATGGTGACAGTGGGGTTTGGTGATGATATATGAATATGTAGCTATAAATGTGATGGGAGATGTGGGGTGAGGTGATTGTGGCATATGAGGTGGCCAGGGTCGAGGCGGTGTGGGAGGTGGCAGGGGGGCCTTTAGAGGGTGGGGGAGGGGGCGGGGGCGAGGGCCCCGGAGTGGCGTTGGATAGATACCGGTAGGGAAATGCGCCGGCGTCGATGGCTGCTGTCGCCCACTAATGCGAAATCAAGAAGATGCGGGGACTTTAACCGCAGGCACCGGCCAACGGTTGGCTGCCTCTAAGGAAGCACCCGGCGATGCAGGGCCGAGTCACTATGGCACCTCAACCGCAGCCAGGGCCAACAGCAGTGACAGGCTTGCTTGCGGCAATGCCGTTCGTCTTAGGAAATGTTTCTTTATTTCAGTGCTGTTAATTCACATTGCTCATTTAAACCTTTGTTGAAAGGAATTCTAATGTAAGATGTCTTTATCACCCCAACGACACTCATTCTTACTGAATAATTGTTTCTGCAAATTATTGTTGGAAAATATTCATATCAGTACAGGCAGTAGGCCTATTAATTATGCAATAAAATTGAATACGCAAGGGAGAGTTTCGTGTAAAGTTCTGCTCTGAACTTACCATAATACGTTAATGAGTTTTAGCGAATGGGAACAGTTTTTGAAGAATGGGATATGCTAAGTTCAGAAACATTTTAAAAAGTTTCAACGGTGAAGGAAAACAACATAAAACATTTTAATTATATCTATGAATGCAATAAATTGATTATTTAAAGCAAAGTTATAATATTTTTTGAGCAGTTATTTAAACATCAACTATTGACGCAAATACATTAAAAGGCCGATTAACCAATGGTTCTGACCGAACTTTTAAGCAAATCCTGTAACAAGATACGGATTAACTCATTATCGTGCAATTAGTGAAATGGAAATGAAATCGTCCAAACGAAATATCTTTTTATGAAAATTACAAAGAGCATTTATTAAAATTAAAATAAGTAATAACGAAAACTTTAATTTCATTATATGTACATTATATATATATATATATATATATATATATATATATATATATATATATATATGTTTGCAATAAATTATAGTATCAACATTTAGGGAAATGTGATTTAATACGTAAACTAAACTTGGATTGCAATTCTGTTCACTGTAGAAGTGTAGCCTGGAGAAATGAGGTGGAATGATTGGTCAGAAAGGAACTGGTTTTAAGGTTTCTTTAATAAACATGTTTTCACATACTTAACACGTATAAATATTGGTCATTACTAGAAATGTGAATGAAGACACCAAATGTAAAATATTTTTTTATAAGTTTCTGAAATAATGACATCGGGCTTTTTTCGCAACCTCTGTCCTCACCCCCATCTCTGCCCCCTTTTAGCCTACTGAAATATTGACTGTTAAAATTGGGCAGGTGTTGCACGAATGCAATCCAGAAAACTATTAATTAATATATATAGCGACATTAAATATAGACATATTACAGACAAAATGTTATTGTATACACATAATATCATTTGTTTACTCACAACTTTTTGGATTAAGTAAACGAAAGATTAGATTTGTACTCAATAACATATAATTCATCTATAACAACAATAATTTGTCTATAATCGTTAATGAAGCTACATATATACCAATTAACTCAAGTGTATGAGAAGACAACTTTTCAACATTGTTGATACAGAAAATTATTAAGAGGTGTAGTTGGAAAAATTGAAGAATTAGCTATGTGTATATCTGTTTGTATAGATCTCGTGTGTCTAATGGAAGATATTTCTGAAAATGCAGAAGAAAATATACCGAGGGAGACGAGTTGTATGTACTAGGGAAGATACTTGATTTTGTCGCCTGGATAAAGAATTCCAAAACATCACATAGCTTGGAAATAATAATAGCGAAATTGTGTAAAGTTTTATGCTTATTTCATTTGTAATTAAAGTTCTGAAGGAAGGAAATAAATTATGGAATTAATTTCAGATGTGTTCACCACTAAAGTTTTCACTACCTGAGTCATTTATCTAAAACTCCTATTTTTATCACTCCTCTACAAAAATATCTAAGTAATTTCCGCTAAGCAATTGTTGACATTCTGAATAGATATTGTGAGGAGTTCTATACAGAATTTTTGTCATATCTCATTCGCAGAATTAAAATAGAATGAGTCAATCATTATTATTGTTAGAAAATGTGTTCGGCCTGCGAATCAACGCATTGGTTACAGGCTCGACAGTTTTGTACCTTCACGATAGTTTTAGCACATCCAAACTCGACGTTTTTCGTTTAGAGAATTTTGAAGTTCAACCTTAAATAATCTTATCATTGCGATATCTAATTCTTATTTTCTAGATTTTTAGTATTAGCATATTCTGTGATTAATATATTTGAAGTCTTATTCTTATAATTGACTTAATAATTTAATTTTTTCCTTTATTCGAATTTAGAACAGTTTTATTATTTCATCAACTGCTTCATACGTTCATGAAAGTGAATTATTTACCGCTCTGCCAAACATTTTGCGAATCGCTTCACACATTGCAGACTCTACCAAGATCATTTATCCTTTACTTGATAACTAATGTATGTTCTTCTATTTAACAATTGAATTTGAACAAATATATCCCGGTCATTACTTCAAAATGTGTTTTGAAGATTATAACTTTTTTATTTTTGTTTCATTTTTGCTTCCAATTCGCATTAAAGTATAGATTATAACATTAAAATTATTATACTAAATTTTTTATCGCTTGTGGATGTATATTTTTATAAGATGGTGCCAAAGAATGTTAAAAGTAACAGTCGCCTTAGGTATTGTTCTTTATATATTTTGCAACTTTAAAAGGGGCAATTGAATTTTGGGGTTTTCCTGCTTCTAACAGAAGATGCAGTTACTGTGGATTTGTCATTCTCTATAAAAGCTTTGTGCGTGCATTGGTCCTTCCTTCTTACATTTCTATACCTTTTCCCATCTCTTTATATTACACAACAATCGACCATTTCAAAACCCCTTTCAGAGACTAACATTGATGATCGTGATTCCAACATGAGTTTGTTATCTCATAATATTCTCTGGCAAACCTACGCCTTGCTTCGTAACTTTGTTATGTTATTAACTATAAGAGGATTAATGTTAACGGTGACTGTCAGTCTACATGAGACATAAGTCCTTTCACAAACCAAATTGCCAGGTGGACCACTGCAACACGAATCTTGTCACAAGAAGACACGCTTCATCATTTCCAACTATTTCAAAAGCTACATTGCTTCTTGATCATACTGAATATATCTGAAGTAAAAACATAACTTAAACTTTCCAATCTCGATAGTCGTATATCTCGAATCACGACTTCTCCGATTACGGAAATACACCGGCAGAAACAATAGAGGGGGAGACACGAGTCGATTTTTTGTTCGACCATGACAGACGGAACATGAGATTGAAGTAGCCGCTGTCCAAGCGTGAACATTAAGACTCATTCTTCTTTTTCTTGTTATTCGCAGCCAGCGGTAGGGTCTCCGAAAGGCAAAGACCTCCCAACATCATCCTGAAACCACCGCCTTTTCTCTTACGGTGAGTCGTCCATTTGCTTGCAAAGGGTTTTTATTGTCGCCGGGCAGAGAGCATAGTGGCCCTGGCCTTCGTTATGAGGTCGTTGGAAGGTACGGGGGGAGATCTTTCGGTATGTTTATGGGAGATGTGTGTCACACAACAAGCATTGAATGACATAAGAGATCGTCTACTTTGGTAGGACGCATATTAGGGTACACGGTGCAGGAACATTGTAGGAAGTAGCCAATTAGATTGAGAATGCTGAAGATGAAGTTGCATTCTGTAGGCGAAATTTTTTTTTATCCGGTTTTCAACCCTCATAAAAGTTGAGGAAACAGGTGTAGGGATTTAAAAAATGGTATTAATTATATAATACCACTACTTATGTTCTGAAGTAGTGAGACGACAATAGGCACACCGCCTCCTTCGTATTTTCCTTGAGAATTAAGCAGAGATTTGGTAACAAGATTCTCAATCTTCGACTGACTGATTGATTGAGTAGTGACTCCGGCCGCGTTAACTGCAGATATAATTAATCCAGTAAGTGTAGTGCATGCTCTATCGCGGAAGGTGGCGGTAACCTTTCATCCCCGGATGCTGAGATCCGGTGCGGGGGTTTTCCCTCAACCAGGTATCTCCCACCAGCGTGGCACTGTCCCCGCCAGTTCCAGCTCTAAGCTCCCGACTGGTCGACTGATAAGTGTACTGCTAGTGAGGTGTGTGTGTGTGTGTGTGAGGGGAGAGGATAGGGCAAAGAATTTTAGAAAAGATCGCACGCGGTCCTTTGTCAGTTTGTTAGGGTACTGGTTCGGCATTCGCTGGTGTTGATTGGAGAAACCATGGAAAACTACCAATTAAAATAGTGGGCTGCTAGAATGTATTATATTATTTATATATTTTATCTATTATTATATTATTATATAATTTCCATCTGAGCTGTAGTATTTTATTTATGTAATTAGCTGCCACCGGGTTATGCCCATTTGCAGTTCAAATAAATTTATCTTATCATAATTCTCCTCCACATCCTAAAATAGATTCTATTCTACATTCTATAAGAATTTAATTCCCACAAAATCTTTGCAATGAGATTTGGGGTAAAATGAATAACTTCAAGAAGATTATCTCATATGTCTGCACATACAAGGATCCTAATTTTTTGTATAATTAATTACATAAACCTACAATTTTCCTTATCAAGGTTTGGATCAGAAGGGTAATTTTAACATATTTTTCCTTCCTGATTATTATCGTAAAATAGTTTTATGTAGCCCCTGGGGATTTTATAGAATTTCTATTTTAGTATATTTAACCGAGATACTTCAAGTTTAGTAATTTACTGTAAAGTTCATGGAAATGAATGCAAAAAAATCTGTGTTAAATAAAACAAATAAAGAAAATAGGTTAATTTATTTACCAACCTGTAAGACTCCCAACACGTCACAAATTCAACGTACGCTCTTCAGAGTATCGCACCAGCTTCATATTGTAGTAGGAGTGTGATTTTCGCGAATTGTCTGATGTGATTCTGCACCACATAATTGCTCTTCAGAGACGTTCAGCAACAGTCAGCTTCCACGACAGAATTCCACTCACTCAGATAACGCCTTTCTAGGTCTTTCATGAGATGCCCTCGTTGGCTAGCGTGGTCGCTTTACACGGCGAAATCCCGGGTTCGGTTCCCGGCCGGGAGAAAATAATAACTATGCGCTTTTCATACAAATGTTCCAGTGTCTATTGCTATGTGACGATGAGAAAACCCACCCCATGTTTATGAAGGTTAGAACATGTGAGATGACTTTGTGGTAACCACACGAACCCCTTATCCCATGGTCGTGAGGCTTGGCCCCTAATTGTCAAGGCCCGTATCGAATTGTCGAGCCAAAGTACTCACAGGTCTTTAATGTGATGGAAGCGCTCCTCATTCCTTCAAAAAATCTCCCACCATAAAGTTTTCAGGAAAAAAGTTGAATGAAATGGAATGATCATATTTTAATCTAAATTCTTCATCTTTATCAGAATGTCTTTCACAAATAATTTGAAATTTGAGTGTTTTCGATTCCCTCTTCCCCAAAAGCTTTATCATATTCTTGATTCTGTCCCTACCTTTCCTCACAGGTCTTCATATTCCCAATGCGTGTGTCTGCCATATATTCCTTACCCTGTCTGCCATCCTTTTGACGAAGATTCCTTTATTAAGTTTAGTAACAGTTAGAAATGAGAATTTGTAACATATTCATAAAAGCCACCGCCTTTGTTGAATCCCGTACCAACTGTTTCATGATCTCTATTTGAATATGGAGAAGTGGCAGAATGATATTTTTTCGTCTCACTAAACTTGTTATTGTTTCCCTTTGTATCCATTGTTGTTCTAGGAGGACATTCCTTTCTAAGACATTGTAAATAACTAGCTCGGTTTCCCCGAAGGCATGTAAAATATGGAAGTTGTGTGGAAGCTGACTGTTGTCCAAGAAGCTTTCCTATAACTTACAGATTAACACACTATTTATGCTCCGAATAGTTTATTATATTGAACATCGTTGCAAGTATTTTGTAGCATTCCTTTAAGATAGAATCAAATACTACTGGTATCAATTCACACTTTGGTAAGGCACAAAATTACAGCAGCAAATTATTGCATCAATAAATAAACTACATTTGTTCTTGTTTGTTACTCCTAATTTTGATTTAACTTCTTCAAAGTATTACATTAAATTTGACGACCATTTTCAGTGAAGTACTAACAAAACCCCGTTCTTGAATGATACCAGAAGAATGCAGAAAATCATAATTTAGCAATCTTTTCTCCTTCCAACGAAAATCCAAAATTTGTGACAATAACTGTACCTAAAACACGCTCTCAAAAAGCAAAAATAAAACCCAAAAGTTAAACATTTTTCTATGTGAATTATGAAATATTGAGCTCCTCCAACTTACAGTTTTCGATTTCTCGAATGTGTGTTGCATCTAGTACGTACACTGTTTCTAGCGAAATTTAAAAGAAGGGTTTTTCCAAATCGCAGAAAATCCGTCTCAGACGAAGAATAACAAAATCGCATATAGCTCTACGAAACCATTCGCAAACTCTAATTTCCATGCAAGAGTCCGACAAGATGTTACTTCTATTGATTCGAATAAATTTGGAAATGAGGTCTTTGTAAGTACAAAGTAACTCCAATTATCTAAATAGTGATAAATATATTCGATGTTCAGTAAGTTTTCGTCGTATCTTCTCGCGAATGTTGAGATTTGTTTCAGTAAACATCTCTCTTTCAGTATACTAACTCTGTGCGAAGTCTAATCATGACTCAGCAAACATGCTCAGTTAGATTTTTTAATATGAAACATGTTTGGACGTAGGTATGTGATGGCGCAGCTGTAATCCCGTTGGTTCGCGCAATCTGTAAAAAAATATACTCTATTGCATGCAGGAAATGTTTGCGAGTAATGTATGCATTCATATTTACTCTAGGAAGCGTATGAATTTGAAAAGAAAGCGTTCGTAGATGTTCCCTATGCAAAATGTCAAAGGTGCATTGGGACTTGATGCGTCATACCATCATCATTCATCACAAAATTGATTTGGAGATTTTAAATGTAAAGCTATTTCTTTCACTTTGAAAACTATTATTTCTGTTATATTCGATGACTTTTTGGGTTTAATGTTGTTTTGCAGAGGTGTTCAACTTGAATAAGTTTTAAAATGAACAATTTTTATAATTTGTTTTCGTTAATGTTGTACGCATTATGTGATTTTATTTAAATTTAGGAAAGAACTGGAGGAATGAAAAGAAAGTTTTGAGTTTTCTTTCGTTATTTTTCCCGGGCATCTTAACATTTTTATGAACATCTTAAATAAAAATGAAACAATATTATAAAATAATCAAGTAAGAATATTATAAGTGATTGCTTAATATGTAGCTCCTAACTAAGGTTTTTTTATATTCAAGATGTTTATTGCATAATTAAAATATACAATTTAAATATTAGACCCATTTTATTGTACTTAACAGAAGATACAACTAATTACATGCAAAGAAGATTGTAAAAGAGAGATTGAATTTATAAAATGTAAATTCTGTTGTTTTATTTGTCTTTAGAATTAGGGAAAATTCAATGTTGATGAATTTAGATAGGACAATGAAAAATGTTTAACTTACACACGAAATTTGTTTAAACTCCATTAGAATGAGCCTAGTTAGTAGGCTCATTCTAATGGAGTTTAAAGCAGCCATTTATAGTAAGACGTAAAAAATCTGAAGTAATTGGAACCGTAGTAATTTGAATTTTCAAAAAGTTAAGATTTTCTAACAAATATTTGAAGAACCATCTAATTGAGTAGAAATAAAAATACCATTTCTAATGAAATCTCAAATACAAACACGTAGGTACATGTATATAGAATATAAAATCGTACATTATTACAATACAGTATATAATATTGTTGTCAGTACGACGCCACTGATAACAATGGCAAAATTTGGTAATTACGTATTTGTTTTTCACCTAGAGGTAAACTCATTACTGACGGTTTCGATTTTGACGTTTGAATTTTTGACGCTCCAGTTTATGTCATTACTTTTGTCCTTAAATGAAAATGCAATGAAAGATTTTATGTGGCAACAATATTGAAGGAACCGAATCAGTAACTTTCATTGTTCGCGGGAGAGGCTTGGGGCGTTCTTTTCAGCAGTGTGTCTCGAAGAGGCGATCAGCTGCTCCGGAAGTGGGGCACATCGCGGTTTCGTGTTCCGGAAGTTCCCTCGGAGGCGATGGGCGCATTCACGCGACGCCCCGGCCGTGTCTATTACAGAGCAGCCGGTGATCTGACAGGCCGTGACACAAGCCCTCACAATTACCTCGTGCTGAAGGCCACACGTGTCTTTCCAGTTGTGGCAATGAGCTCTTGGAAAAGTTGTGTGGAGTCGAAAGTTTTGACCGCGTGTGATGGCTGAGTGCATCAACTGATGTCACTGCTGTGCGTCTGACCGGGAGGTCGTAGGTTCGAGTCCAGATTTTCGATACCAGCTTGTCTGCCAGGTCGAATTCTGTCGCTGTCTGAAAGATAATTCTAGAGCCCTGCTGCTCGGTAGTTTTCCGTGCTTTCTCCGATCAATACCAGGCGAATGCCGGAGTAGTACGCTAACAAACGGGCCACGGACCGCACGCGATCTTTCCTTCCTCTTCCTTGTCCTATCCTCACCCCTTACACATGCACTTCACTATCACATATGTCGGGAGACCGTTCGGGAGCTTAGTTCGTCGTGGCTGGAGCGGTGCCGCGCTGGTGGGTGATACCAGGTTGGGAAAACCCCGCTAGCGACGAATTTTTCGTGACGCAAGCAAATTTAAAATTTATCTTTATGTTAATGGATTTATTTTTTGCATTATTTTAATTGAACTTAATTATGAAACGATTCTTAAAAAATGTCAATAGTCTTAATTTTTCAGGATTTATCATCCAGGTTATGGCATTTTGTATATTGGCACAAAAATGGACAAAATGTTTGTTATAAGATACATACAGAGTACGTTTCTGCATTAAAATCTAATTGTATCACTCGTAACGTAACGAGATGTTGTAAATTAACGAAAACCCCAGAGCATGGAAGCAGAACGATATCTAATTGTAAGATACATCAGGAAAAATGTAAAACACCTTAAACGTTCTTAATATTTTTTATTATGACATATTTGAAATTCTTTCAAATGTCAGTTATTATTATTCCAGTGTTTTTATATATTATTACAAAATTCTTGAATAAAGGTATTTATTATTTATTTACTTTGAAAGGGGGTTTAAATATATTCAAATTAATTTAGAATTATCTCATTATTCAGGAAGTGTCACACAGATCTCGTTTCCAGAGAATTGACGTGTATGCGCAGGGATCTAGACGTCACGTCTGAGAAACTTTCTAACCCGTTTAAAGAAAATATTCTCAATAACATATGCGGTGGTGTATGCAATGCCTTGTTGTGCATGATAAGGTCACTTCATTAAACTTGTTTAAAAAATTGCTAATTATGATGGAAATACGTGTCGTAGGATGTTTTGCTTACTTTACTCAGGAACAGTAATCGCCAATTTTACGATTAAAACTCCTATTTTCTAATAATCGTCGAGAGCTCACAAGACGAAACGTCACATAAATGTTCAATTTGCCTTATTAGTCCTTATTAGTTGTAAATCGACCTTAAATAAGTTAAAAAATGTTACGTTTCACTTAAATTAATAAGAAATCAAATTGTAAATCTGTCGTAGAATGCTAATGCGACCGTCCTAAGCAGAAAATAGGCTCGTGGCGATTGGGCCAGTTAAGTCGCTTTCACCGCTTGTTCGCGCGTTCGATCCGCAGCCAATTCATCTGAAATTTGTGGCGAGCTCTCGCTAGGTGTTCTGCCGAATCCCTCGCAATGGATCCTCCCATTTCCCTCGCTTCTCATCCCAATTTCACCGGTCATCGCCTTTCACCTCATCATTAACGCTATCATCTTTTATTTAACACGCATGGGTCTCATTAATTTCAAAAATGCAAGGGCCCCGAAACCCCAAATACATTATGTTAATATTTCATAAAACTAACAGGAGGTACATGTTCTTGAGCATCAACGTGTGACCATTTAATGAAAGTATGGGATTCGAAATGATATTTGTCCACTTTAAGGAGAATCAACGGTTTATTTACATGCGAAACTCATAAAAAGAAAACTTTTTATCCTTTGAAAAGTGCATAAATATGAATTGTGTAAAATTATTGTAGTAATAGAAACGTAAATTATTTCCTATTTAGTATTATTTCTATGATTGAAGTATTCAATATTTTTCGAAAATAGCATTTATTAATAATCTCGCAGTGTTGCAGATAACTGACATACGTTCTTTGCGGTATGTCGAACAATAAGTTCTTTGCAGTACAAACGCAACGGAGAACTCTTTCAACAGACCCATCCTGATACACATACAAAATCTTCGACTTTTCTTGGAGAACTACTGAGAGCCCTCGAAACTGAGGACGTGAAAAGGAAATATGAGTAGTTTACACTCTGAAGGAACATGACTTGTTACTTTGAAGTATTACTCGCTTCGCACTTTAAAATGGCGCTCCCTTTCACAGGACAGCTCTTGCTCCCGAAAGTCGTTCTTCGTGTTTGCCCTTCTCGCTGGCCACGGGGGCCGATACTCTGCACCCACGATGCTAGGGAGCCCCTCGCCGTATTCATGGCAATTGCAGACGGATGCGCCCCCAGGGACGAGTATCTACAAACGAATTCTTCACGTAAGTTATTTATTCATGTTCTGTTTGGTTCATCACGAAAGGTAGCTCAAAACGAGAGGGAATTGAACGTTAATTCAAAAGCGCAGCCATGTACTAATAACGGTACCAACCTTAAATGCGGGATCGTACGTTTTACATGAGTGCATCGTATGAATCGATGCACTTCTCAAGTAAAACGTGTAAGACCAAAGCGAATAAAGCTTAACTATTAAAATGCAGTGTTTTTATTGTAAAACCTGTTGATAACAACGCGATAAATATCCTGCTTTTTGTTTAAAGCAAAAATTACGAAATTTCGTAGAGTGGAAATATTTTTTAATTTTTCATAAATTAAGAGAGTTAAACGAAAATGAGATCTGCCTCATTCTTTTGAGCGTCACTTGTTATTCGATTCCTTTAAAAAATAAAAAATGTGGAGAGGGTTTTGCGAAATAATTAGTTATATTTACTGTCGCAGATTGTGATTTACTGTGTGACAGTGTTGTGTCCAGATATTCTCAGCAATAATGTGATGGCTCTGGCGTAACCTTCTGAAGGTTTTTAGACATGTTTGTTTGAAAATCTTTTTGCATGATTTTATGGCAAGACAGGAAAATGTGTGATATTCCTTTTTCGATGTAGACAATATTTGTCTGTCTGTAGTACAGATATGAAAAATTGTACTTACGAAGGGTGAACATGAAACGTATGCATACATGCGTTTCGGTCGTTTGGAACTTGCGTTGTAGCTAGATGTTTAGGTCTGCGAGACACTAATTAAGAGTTTAGAGATGAAGCTTGACAAGTGAATTGATTCGGTTTATGCGTGTAGATACAGATAGTAGTTCTCGTACGCGTTTTAGAGAATGGATACCTTTGAAAACTTTCTAGCAATTCTTACCTGTTTACGTAGTGGAAATAAGTGTTGTCTTTGAGCTTTGCTAGTTTCTGTACGTCCTTAAGAAAGGAAAGAGAGAAGCTATTTATTCTGTTTGTCAAAATGCATGATTTATCTAATATGCCGATGGCGTTGCGAGAGCCTATCAGCTATCAGCCTATCATTTAATTGGGTTAAATAACAGTCGGAGGGCTGCGGTCCATTTATCGAGAGCATTTATGTCTTACTTTTTTATTCTGAAGTAAAGCCTGACGTTCCTACGGTTCAATCCGCTGATGTAGAAATGAAGGTCGTCTGCGTACATTTTTCGACGACTATATTATAAGACATTGTTCTATCTTTTTACCTAACTTAAAAATGCTAAGAGTCCTAGAACTTATTTCTTTGATTGCATTTCTAATACATTATTACACATGTTATATAATACTCTTACTTAATTTTGAGACTAATACAGTGCATTCTATAAAATAACACAATGAGACTAATCGGACCACAGTGTCAAAGGGCTTTACTCCCGACGTTCAGCAGACGAGGAACCTCCGCTCTTCGCACTTCGTGTGTCAGTCGCTGGTCCCGTTTGGGGGCGAGCGAACGGCAAGTAAATGAGCGAGCCGTTCGGCGCCTCCGCGACCCCACGCGCTGTCCCCCTGGCTGTCAGGGCGGGTTACGGCTTCCCCAGGCCCCCTGGCAAATTGCCCTCTCGCTGCCCGCGCCGCCCCGCGCAACAGGTGATCGCGTGCTCGGGGACACCGGCGCGTGCCACGGGCGGCGCGGGAGGGGGGCAGGGGCCAGGGCCCCCTCGGCGAAGGGGGGCTTCTTCCGCCCGCGGCGGCGCGCCGCACGCGGCGACAAAGGCGACGGCCCCCAAGATTTGGCTGCCGCCGCCGCCGCTTCCGCTCCGGCACGCGCCGACCCCCCCCCCTCCTCCTCCACGGCTGCGCGGCGATACGACCCGTCCGTCCTGCGGCCCGCGAGAGGGCCCCCTGCACGCGCCTCGCCCCAGGAAGGCCCGGCTGTGCGGTAGGCACGGACAGTTACGGCGAAGGAAGGCATGCGTGAAGAATTGGACTGGTTTCTTATTTGCTTCACGGGAGAATAAGCACTGTAACACCTATTTTAAAGAAATCAATTATTTTGTTGGATACATTATTCACAATGTTTTCCCATCATTGTCAATTGTTGAAACGTATTGGAATATCTCCAAAATGTTCAAGTGTTGACATAAAAACTTTTAGTTAAATATATTTTTCTATTAGGTTTATGCATTTGATCAAATGTATGATCTCACAGTGACTGTAACTGGCTAATTGTGTTAAAGGCAAAATATTGGGATGAAACTAACTAATGACATCATGTGAGATGAGAAATACAATTAAAATTTATAAAACTCTACCCAGAAATATCAAAATTATAATATTAAATACTGTATTACGCGTTGAAGTCATGTGGTCTAATTCCGATCTTTACTCACATCTTTTTTACTTTTTTGATGATTGTTGTTACACTGTCATTTCGCTGCCAATCCCCGAAAGCGAGCATGTTATTCGATACGGGCATTTGTCATTGTCATCCAACGCCGTGGAATCCCGCAGCCGGGCCACTACTGCGGCGAGGCACTCCTCACCTGCGGGGCGCGGGGCGGGCAGCTGGCTGCGCCGGCGGAAGTGTTGCCTTCCGAATCAGGCCGGGGGCGGCGGCGGGGGGGGGCGAGCTCTTCCTTCCGCGGCTCATTACGCGCCCCTCCGCCCGCGCCACGCCCCCCCCGCCCCCGCCCCCTGCGCCGCCTGGCGATTAGCATTTCCCGCACTTAAGCACGCACGCGTGCCGCCCGGCTCCTTCCCCACGCGAAGCCCTGCCCTGCCCAGCCCAGCCCAGCCCAGCCCGGCCCCGCTCCAGCGTCGAAGGAGGCGCTGCGCCAAGGAAGTTTGATCTGAGGGCTATTGCTAATTCGAATTATTTGATGGGGTAATTCGAACATTTGGATGACGTAATTCAAATTGTCTGATGGGGTAATTGGAATAATTGGATGGTGTAATTCGAGTTATTGGATGTCAATTGTTGAGGAAATAGGGAATAAAGGAATGAGGAAATAAAGTGTATCGAATTATAGGATAGTGTAATTTGAATTTTTGGATTACTCGAAGAGAATATTTAATTCTTATGGAATTACATACTCAAAAAAATGTTTAAACTGCTGTTTTTAAATTCAAAATGTCCAGGTTACATTTGAATAATCGGAAGTCAGAATTTTATAGAGATGAGTTAAAAATTATTTCTTAGATTGTATGTAAATCCAGAGTTATTTGTCAATTAAATACCTACCTAAAAGAAGTGATGAAATTCCAGCAGTAGTTCCCGCAAAGCTTCTTTGCTTTATAAACTCAAGTGAGGAAACAATTCCTGACAATTCTCACTTAGGAATTCTTAGTTAGGGTGTTTAATAATTGAGTTGGAGGAAATACTTCATATTAAAAAAAAGACGTTATTTTCTAGGCTTGTTCATTAATTCAATTTTTTTGCGAATTATCTAACTCTCCTTTTGTTTTGAAATAAAAAGTTTAATATGTTTAAAAAAAATAAATGTATGGGCATCTACTTTCAAACTTTGCGATTTGTTTCCAGCACAATGATTTGTGATTACCGCGACAACCACTATTGCTTTAGACCTCAAAAATAAGCAAGATTCGCCTCTATGAACTTATTCATATCTGAGTATTTCGATCATGTTAACGCTTCAATCAGAAGTTCAATTGTTGAAAAAAGCTTGCGTACAGGATTCTTCTCGTCACAAAGCTAAGCTTAAATTCACGAACTTAATAGTTGTTAGTATTTTCGAAAATTTAGTAGATATTATTTTCGCCAAGAAATTATCAATCTTTCAAAATGGAATATTAAAATCTGGTCAGTGGGTCGTTTTACCTCTTACGAAATGTTGCATCACTTATATTTTTGATATATGTGCGGAATTTTCTCAGTTGAGTTGATGTTAATTTATCTTTGCGATTATTTTCCCCTCACTAATTTCTCATTTCTTTTACATCATTGAATAAAATAAAAGATTGATAAATATATTCTCATGATTACTGTATTATCATTTATTGCTTCTGCCTTTGTTCTTTCACTTAAGAGCCAAGCTCAGGAATGAAATTGATATATATATATATATATATATATATATATTTCTGAATTTCTGATACATTCTATGTTACTTTATTAATTTTATTTCAAAATATAGTTTAGAACGACTTAACTTGATCTTTATGACATAAACTAGAAGTTTCCATATAATTTTAGTGGTTGCAAAAGTAGACATACATCTAAAAGTTAATTATTATATTTTACTCAGCGAGAATCCTACAACTTTAACAACAAAAGTTAAAAACTTATTGGAGTAAATGGGTACTAGTAGTAATTTAAATCATTTCTCTCCTCATAACACACACAACCACACACACACACACACACACACACACACACACACACACACACACACACACACACACACACACGGTTTGCGAAGAATACAATAAGATCATGTAATGTCAGACTGCATTTCATGAAATACTCCTTAGCTGATTAGCGTCGTGAATATAGATACAGACATAACAAGCGGTGCGGTGGAAAGCCTCTTATTGTCTGATCCGTTATTGCTTCACGGCAATAAAAAGCGGGTTACAAGTTGGCTGAATTAATGGAGGTGTTTTGCACCCGATTTCCATCCAACACGACTGACGCGCCGTTGAAAGCGGTCGTGAAAGGAGCAGTCGTGGGGGCTGCACACGCGTCGAAGTGCGAAACGATGTGGGAGACCAAAACTGCGGCTCTTGCCCTGACATTCCCTCGCATTCCGTGACTAAACATTAATAGCTGAGTGTAGACACGCCTCTTCTTCTCGCATCCCTCGGTCACGAACGCCGTGCTCTTCCTCACTTGGCGGAGGTGTCCTCCCGCGCCGGTCTTTGTCTAGATCGCTCGCCACCGGAATGACCTGACGGACGCCGTCGTTACTACGTTTTCCTCATGCGGGGGACTTGTCTTGTTTGTAAATATGAGCACACGTTCTGAAGAATGGCGGAATAGTGGTTGGTAGGAAAGCCCGAAGCCATTATAGGAACAGTAAGTGTAATAAAACGGGAATAATTCCTCCATTAAAGTTTATGTCTCGATGATGAAGATGGAACGTGCAATTACACTTCGCTTTATGACGTCATAATCACTCCGTGGCAACATGTTTTATTCTTCATTACAATATAGTAATAGAATCTAGCTAGTGAACTTTTGTGAGGGGTTGTAATGTAATTTGTTATCTCCATTCATTTATATTGCCTGTACGTTTCATGAATTTTGAACTTAGAAAAATGTCTGTTGCAGGAAATATGTTTATTAGGGTATTAATTTTTCGAAAAATATATTAAATATGCTTTTGCACTTATTCGTACAAATTACAACTTCCGTGCACTGTTTATTCATTAGATTTTCTGTTCGCGTTTGACAAAGTAGCTTTTTTGCAGGACGCGTACCACATAGGAGATGAAACAATGGCTACAACAAAGTAAACAAAACACTGGGGTTATAGTTATTATTATTATTATTGTTATTATTATTATATTTTCCTTGTTCCACAAAAAATATCTTTCAACATTGGGGTGACATGGATCAACATGGCTGACATAACCTCGGAGTTCGTACTAAAAGCAACGCTAACGAAAGCGTTAACGAAATCGTCTTTGGCATACTCCTTTGGCTTCTGACGTTGTCGGGGCTGTCATAGTTTAATTCCTAGGTGGAAATTCGCACGCTCACCTTCTGCACTTGTTAAGTCAGTAACCGAAGGTATTATTGGACATAAATATGGAAACGTTTGTCTTAAATATAAGCATGTAAATCGATGGAAAAGTCTAGATATGCACTTAAAAATTAATGAAAGTTAAAATAAGTAAAATTGTGCCCACAAGGTGTCGGTTAGGAAATAAATTGAAGCAAAATCTTACAAAACAAATTTAACCAATTTAATAAACAAATATACTTTGGAATAGATAATCTTGCTCTTAAAATTTAGAATATTAAACGATAATTGTACTAATCTCCGTAAAATTGATGATACTTATTTGGCCAAAAATATCTAAGTGTGGAGTAAAACTTGTATCAGCTTCTTGACTGTTATTTCCTGCAAAAATATTATCTAATATTCAAGACCCACGAGTTAGGCAAGAAGATGATTGATTTGGGACTATTTCTAACAAAGTTTCTCTTAGAAGGCGTATCTAAAGTTTGTGTTGCCAGAGGCGATTTTGATATCTGCATCCCTTTCGTAAGGAATTTTGGCCCCTCCTTAAGTACAAAATAATGAACGTTTTTTTACCAATGCGTTTTTTACCAATGTTGATGTATAACCCGACCAAGCGAAGTGTAGGACTGAAGAGAGACTGGTGCATCTGAGAACTAACTAAACAGCGACAGTTGCGTCGCGCGTTAGCTCGGGGCTTGCAGTTTGGTGCATTCACGTTACTATTCTAAAGTATTAAAGCATTTTGGCATAACATATTACGTAATGCAAATTAATTAGTTCAATTAATTTTTCTCCAGACAACTTTACATAGAAACATTACTTGAATCACACAGAAAACACTTAAAAATTTGATTACTCTCTTAAAGATTTAAAACATCTCTATTACGATGTATTTTAGGGGGATCTGGAAATTAAAAGAAACAATTTTTGAATGTTTCGGCTAATAAATTGAGTAATGTAATGTACTCATGTTGTGTTGCATGAATGGAATATGTGGTTACTTTTAGGAGCTTTCATTCAGAATATTCCGTTAAGTTATCAATATTTATTGGTATAATTATCGAGTGCAACGACATTTACCGTGATTTTAAATGGACGTCACGAGTATCGTTGAGCCTAAGATGACATTACAAGAGAGCCGTGAATACGTCTTCGGTCCTTGGTCTAGATCAGAGCTTCAGTTTTCAATTGCACTGAGAAAACCAAAGGTCCATCTTTTCCTCCGAAGCAAAACAAAGCGCGGTGGTCCGACACTCCGCTTCGTTGTGTTATGGGACATTTTTGGCAAAAGCATTCATTATCTGACCTGAAACTATATCGCCTAAGTAGGCAGTTCTCATCCACTTTCTTCTTAGCGTCCTTTCCTGTCTCCCGAGCCGGGGATCTCCGGGGTTGCGTGAACTGTGTTCTTGTTTTTTTTACCCCAAAATATTATTAGCAGATCTTTTGAATTAAAAAACACATTCTCGTATATTTGACAATATTTTCCTATCAATCTACAAACTCGATGTAATATTGAAAGACGAAAATGGGTGATCTTGATAATTGTGTGCTATATTCACGATAATTTCGATAGTCGTGACAATCAGTATTACAGTATTTGAAATGAAATTTTAAATACTTAGTTTTATTTGAAGTCATAAGAAAATCCAGTAAGACAACAAAATCTTTTCAAAAGTGATTCAAATATCAATTACAAATTGTCAAGGGACAAAACAAGACTTAAGAATGTGGTGCCAGAGGCAGGCTGACCTCACCGAAGTCTCAACTAGCTCAACACCCGGTATACGTCAGCATTCAGTATATGATCCGTGGATGGGGTGTTTTCTAATAAACGTATTGTTTCTACCAAAATAATTAATTGATTTATTTTTATCATTTTACTGAAGTTCGCCTCACATTTCTTCTGTCCTTTGCGTTTCATTCCTTTAAATAGTTCATTCTCATTTTCATTTCCTTCTGTCCTTTATTCTTTCGTACTTCGAAACCCAACATAATGCCATCGATGCAAACCTATTTGTGACTCACAGGTTTTTTATAAAGCTTCCAAAAAATAGTTTACAAATCCTATTCCACGTCTCAAGTACATGAAACATTCTTTCTCATAGTTTGCAAATTGGGGAAAATTATTCAAAGCGAAAGGTGCATGACTTTCAACCAGATTCCACTGTAGCAAAAAGGTTGACGACTGCTTTGGGAGCTCTTGCGGTAAAACATTTTTTGATGCGAGCGCTACATCGGAATTCACAGCGCAGTTCCATAATAAGCTCGCCCGAATTCCGGGACATAATTCACCGCCGAGGCCACCGCGAGCGCCGCGAGCCTTCGCCGGGGCGATCGTCCCCCC
>BOPP01000367.1:120173-131764 GCA_017312745.1 Gryllus bimaculatus | reverse complement strand
AGAGGCGCACGAGCGAGACGAGAGCGCGGTAAAGAGGGCGCGAGATTCCGTGTTCGCGGAGCGGCCAAGAGGGCTGGCGGCGCGGCGCATGTTTGCCGATCGCTGCTGCATCACCTAATGTCTCATCTCCAGCGGAGCGCGTGGCGGCCCAGCGCCCACCTGGCGCCGCCCTCGCCTCGCCTGGCGTCGCGCTTGGCTCGCGCCCGCTGCTGAGTGAGCAATCAAAGCGCACACGCCGGCGCGGAACGGCTCCCGATTTCCCTCAGCTTGGGCCTTTTCCCCGCTCCGGCTCCCTCTCACACTCTTCAGTTTCCATCCTCTCCTTGTCGTTGTCTTGCTTTTGATTCGCCCATTTTCTGTTTTCGTCTTTTTTCACTCTTCGTCTACCTCCATTCTCCATCTACTTCTATTCTTCGTCTGTTTCCATTCTTCATCTACTTCCATTCATCATCTACTTCCATTCTTCATCTACTTCCATTCTTCGTCTATTTTCCTTTCTTCGTTTATTTACTTCTATTCTTCGTTTACTTCTATTCTTCGTTTACTTCTATTCTTAGTTTACTTCTATTCTTCGTTTACTTCTATTCTTCGTTTACTTCTATTCTTCGTTTACTTCTATTCTTCGTTTAAATTATATTTTTCGTATATTCGCATTCATTGTTTTATTCCATTCTTCGTCTATTTCTACACGTCGTAGTTTTCCTAGTCTTCTTTTAATTTTTTGTTCTCTGTTTTATGTATTTTTATTTTATTTTTTACTTAATGTATTTTAATTTTCTGTTTTCATCCTTTCTTTTCATTGTACCCGATCCTCTTTCTGCTTTCCATATTTTAGCGTCTTACATACATCTTTTTTTATTTTTCACACAATCATTACTTTTCTCTCCCCTTTATTTTAGTCTTGGTTTTCAGTTACTAACGGTAGTTATTTATTACTAAACATTTTACTATAGTTTCATGTTGCCCAATTACATTGCCATCGTTATAGCAATATTCTTTCTCTCATCTGTTAAATTAAATTAACAAATACTTCGAAATTTATGAACTTTGCCTACTTCTTACATACTGTTCTCAGTTTTAATCTTCTTTCTCACTTTCAATCTTCTCTCTTTTCAACACGATCATTTGAGCTTGAATTTCATTATCGATAAAATTAATTTCTATCCAAGTTGTATTATTTTTTACGTACTTAAGAACAGCGGTTCCCTACCGTGATTAATGAACCTCCAGGAGTTCGTTTCCAATGTCAGGAGGTTTGTCGTATAAGGAAATGATCTTTTCTTGATGACTACGAATTTGTTTTATTCGCGTCGCTCTATCTTCGAAATGATATTGTGGACTCCCTTTTGGATCTTGAAATGGCACCACTGAAACGAATTTGTCATTCTTTGCGCTTGTGCAGTCACCAGCACTGAGAACGGTACCTGTATTGTACACAGAAAGCTGTCTGCAGAAGGGATCGGAGGCCTTACACACAAGCAGGATGGGATTACTCGCGAGCAAAGTCTAGCGGCTCTCAATGCAAACACCTTATCTGGTATCATCTTTCTTTTTCATGTAGATTTTTAACACAGCGTCCGCTTACACAAAATACGACCGGGCCGTCGTGTCGACTAGGCTTGTGTCGTCCAGCTTTATCGAGATCGGTGCTGGGGGAAAAACAGTAAAATAACGACGGAAAGGACAGAAAAAGAGATAAGACAAAATGACAAAAATAGTTATCAGAAGCTAAAAAAGGGGAGAAAAGACAAAATAAAAATCTACTAAAAGAACCCCAGAAGTACAGTTAAATTATTTCTTTTATCAAAAGCCATGAAATAGTAATAATATCAAAAAGGTATTTTGCTAAACTTCCGGACTTTACTTATAATTCTGGTAACTGAATTCTTTCTCGTTTACTACTTATTTAGTTTAGAGAGAGTGATGAAATTCAGCAGCAAAAAACAACGATTTTTGGCAGAAACATTTGTTGTGTACGTCCCTGATACCGAAAAATCGGATAATTCTTGTCCCTATATATAGTAAATTACTACTTCTAACACGATTTGTGGTCTTAATTCACGATGCATGGGTCCTTGAAACCGAAAAATTGATTTACGGCAAAGCATCTCTTCATCTGTCGTCCGTCCGTCTGTCTCTGAATAAATCTACCTACTAAAATGAAAGGATTTTCCCATAATTAATACTCTCCTATCTCTCTATCTCCCTATCTCCTATTATCAACCACGTAGATCAGAGAATATCAACTGAGTGAATAGGACGTGAGGCTAATTTTCACTAGTGAATGAAATATTTTTACTCTCTAGAGCCATACATTATTATAATTCACCACATATTTGGATAGCACCTTACCAGTTCTAACCGTGGTCACCAATTACTTATTTGCTGTTTTGTTGTGGAGGACACAAATAAAATGAAGTGAATAATTGTGAATAATACGAGGACATTGATATACTAATGTTTTAGAAGAAGTGAATAGTAAAATTAATATTTTAAATTTAAAGTGAATTAATATTTTATCTACGTTGCCAGAGACACTGAGATAAATGACGGTTTAGGCAGCTGTAATCGATAAAAGGCTTATTTTTACCCGGATGTATTGCATTTTATTGCCATCAATACGGAACTCAGTATACACTGCATAAGTTCCCTAGCTCGAGATGATTGTGGTAAGGAGGGAAATATGAAAAGAGTTGAATGGTGCTATATGTTCGCTTATGATGGGAATTATGAGAGGAAAATATGAAAGGAACAAACGATTAAAGTGAACTTCTAGTTCATTAGTAAATAAGTAAATTTGAATCAATAAAATTAGGTAAAAAATGAATTCAAGTGTCTACCAATCCCGGTAACAGGTTCTAATGATCTCTCGCGACAAAAAAGCTTCGGGAAAAGGGTCTCGGCCTTTTTGTCGTCAGCCAATCATTAAAACTTTTATATCGCCCTTGGTTCATAAATAGCTTATACTCGTAGATAACCATTTTTGTAGATTATATTACATCTACATATTTGTAGACTAACATTTATGATGTTGAATCGAAGTGGGTTTTGAGGGTGTTGAAGACGCGGGCGGAGCCTCCACCGGCGCGGTCCATTTGGGCAGGGCGGCCCGGCTGCCCGCGGCGCTGACGCAGCGAAACGCGCAGGCGGCGGCGGCGGCGGCGGCGACCGTCACTCCAGCGCACGCTGGGCTGCTCTGGGCGACGAGCGCGCACACCCGCCACGAACAAGCATCTGGGGAAAATCCTACGAATAGCTTTGACGCTAGGGACAGACGGACAGGCACAGGCAGACCGACAGACTGGCAGGCAGGCAGGCAGACAGGCAGACAGACACAGACCCACAGATAGATATACTGGCTGGCAGACAGTCGTAGGGAGGTTGGCAGACCCACAGACAAACAGGTAAGTAGAGAGACAGGCAGTTAGATAGACAGATAAGCAGGCGCAGACAGGCAGGCAGATACGCAGATAGATAGACAGGCTGTCAGGCAGGCAGACGGGTAGGTAGGCAGGAAGGCAGCCAGATATGCAGACATACAGACAGGCAGACATGCAGATAGGCTGACATGCAGACAGACAGACAGACAGATAGACAGTCAGACAGACATACAGGCCGAAAAGTTCGAGTAACTTTGTAATTACTCCTTTAAGCCCTGTTTTTCTCTTCTCTCATGAATCTAGTCCTGAAGTTTTCTGTTGAGGTTTGTTTCACCCTCCTTGGAGTAAAGTACTTGCTTATGTCCTCCTGAATAAACGGCTCTCAAGATTCAATTTTACAAGATACAGCAATGCCAATTTTTGAAACGTGTCATTATCCCTGTTCGCCGCCAATATGTGCGTGAATAAAACGCGAGTTTGTAGACGCAATTTTTTGACCATTCTGACATTAAACGGCAAATATGTGTGAAATATATTGACGCACAGTGCACAGAAGAATTTACACGTGTAACACATGCAACAATAGCATGTCACATACCAATGTAAACAAGTAAAAATTTTTCATTTTTATGTAATAAACCAAAACATGAATCAATATTTCCCATTTACAAACCCACACACATACCCATGTGTACGATGTTATTATGCATGTTATTATGCACATTTTATCATTGTACGAATACACGAAGAAGCTTTGGCGCATGACAATTATAAATTTGAAACCTGTTTCCATGACAAGTATGATCACATCGAGTGGTTCATTCTTACGAAAAAATGTTCCCTATGTAAGTATGACCGCTGGTTGTTAGTGTCGTAATTCGTATCCCCGTCTCGTCAAGTGTTATTTAAAATTGATAATATATTGCAGACATTTTCTACGTTTCCAATACAAATATAAAGACAACGGTCAATTTATAAAAGAAAATACAATTTTTAAATACATTTTAGTGAAACAGAACATCGTACACATGGGTATATATATATATATGTGTGTGTTTGTTAATGGGAAATATTGGATCATGTTTTGTTTTTTTACATAAAAATGAAAATGTTTACTTGTTTACATTGGTATGTGGCACAAGCAATACTGAACCACTGTAGAACTGAACTGACTGATCCAAATGTGGTATGAACACTGTTGAGTTAATCAACAATAAAAAAATTGCAATGCTGCGATTCAAGTTGTTAACCCGAAACACCATTTTCTTTTAAATTACTAGATTGTGATTGTGGGTTTACGAAGTATATCTATGCTCCCTGACCATTACTAATAATCAAAATATGAAACGAGTAAACGAAGAGAAAAAACCGGTTACGTGAGAACATTGTCCTGAGACATTTAGTTGAAGTGTAAGTTGCAAACATTGAAAATGAAGAGGAAACATTGGAGAGAGTTGAAGAAAATGGTGATCTGTACATTTCATTTTTCATGTTCAACTATATGTATGAGTATGTGATTTTTTTAAAAATTGGTTACCCCTCATAATGGTAGCTTAGCTATTGCATGCCTAGGGGTGCAAATAGTAGTTTCCCCCACCGTGTGTCTGTGAAGGATTAACGGAAAACGAAGGCTACGATGGTGCGGGAGGTGATATTGCCTGCGTTGGAGGGAGCGTCGAGTCTGATGGTTTTATTTTCTTCGTAGTTTATGGCTGCTGCGTAGGCGGATGGTGGCTCGACGATTCTGATGCCGGTATTCCCTCTCATCAATCGCTTTCGCTATGCTGGGCATGGGGACGAGGAAATGACAATGGTCGGTGATTGATGACAGCGGTTATTATGGAAATGGTTCAGAAATGGCTGCAACTTGTTACAGCGAAAAAAGCAAAAGGAACGGACATTACTGACACTAAATTTTGCATGGTATATTCGTGATTTCAAATCCTGAAAGCTGATTGTTAGACCCGCCACCCCACCCGGTTTGAAGAACAATTCTGCTTCACATATACCCAGACTTTGTGATCATACATTTCTGAAATATGAGAATTTGGGGAAATACTGATAATTAATTGACAAAGAAATTTTATTTTTATTATAATTTACTGTATTGTGACGTCATAAAACATATAACTTTAATCACAATATATATATATATATATATATATATATATATATATATATATATATAAGATAAGGTGACGTTTGATATATTTAGGAGAAAATCATAAACCTTTGCCCTATAATCAGTGAATGCAGAAGCCGTGAAATTTCTGCATGTTTGAAAGCGATCATTCTATTTCCTTCTGCCATTGCTCATCAACCGTTAGGGTGAGATGAACTTGCTCTTAGCAAGAACCGCTATTCTCTTGTATGCAGCTCGAATTTAATTACTGCATTGTCGATTAAAAGTGGCTGGCGTTAACAGCGTTATGTTTCAGCGTACAACCATTGACCTCTCCTTTACAATCGGTGGCGTAGATCGAGATCGCAATTATTTTGCGAATGTACTTTAAGACGGGAGAATATCATGAGAATTAACTGGGAACTTCTCTCTCTCTCTTTCTAATATTCTTCATATAACATGATCGAAATGTGAATCCATCAATATAATAGTATCTGTAACTGGTTGTCTCTGCGTAGCTAATTTGATGAAGGAATGAGTCGCCGCTTCAGTGAGAGACCTTAAAGTCATGGTCTCTAAAAGCCTTTAAAAATCGACATATTTTGCAGTACAATAAACAAGCTCAATACAATTTCCAACACATTTATAAACTGAATAAACGAGTTGAATGACTGCATTTTGTGGTCTGTTATTGACCAAACTACTTTTATATAATCCAGTCTTATATAATAATAATATTAAGTATAATAATATTATTTTCTACTAACACCACCCTGNCCCGCCGCTCCCCTTGTGGGGCACCTCAATCCGCCCCCGAGTGGAAGGCAAGGGTCAACCTGCAGACCTGCTCTCAGAACTAGAAGCAAATGTTCGGTAGGACGGCGCTAGTTTCCTGCCCACCAAGTACTCGCCTCGCGGGAACAGACCTTCAGTGGGCGATGCTTGTGAGCGCGTCGGCGGTGGGGATAGCGGCACCTGCCAGCCCGTCTTCGGCGTCTCCAGCGGTGAGGTGGGCGGGGGCGGGGGGGGGGCGGGGGAAGGATTGATGCTTGCCGTCGCGTTCTCGCGGTGATGATGGCGCCTGTATCTCTTTTTCACGCAGTGAACGTGCTCAGTGGACCGAAATGTACGCAACTGGGAAACAAGGAATCATGAAACCGGAATTCTCTAGAATTTACTTTTGGAACTCCAGGAATAGTGCTAATCGCTGCAGATGTAATTTGCTATTCTCTAATCTTGTGGGTGTTTGCGGAAGGTATTAAGGAGGCGTTTTACTTATCTTAGCCAGTGACAAACTACCAACCACAATTAAATCTAATCTTCATTCATTTTCTAATTGCTTGGTAAGGGCAAGTATGAGTCCACTGGCATGTAGTTGTCAAAATACCGGCAGAGATACGAAAAACTAGATGTTGCAGGCAGTCCTTAGCAGATCATAGGCCGTGTAGTTTCAAGGATTCAACTCACGATCTCTGCAAGCGGAAATTATAGTGAACAAAACGGGATTATGATTGATAATCTTAGTTCTCTCGCGTCTTATTTTTATTCTACGATTACTCCATCATTATCGTCCATCATATAATTTACAAATTACGGTAATATCATACAGGAAAGATTAGTACATTTCCTCTATGGTAATAGTATCCAAGTAGAGTACGGTAAAAGTATGCAAACTACTTAGCAGAATGGAGAAGAAGTGGTGATAAAAAATTGGAAAGAGGAGAGGAAGACGATAAGAAATAGAAGAACCAAGAGAAAAGAGGAATACGAGGGTGACGAAGGGCGAAAATTAAAGCAGGAAAGAGAAAGAAAAAGGAGCCAGAGGCGGGATAGGTAGTCTATTGAAATGAGGAATAACGTCAAAACGAAGGGAATGAGGAAGGAGGGTGGACGAAGAAGAAAAGGGGACGAAAAGTAGTAAGCAAGAGGGGACGAAGAGGACAAGGAGGGCAAAGAGGTCAAAAGAATAAAGAGGACAAGGAGGATGGAGATGGCAAAGAAGGTGAAGAGGAGTAAAAGAACGAAGAGGAGGAGAAGGGCGAAGAGGGAAGGAAGAACCTAGAGGAGAAGGAGAGCAAGGGAGGCGAAGAGAACAAGGTGGACAAGGGGCATGAAAGGGAAGAACAAGTGTGACGAAGAGGAATAAGAAGAAAAATACTAGTTGTAGGAAAGAGCCCCTTGTGCGTCGTGTGGGCCCACTGTGCGAGTGGAGTGGGGAGGGGTGGGGTCGTGCGCGGAGGTGTTGAAACGAGGCGTGCGGCACGCGTCACGCAGCGCTGCTACTCGCTCCCACGCCGCCCACTCGCCTCTCCCCCCCCTCCCCTCTTCCCCCCCCCTCACAGCCAGGCAGCGTCTCCATCGGAGTCTGCCACTGCGCCCACCAAGCGCTCGCTTCTGAAGCCGCTGTCACGCCCCAACACAAGACGACAGCCTCGTCCCCACTCGGTTCTCGGAAATGGCGCATGTGCGTGCTGCGCTCTAGTCAATGAACGGTGTCCTTGCGTTGTTAAAACACGTTCACGAGTTGGAATCGGTTTATATCGAAGGAAACAGATACACACTTTCGCTCATATCACGTCATATGTAGATTGAATAATCTGAATCTGACTATTGTTCAGTGAAACCAAATTACTCACAAAACGTGCATTTGTGTATTTGGTGTATTCCATCTACATGTAAAGTTACGTATCTTGAAGTTTCTCCCGCATTTTTGGATTTAGGAATGTGTAGTTTTATTAACTGCACCTAAAAATGAGCGCCCTTCTGCGTTCACAGCTCAGCCCTCACCCCGTTCTCAACTCTACATTCGGCATCTTCATTTGTTGCTTATCTTGCGGGTATCTACAGAAGATCCCTTCTTCATTGTATTCCCTTGGTTGTCCCTAAGGTTGTTCTACGCGTGCTTCTACGGCCACGTGTCAGGGTTTCCTTCATGTGTGGGCTAGTGTACATTCTTTTTCTGGAGGCTCCTTCAACCACTCTGCTGTACGGTCATATTTCCATTCAGGGCTCTCAGCCTTTGCATTTACGTTTCTTCATTTCTTTTCTCCGTGACCTCTTAGGGTGTTCCCTGTGATATCTCTACTTTACATTTCATATGAAAATTTGCACTTTTCAAATGAAAATATATGTAGTTTTCGAGTGACACAAGTATCATAGCAACTGCCTGAGAAGAACATACATAAAGATGATGTCAAGAGACCAGGACACGCTACTAACGCTCCTGTCGTTTTCCTTCACCGTTCTCTTTCTGCCACTCCCTAGTCTCATTTTTTTCTTGATTTTTCGTGTTTCTTTTTAACGGGAATGCGTGCGTAATACCAGTTTCTTGCTCGCGAAAAGTCTGTCTTGGACCACGCCTGAACGCATTCTACATTTTTCGGGGCTCAGTAACATTATCTCGGTGGCAGGTGCATGTAATTTATCATGGGATCGGCATTTAGTTAGATCCGATTTTTATCCTCCAGGGTTGTTAGCTCAGGGGTATGGAAGATGAAATGATGAAGATAGTGAGTAAGGGTGAAATGATAATACACACACACATACATTCATACACAACAGGACCATGCCCGAGGTGTGACACGAAACCGCGATCTTCTGCTCCGAGATCGCTACGGCACTACTGCCTTAACGATCTCGACCATCTGATCGGTGAATACCATATTTATTATTTCATATTTACATTATTTTCCATATTTATACCAAAAGAGCATTTCCATCCTATTATTCTTCTAATTATATTTCTACCGCAACTTCTTATGATGAGTAAACATTAACCCTATCACGACCAAAACCACACTGCTACCCTTACCATCGTCATATGATAATTATATTTCGCAAACCTCCACTTTAACTATCAAAATTAAAAATTTTCCTTTCTGTATTACAGTTTGGGAAGAAAAGTATTGGAATAACCTCGACAAAACCATCTCCACGTTTTGGTCGCAAAAACAGTTTCAAGGTATTTTGAGCTGTAATGTCGCACATTCATCGGATAGGGATATTAATGTTCCAAGGATTGTTATGATTCACGAGGAGATGCATGCAATTCAGGCATTTCCGAAAATGGGGATGTCTGGATGGCAGACGTGTCACTCATATCTGTTTGAGATTAGCAGCTTTTGAGCGGAAATTTGGCAGAAATGTAAAGAGTAACATCTTGTTGCGTGATTCCGAAGATCTTTTTTTTTTAATTTTGCGGGGCACTTTGTGTGAAACCTGGCTGCTTAGCTCATTGGTCAGTGTGCTCGCTTTCCATGACGCGATCCCCGATTCGATTACCGATCAAGCAAAAATATATTATAGCGTGCGTTGCCCTTGCAGTCTCAGTATATGTTGCTGTGTGACGATGCGAAAATTCACTTCTTAGGTTGAAAAGAACAGAATACAGCGTGGGGATGTCTTCGTGCCAACCACACGTACTTCCTTAAGCCATGACAGCGAGGCAGAGACACCGCTGGTTGGCCAGGGCCCGTACTTGCGCCATCACGCCAAGTACAAACAAAAACTTTACGTGAAGTCCCTTATGCATTTTTAAATTTTCTGGGGTACGGCTCCAATTTTGCTAATTTTTTCTTGGAATAGAACAGACTGCATTTATGAAAATTGATTAGTTAATATTTAATCCTTTAAGTTAAGTAATAGAAATTAATAAAAGTTCCTCAAAAATACGAAATTACGAAATTTTGAAAATTGCAAGGATTATATTTGTATTGGAATCTGTCCTCCAATTCTAATAGTACGATCAGTGATTTCTTTCTCAATGAAATTAATCCCTCAATTTCGTTTAAGTGACTTTACACACGCATTTAAAAATATCAGCAGTTAAGTAATAATATATTTATTGCAATTTCATAGTTGCATCATAAAAGTATTGTACAAATATAATGTATAAAAAATTAAAATAGAATAGTTACAATCATCTAGCACGAAAAAATGATGAAATAAAATGAGCAATTGTAGTAACACATAACTAATGAAATGAGACAAAGAGAAGAAAAATTTCCGTAAGCTGCGCATTCCCTTCAGTTTCTGTAAATATTACGATCCCTCACCACTACCACCACCACCACCACTTCTACATCCCAACGCTACCACTTGCGTTAATGGTTAGTATTTTCTTAGTGGCTACGCTACCAACACTAGCAACACGATTATCACCTCCAACAGCAGCATCCCTGTAACTTTCTCCGTTTCCACCTCCAGCAGCCGCCTCCGCCTCCGCCGCCGCCTCCGCCTCCGCCTCCGCCTCCGCCTCCACCTTGTATTTATTTTAATCGTGTGGAGCGAACATGCAGAGGTTCTTTTCTCTAGTATCTTCAATATGTTAGTGCTTATGTGCACTGTACTGAGATCAAATACATAACATTATTTATTACACTGTATGTCCTTAATAGTCGGTAATTCTGTTATATCATTCTCCCATAGTATGATCTTGAAATTTAGACTTAGTCTATAGATTCCGTTTGATGGCGTGGGATAGTAGATTCTTTCAATTATAAGATCTTTTGTGTAAGTGTCGGTTGGATTGGTGTGCGCATTGGCGCGCCAACTTTCTTACTTTTGACGCGGCGCACAAAGCCAGCTTCCGTGACCGAATTGTCAGATGGGACACAAAGTCCGTTCTTGGCGGCACCAACGGCCTTGTTTTGGCGCTCGATCGCAGGAGGCGTCATTATCGATTGAGAATCCGCGTGAACTCGTGGCACTCAACCTCTACTTCACTCGGAGCAGCACAAGCATCGTCCCTGTGACCGCAGTCAACCCAGGGGACCTAAAGTCCGCAGGCTTCGTCAACTAAGTGACTCGAGCCTCGCGAGCCCTGGCTCGCAATATGCACCGTCGTGGCGCCAAGTTTGGGTGGCACACGCCGAAGGTTTCTCCACGTCTCCAGAACCTCCCTACTGCTTCTGTACACTCAGTTAAAATATTAGGCGGGCCCAACCGTGAACCTACTCCGTCACGCCACTCCCTCGCTTGTTTAACAGTGGAAAAGCTTCTTATAAGCCGGAAGACACACAAAGCCTTTGTGTCTCCCGTCCTCCGCGTTTCTTGCCCTTACGGAAAAACTTACTTCCTGTGGCTAGGCT
>BOPP01000367.1:87486-112952 GCA_017312745.1 Gryllus bimaculatus | reverse complement strand
GCCACCGCCACCGCCACCGCCGCCGCCGCCGCCGCCGCCCAGCCGGTCGCCGGAGAGCGCTCCCCCCCACCTGAGCGTCGTGCGCTCCGCTCCGCGCCGCTCCGTCCCGCTGCGTTTCGCTGACACACGCGGATTCCTCCGAAGCGGGCGCGCGGGCGGGCCGTCACCCACGCCGCTGCGCCGTGCCGTTTCGGAGGTCATGGACGCACGGCCGCGCCCGCAGGACGAGGTAGGGCGTGGACCTCAGAGGCTTGCAGCTGCGGGACTGGGGAAAAAGTCAAAAACGATAAACAACGGAGACTTTTTTGTTAGATTGTTTCCGGGCACTCAACCGCTACACTCAATAGTCCCATTAGTGTAGTGAATGTTTCATCGTGGGATGTAGTGGTCCTCCCTCTCAGAATATTTTTGTTAAATACCCCAAATTACCTCTTTAATATTATTCTTTTACGTCTTAATTTGGCAAATATTGACGAAACATATTGCTGGTAAAATTTTTGATTATTATATGGTATTGTACGAAAGTATTGTAATACTTTTCTTTTGTTACCTAAGGCTTGGAATTACAGATTCTCTGCGCGAGCAAATACGTCCCTTACTGAGGTGACTATCGGAGTGTAAATAATTTAATTATACCAATTGTTTGTTCACAATGTTGAATAAAGCATGGTAAAGTGAAAATAAAGCGCCACCGCGAGATAAGGTGTCCGGAAAGAGGTATTCTGCCGCTTTGACTACAGACCCAAAAATTACCTTTTCTTAGGGCGCTCTAGCGCCTGAACAGGTTTTCTGAAAATTAAAATTAGTATATCATTTTGTTGGAAATTTTATCGACTTTAAGTTTGTAATGAACATTTGTTTCGCTAAAACGAGTAGTTATGAATATATAAGCGAAAAACTAAACGTAGAGCAAACTTTTTAGTTTTTCTTCGCGTTTTTCTCTGTGAATCTGACCTTTTTTGAGGTGGCAGACATAAAATTCGAATTGAGTACTCTCAATAGCATGTAGAACCGTTGAGAAAAAACTTCCTGAAATTTTTCTTGGGTCAGAAACTTTTTGATTGGACTTGGGGGTGGGCTTCCTACTGGCATCTCCCCTGCCGTGTACCCCCCCCCCATCTGGGGCAACTGTAAGCTCCCGTCTGGTATCATGTGCGGTAGTGCTGTTCACTTAAGTGGAAGGGTGTGCGGGTAAGGGGAGAGGGTAAGGCAAGGAAGAGGAATGAAAGATTGTGTGTGGCTATTGGCGCGTTTGCTAGGGTACTGGATCAAGTTCTGAGACTTTTGTTCAAATGTCGTAGGGGATTGCATGTGTAATGCCTTTAGCTGCAGGTGAGTTGTGCCACCGGCATTCCTAAATACAAATGCTTCCAGTACAGGACGCAAATTGTGACGTCATGACCTCACTACAAATCACAGGCAAGAGCTAAACCATTTACAAGGTTTGTTTACAAGCAATAATAAATTAACGTATAGCGGGCCAGGAAATGACACCTTGCTGGTGAGAGTGGTTGCGACAGAAATTATGTCGGTAGCAAGAGCTGCAGCTTGTAACAAATGAAAACGTAAATAGTGTACTCACCACAATCGTAATAGACGCTGGAAGTGTTGTCCCCTTCACTTATTTCGCAGTGATCTGTTTGCTGCCAACTTAAATGAAGTTTTTAATAGGAGTCCCTTATTCGGCTCAGTGCGGACAGACTTTCCTGGTGCACTGACTATTTACAGCTCTGGTGGACTGTCACCGGATTGCACGAGCGATCGCAAACTACCAACAATTAATTGCTTGCCTCATGGCCCTCGCCACTAATCAAAGACTTTGCACAGAGCGAAACACCACGTGACTACACAAGTGGAACTGAAATTCCACTACGGATTTACAACATACGGGTTGTCCCACGAGCATCGCTCGTCAACGCACCGCCCTGGGCGCAATTTTTGTGCATCCGCACGCGGTTTCCCAGTCGGATAAAAAACCCACCCCCGCGACTCGCGCTCTGAGTTGCATTCTCTCCGCCCACCCACGTACTCTCGTTCGTGTGGCAGCCCACATCGGTGATCGCCGTGACGCCTTGCGGGTCCGCCACTAGACTCGGCTGCTGTTACTTCCGATAATTCCGAGATCCCAAAATACTTTTTACATTTGTATTCCGGGCCTTTTCAGCCCTCGCCCGCTTGCGACAACTGGGAGGCCGCCCATAAATTACGTAACGCAAATTCGGAGTATTGTGAATACCCCCTCTCCCCTCTGTAACGCACCTGCAACGCGCGCTTTTACCCCCTCTCTAATAGTCACGTAACGCTTGCGGCAAGCCCTCCCCCCAATTACAATAAGTATAACTCAATTGTAAAGCAGAAACGAGTTGTATTAATTGACTTTCTGTTATACATTTAAATTTATAATAATTGACGTGAGAACTGGTGGTGCGCACAGCGGATAACAAAAAGTTTGCGGGCAAAGTTTGCAATGAAAGAAGGATGCGTATGCGAAGACATTTCTGACGAGCCGCACACATGCCGTGGTGGATTGCGCATAGGCTCAGCGTCAATTGCGCCAATCAATTGGATTCTAGTGAATTGGGTTGTAGATCAGTTTTCAATATTTTCTTGGTAATCTAAAAGATTCAATCAACATATCATTGATGAAAAATGTTTCATTTGATTGTAACAATTTACAGAATATAACTTAATTTATCATATTTTTAATTTAATTTGTTAATATGGTAATTTTTAATATAAAACTGAATAAAAATAATATTTCAGCAAATGTTGATAGATTTTAAAAATAAATATCAGCATCACGTATCACTAAGCTGTGACCCTCCACCGCTATGTAACGCAGTCTCAAACCTCTTCAGCGGTACGTAATTTATGGACGACCCCTTAACGGCGTTGGTCTGAGCCCTAATCTCTTTTTTTAAATTATTTATCCTAACTTGGCCATTGGCCCTCTGCAGTCGTGTAACATAAATAATACATTAATATATATATATATATATATATATATATATATATATATATATATATATATATAATTTGATACCGAGCCCTAGTTTAAGATATGACTCAATATAATGGTTAATATAGTTCAAAATGAGTAAAGACTCAAAGGTTCAGACGTCTCTTCTATGAAGGGTAAATAGATTTGCCTGGTTTTTATTTGGATTTATTTCAATTGCTAGTTTTGGCCCAGATAGAAAACAATGTAAAGTGATGTTGCAGATCTATCACGGCAGATTTGAGATTTCTTTTGGAGGAATAACGTACTGTATCATCAGCAAACAGAGCAATTTTAGTATTTTGGGTGGTTGGTATATCCGATGTGTACTCATTAAACAAAGTGGGAGGGGATGGATCCTTGGGGTACTCCTGCTTTGATGGTGAAAGGTGCGGAGAGAGCTCCGGGGAGACGTACAGAAAATGTTCGCTTGGTAAGAAAACTTTCAATCATGTGCGAGAGATATAATGGAGTGCCCATACTGGGGAATTAAGCTCTAATCCTAAGGTTTCCGTGTCTGGCGGCGGCGGCGCCAGACTTCCTGCCTTTAGCGAGGTCCGTTCGCAATACGTTAAAAAACATACTGAGTTCGTAAGAAAGCTAAATCCCCTGCATGGACGGGGTGAGCGAGGTACAAATACGGACACTAAGTCCAATGAAGTGTGAAAATAATTTTAATAGAAAGCGCCGTGAAGTGAATACAGCCTTGTTTCTCGGCCGTCTTCGCGTTATCAATAAAAGACGACAGCTTCTATAGAGAATGGGGAAATTTATGAGGCTATTATTCCTCCCTTATCTCAACCCTACATGCCTCGTGTTGCCAGCACTCAATTTACACATTTCAATTGCTTTATTTCTATGTTAATGTTCCTTTGTGAACAAATACATTCATTTATTTTTGTAAATAACAAACAGTTAACATATTTATGGTAAGTTTATATGCAAACATATCAATCCCACACATATTTAAACCACATATTTTTACCAAAACATATTTAAGGTATGCTTCTGAACTGCAAATTTTTGTATAAAAAGTATATTTTCAAACCAACTTTTGAGTGCTTATTGCGCCTCAGCCATTCAAAATATTGAAGGTGTATATTAGACAATTATTATACTTTTGTTTCCTCCATAGACACTACACACACACACACACACACACAACACGCACACGGCACACACACACACACACACACACACCACGCACAACACACACACGCACACGCACACACACAACACACACACACATATATATATATATATTTATATATATATATATATATATATATATATATATGTAGAGAGAGAGAGAGAGATAGGTAGAGAGAGATAGAGAGAGAGATAGAGATATATATATATTATATATATATATATATATAGAGATATATTAATATATATATAGAGAGAGAGAGAGAGAGGAGAGATATAGAGAGATGATAGAGAGAGTAGAGAGATAGAGAGGAGAGGTAGAGAGAGAGAGAGTCGAGAGATATGAGAAGACGATATGAGAGAGATAGAGAGAGATAGAGAGAGATAGAGAGAGATAGAGAGAGATAGAGAGATAGAGAGAGAGATGAAAAGAGAGAGAGATGGAGAGAGAGAGAGAGAGAGAGAGAGAGAGAGAGAGAGTAGATCATGCAAGTACAGCACAGTAGTAGATCATGCAAGTCAACCATTCATATCGGGTTGTCTTTAGAATAAGTCAACTGGAGATAATGTGCCAAAATAACTAATAAAAAACAGCAACATATTTGTTGAAAAATCAATTTATTAATGCATTAGTTTGTACAATAATTAAACAATTCATGTTTACCAATAAAAATATTCTTTTGGGGTATGTAATGACCAATGTAAGAATATTTTGTAAGTGGCGTGAAATGTTAGCCAAATGATCCTGCACCCTCCGGGACTACCATAGCAACGTAAACTATGCAAAAATTTCTTTTATCGTCATCCCAGATTTCGACTGTACCTCGAGTTTCACCATAAGGCAATTCTGGGAATTTAGAAAACTTGTATCTGGGTTTTATTCCTTTGGAACAGTAATTTCCCTGCAAACATCGAAGCTTCTGTCAACAGAGTTACATATGAGCACAAAATATAAATAATCTTACAACTACTCATACTTTGTCATATTGTCGGTATATATAACGATTACGTTACCAATAAATCCATTACCGATTGCTTCTACTATCTAGTGAGAATAGAATGAGCTAGTTCCGAGTCACTATGAATCTTTATCGGGCTAAATTTACATTATGTTCTTTGATCCTACACATTTCAACTCTAACTTACCTAAAAACAACTAAACAAAACAGAATCCGTGTAATAATTTGAATAGTCAATATTAATAAATTCTTGAATTGATATTCCCCAATCGATCTGGCTGATGACTTGAATTTGAAACCTACATTTCGGGGGGTAGTTTACATGAAGCTCCTGGGATATTTTCCAAATTTTCAAAAAATGGATCCATTGTTTTTTATTAAAATTAGTTGTTGGGTAGTGTGAAAAACTTTTAAGAAAATGTTCGTTAAAAACCCTGATTTTTTGAAACATTTTTGGAAGTTCAAAAAATTTTCGGCGTCTTTCTACAACTATAATGATGAAGATTGAGATTTTTTCCTTGATGAAATCTGTTCCTTAAAGATGGATTTTGAAATAAGGTTGTGTACGGTTTTTCGAAAATCAAACTTTCAATCAAACTTTACCAATTATCGAAAAATATGGTATTTAAACCTATTACCATTTCCATCATTCTTTTAAGGGTGATTGACACTGTACGAGGACAAAGTTAAACCAACAAAGTTGGTGATATATACGAGAAAATTTGGAAATGTTATTTAGGCTTCACGTAAAGTATCCCCAAAAATCAAACCTTTCCTTTGGAAACTCCCAAAGCTGCAAGTTCGTTCAGATCGATTGAGGAGTAACGATTTTCGAGAAAATAGGTTGAACGGTTTAGGACTGTTGCGTCGATCCGAGACGGGCAGACGTTTTGCCGTCAATCGATTTTTCGGACACAAGAACCCACAAAAAAGCAGGTTACACCACGTGTTAGATGAAGTAATTTACTATACATAGCAACGGGATTTACCCACTTTTCCGTTACCAGGGCTCGGCAATAAGAATTATCTGCCGAACATTGTCTTTTCCGATGCACAATTACATAACTTTCTCTTCTTACGAAGTAAGTACGAAAAGTACAAATATCTAGTTGCAATAAAATAGTTGTGAAAAAAGTTCATTTTTGTTTCTAATTTGCGAAAATTCAGCGGCTGTAAAGAAAAAATCGGGCCTCGCAATTTTAATAAGCACATTCCCACTATTCTTAAAACAACAACTGATCCCTTTTGAGAAAATTGGTGAAAATTTTCTAACGAATAATAATCGTAATAACGTAAAGTTCAAACTAATAATAATCAGAATATACGTTTCGTAATCGCAGGGTTTTGTGTCCGTTCATAACGATTAGGAAATGTTCTTTTGTGTAAGGAAAGCCTGTGTACGGTTCAGATGGTTGTTTCCAGACGGACAGCCTAACTGTGTTTTTCCACAAAAACATTTGAACTACTGTGATGGTGTGATTACTCTCAAAGTTAGAACGACTCTTTTTAAGAAGCCAAGAAAAAATTTAAGACACAGTTTGTCCTAAACTTTATTTGTAGTAAAAAATATAAATAATGTAACTAGAAATGCACCTACGTGAACCTGTCGCCGAGCAACGCAGGAAAAGCCAGGCAGAGTGGCATATGCATGGGGAGTGGGGATGGCTTTGGATGATGTGATGGCAAATTTTATAGAAACATCTATACATCTATATTTCGATAATACCAAAAAAAATTCGTTGTCGATGAAAATATCGACCAAAACATCGATGGTTAAAACATCCAGTTTAAAATATGGATGTATGATATAAAAAATGGTATTTTCCATTTTTAGTTAAAGTACTTAAATGAAATACCGGCATATTTTTTGGTTTCTCTTGTATAAGTATTGTATTAATAATAATGTTTATAGAATGTAAACAAGGAAATAAAAAATAAGGGATATAATGTTTTGCTGTTATTCCATTTATTCTCTTTCATTCATAAGTTATCGGAGTAAAACGTCCTGGGTCTAATATACCCAAATAAGTAAATATTGGTTTAAAATATTTTTTGCCTTAACCACACTGTCTCCTTGATTTTCTAATCAATATTCTATGTGGGCAAAGTTCAAAATGCAATTTTAAGATATTATCACGTACAAAACGTGTGAAAAAGCTAGTATAAACTATTTTTAAATGAATGTTTCTGGAAAAATTCATTGGTCTGAGAAAACGTAGAAAACAAAACATCTCTGTTAATATATGGATGTTTTCGGCGGAAAACATCGATGTTTAAAAAAATGTTTTTTATCATCCCTGTTGTGATGGTGTGATTACTCTCAAAGTTTGAACGACTTCTTTTGAGAAGCCAAGAAAAAACTTTAAGACCCAGTTTGTCCAAAACTTTATTTGCAGTAAAAATATAAATAATGCAACTAGAAATGCACCCAAGTGAACCTGTCGCCGGGCGACGCAGGAAAAGCCAGGCATTGTCATAAACGTGGGGAGTGGGGAAGCGGGAGTGGGGACGCTGTGTGGTCGAAGCGGGTGTGTGTGTGAGTGAGAATACTGACGTTCCGATTGCTTTCGCAGTGACCTTCTCCTAGGCCTCCTACCTTTCCTTCCTGCAATGGCATAGCCTGGTTGCATCCCGCCCCGATTTCCTCTGTCTGCGAGGAAGAACTCTGCAAGGAATTGCTGTTTAGAAGATTGCTTTTTTCCCGTTCGACCGATTGAAATTGAAGTCGATTATATCGATAGCGTGACTTTGTGGAGCACAGCAAACCCTGAAAGTCCCAATTAAAAGGGGTATAGAATCAAAAATAAAAATCAATCGCTACCATCCTCTTAACTCGCTTACTCGACATTCTACCATGTTCACCCACGATAGATGTGTCCTCTCGACTGCTGCAACGACATCTACTTGCACTACTCATCAACGGAAGCAACTACAATATTGTTTTCTTCTTATCCTCCGCAAAATTTTGGTTGAGTAGAAAGCTCAAACTTCTTTTTAAATGAAAGTCCTTAGTGTTTTAAATATATTGTCAATACGTACTGGTGGCAAGGGACAATTGTTTTCAGGGTTTTCTCTGTCGTATGGAACTCCCACGGAATCTAAGAGGTCGAACATGAATTCTGGGAACAGGTCAAACGAGCCAACACAAATATTTGAATTTTCATATGGATAGTACGTTGTCCAACCTGACCCAGGAAACCATTTTTCAGCCTTGAATTTGATCTGTGACAAAAAAACACTTCAAAATAATTTGAAAAGCTTGAGGCAGTAGTAACGTGATAAGCCACATCAACCTCAGCAAGCCTCCCGCTATTCGAATATTTTAATATCTCGATATCTTGTTATTACAGAAAGTCTTCATAAGATTTATGAAAGGGTTCGGCACTTACACAATGAGACACGAGTCAAATTAAGTCGAGATATTAATATTTACGAATAGCGTGAGGTTTATTTGTTACTTTTCAAGCCATTCATTAATTAGTATTTGTAATAATTTGAATATTTAACTTAACATAAAGAACAACAAAAAAATTAACCAACACTAACCGAATACTGCTATTTAACTTTACACTTCTCAAACGTGCGAAATTTTACCACTGCCGTTGCGCAGTGAAGTAGGTCGTAGGTGGGTCTGCAATATTACTTTTCTCGCTAATGAGTCTGGAATATAATTTTTTTAATTACGTAACTTACCGACATATCTTCTGTAATACTTTTTGTTATGGTGCCATTGAAAAAGACAATATATTCGCCGTGATCGTTTTTGGTGAAAGTGAAACTTCCAGGCCATTCATCTTCACCCTCCGAATCCTCACAACTCTCCATTGAAGTTACTTGTATATACTTGTACCTTCCCTAGAATACAATAAGAGAAACATTATTATAACAAAATGCAATTAGTTCATATACAGAGAATTAGTATGTACAAGAATGATCACAGCCCTCACGAGTAGCTCATTGGTCCGCGTCCTCGCTTTTCATATCGCGACCTCCGGTGTGAGATTTACTTGCAATGTCCCGGTACATGTTGCTGTGCGACAATGAGAAAACTCACTTCTCAGGATGATAAGGCCAGGGTACGGCTTAGGGATGTCTATGTGCTAACCACACGTGCTCCGTAACCCATGGCATTCGCAAGGCAGGGACGCCGCAGGGACGCCCAGGCTTCGTCAGAGGCTATTGCGCCAAGGTACACACATACATCTCGCACTTATTACTATATATGTATGATCATGTGAATGGATAATTCGCAAATTTGCTGGTTAATTTGCACAATATACAGTCGGTTTGGATAAAACTGTATAAATAAAAATTATTGGTAATTTCAGGCACCATCCGGTTAATGTTGGCAGTAGACACAGACACATTTGCTAAAGTAAAGTGTTTGTAGAGTGCGCGTTGTGGGAGGAGGTAGTGGACTGCCGTGCTCCTACCTCGCACTTCTACACTTTCCGCACTCCCCGTAGGCGAACAAGAATGCCCTATGGCTGATATCTGGATCACGATAGATGCAGTTGACCCTCCCGGTAACGTCTGCATACAATTACAGGTTCGGGCTGCTTCTGCCTGCTCGGAGCTCCTAGCTATCCAGGCTAGTGCCGGAGTCAAATCAATGCACCGAACAAGTCCCTCCTCTAAGTCCAGAGAATCGGGTCACTACCACTTCTAAGCCAGGAGCCCAACAGGGGACCACCCAAACTAATGTCTGACAGATTCTGGACCCCTTCCCGTCTACTCAATGCAATCATCCTGTCGCCGGAACCTGGCAACCCGACAGGGAGGTTCACGTACTCCCACCTAGACGATCCGGAGCATTTCGAAAACGTCCTTTGCCCAGTCTCACCGAAAGGGCGACGCGCCAGGGGCACAACTACTGTCTCCAAGGCCGAACGAATCTGGCAACTCCGTTAGGCTAACGACGAGAGCCTCGGCGTGAAACTCGGGGACTGGGTGGTCGTCTACAACTTTCTACGAGATACCATGCCCTCAAACTCACAGTACTTGTAGCCTTCAGATCTTGGATAGAAACCATTTATATTGTAATGTTATATGTTGATTATGAATATTGAGAGAGTTAGTTCTGAAACTTTCATTTTGGTAGCTTGTTTATGGTTGATTTTCTTTAACTTATTAATAAGTTTTGTGAACCTATTTTTTGTGTGAGAAATGGATTTGTTTCTGTCAACGTGTGATGCCTTGGACGTCACTAGTGAAGCATTTAGCAATTAAGATGGAGGGGGGAGGTTGATCGAGAGGTGTTTCCAAGGAAATTCTCTCTATGAATTTTAATGAATACAATACGTTCTTCCACATATTTAGGGCTAGGTTATCTTGTGTGATACTGTCTTTTTACTTCCTTGTGTACATACGTATATATTTACCTTTAAAATACAGTGTAATATAGGTAATAAAGAGAATCTCTACTATCTATACTCTACTACTATCTACCTATCTATAGATATACCTCTATAATACAGTGTATATCTACCTATATATATATATATATATATATATATATATATATATATATATATAGGTATATATATACTCTGTAGCAGATATCTACATATAATACGGAGTAAAACAGGTAATGGAAAGAAAATTATGTATCTGCGGAAAATCGATTTCGAGATTTCAGTGAAAATACATGTTTTGGGAACACCTGCCTGATACCAAGAGAGTTTTTATTAATTTTTATTAGAGTTTTTAGCCCGTCTGTCTGTTTGTGAACAACACTACCGCCTAATACATTTGTACATTTCCAAAATGAATATTCCCCATTGGATCTAGCCTTACTCAAAGCCCTACGATGTTGAAAATTTTCCCAAAAATTGAACAACGAACATTTTCTCAAAAATTATTCCATTTGTTTCTTCAAATGCTTGTCAGAATAGAGTGAAATACACTAATTAGAGATACCATAGGTCCGATTTTCACGGTTAAGTAAATTTTCCAAAATTACAAAAGTTTGAATTTTTCGGTGTTTACCTAGCACTGCAAAATTAAAGATAGCGTTTTTTTTCTTCAAATTAAATTTGTTCTTTACAATTAGTTCTTTAATGTTATGCACATTTTTTTGTCAGTTTCAGTATAATTCACGTATTTGTGAGTGCAATATGATCAATATAAAATATTTAAAACAAGACTTTGATAACCTTTGATTACATTTTGCGTTATTTTACATGAAGCCCTCGGTACATTCTCAAAAACAGCTCCAAGTTTTTTGCTTAAAATTCTTGTAAGAATATACTAATATACACATTCAAAATGGCATAGGCCTGATTTTCACGACTAACTCTGAATTTTCAAAAATTTCAAAAGTGTGAATTTCGTAACGTTCATTTCGGAAAATATTTTTGTTTTTTAAGAAAATACACTAATGTAATTATTTTTCTGGACCCTATTGTGGACATTATATTTATGGACTTAAAATAAATACACAAATTTATTTATTTTTATTATTATATTACGCTGTTAATATGCACATTTCCAGCAACTTGTAAACACTACTGAATTTGTGACTGGAAGTGCTTTAAACGACTTCATAGGAAGTTTTTCGAAAACAAGAGTTTTCTGTGAAAGGTACAAATTTCGAATTTACAGTAGCGCTTAAATGCCATTTTCTCGACAACGGCTTCAAATTTTGATAAGGAAATTGCCATTAGTACGATATTTTACTGTTCTTTACTATTCGTAAAATAATATTTCCGTTATACAATTGGGAAGAAATACATATCTCTATCAATATTTCAAGATATTTTAACCGTTCTCCATGTTTCAACACACTGAACACGAAATCTTTTACAAGACAAAACGTTTCGTTCATCTACCAAGACTATAAATTTTTGTCCATTCAGTGAGACGTCTAGTTTCGTTCTCATTGTTGATTTTGCTAATCGGTTTATGTTGTCGTTCGGACCTTGCAACCTGTATTCCAATCCCAAGCAGGCTGTGTACAAGAACGTCTTGTTGATGTTAAAATCAATTGCCTTCTCACTCGTTTCACCTGCTTCCTCACGTTTAACTTGTAGCTCCTTCGTCACAGTTTCCAGCTCTACTGCTGATTTTGAGAACAATACTATATATAATATACTATATATTGCGAGAAAAATACTGTCATCTGCAAATTTTAAATTTGACAAATTTTGATTGTTTGTATATATACCATGATTTCGCCACTCAATTTCTTGAAGATGTCTTCGAGAAAAAAAGTGAACAGTCTTAGGGATATCGGGTCTCCCTGTTTATCATCTCTAAGCAGTTGAAAGAGAGGTCCTTCTCTGTTTTGATTCGTGCGTAGCTAGAAGATAATATCTTTAGCATTTACAGGCACAACATTTACAGAAGATGCCATAGTTTGGATATACTTATTAGGCTAATTACGGCGCGTACTCACGAATAGTCGAATCTACTGTCTTTATCACTGCACTTGAAACACAACGAGCGCCAATGAAATCCAACTCACTCGTGATTGCCTCGTCGCGAAGCATTCCATGAAGTTGACCGTAAAGTGCAGTTGTCGGGATGAGGGTGTCGTGTCTTTCTTGGTCTCCCAACATCCAACGAGCCACTTTCCCTTTCAAGCGATGGTGAATTTTGAGAGGTTTTGTGGGCTAGTTTGTGAACTCTATTTCTATATAAATTGCTGGTATTCGTACAGCATTCTCATCTGCAAGTCCATTGTATATGTTGAGAATATCGATTTGTTCACTCAGAGAAAACTTCTGCCTTCCTTATTCTACAACATAAAACAAAATGAAAGAAATCAATTATCCAATAAGTGTCAACGAAGAGGCAACTCTCTTAATAACTTTCTGACACGATTTCATAACCATCTTCAGCATACAGAACTTTTTGTTAGAAGAGGTCTTGAAGATGTTGATAATACACTGTTAAACTAATGAAAGATTTCTAAATGATTAAAAAATAATAAAAAGTTCCCATTTAGTTATAAAATGCCCTAATTTAATCCCTGGGAAGTAAATTGTGATATTTTGTTGGTAGTTGCGGCAACATATAACCAACCATCTTTATATAATTTCTTGAATGTTGTAGTGTACGTAGTATTTGGTGAAAATACGGTGAAAAAGATAAGAAAATGGAATTTGCGTAGAGATAGGTGGTTGATGACTAGGAAGCGGATTTTAATAAAATATAATTTATTTTCTTTTCACTTTAGAACAATGGCATTTAGTATAGAAATCCATTTTAAGTTATGACGAAACGAAATGACCCATTTTTATATCATTTTTCTTCGATTTCGACTAATAAGTCATTTCTTACCTTTATAAATCATTTTACTGCATTTTTCGCTAATTTCATCGGTATTAATGTCATTTTAATGGTACTTGCTTCAAACAATATTGGGTGCAACAAATGTTCACCACAGAATTCCTGAGTAGCTTATTCGATATCTTCGCTCGTATATTGTAATGTCAGCCGGGGTGAGTACTATGTAATCCAAGGTTACTGTAATGTTTATTGGCACCATTGTCAATTCGGTCGATTTTGCGATAAATAAAGGCAGAGATTTTCATCAGTCCAAACGGAGTGCTCTCTCCATCTTGTTTCTGCTTTGTCCACTGTCTCTAAGAATCGAAATGCAACTTTGACACCCTTCAATGCCTCTTACGCTGATGGAAATCACACTCTTCGAAGGCCCTTTTACTCGCATAACATCCTAGATCATTTCGGCTGAGGGATGGCGCAAGCGGCTAAGGAAACTGATCGCTTTTTCGCGCGACGCGGGGGGCGTCCCCAGGCTGTGGGGCTGTGGTAATTGCGCCCTTCCTGTCGCCTACGTAGAACACACTGCGCTTTGTCCCGCGTAAGTACTTTCCATACAGGTAAATTAAGTCCCAACAATAAGACGTAATTCACAAAAATGATCTCCCGAGTCATTGTTGTCGTGTCATTGTAACATTCCAATCTGATTTTCCCTAAAAGCTAACAGTATTTCAAAAAGTTTTTAAATAATTTCTAAAATATTGATGTGTAAATGTATAATAAATGGTCGAATGTAAGAAACGAACAAAGCGATATTAAATAATATAAAAAAAAATTTGACTTACGGAGCATCCAGCTGTGTGGAATCGTTCACGAAACGCAATAAAATCGCAGCGGGCATTTAATTTTATCTCCAATTTCTCGGATTACTCAAATACATTATTTCCTAAAAAATGAACGTGACATTATTTGAAGACCTTATTTTTACAAGCACATTTCATTAAGAAAAATATGTATCTTCACAATATTGTAGTTGTAGGAACACGCCGAAAGTTTGTAAATTTTTTTTTTTTAATTTTCGAAAGATCACACATTTCATTGAACATGAGGCTTGCAATATTCACTTAAGCGTCTTTTATGCTATGTAAGTTTCCAATTTAATCAAACAACATTATGCGATTATTTAAGAAAAATGTTTTAAAGAAAATAAAATTGCATACGTGTGACAAAATTTCGCAAAAAATACTCGATGGAGCCGTTTTTGAGAAACAAATTGTTTAAACAAAAATAAAAATTGCCTATATTTCAAACAAAACCACGCGAAAAATACTCAAATTTGTAAGAAATTGTACATGACCTTATTTCAAAGTCTATCTATGAGAAAAATATTTTATTTAGGAAACAAATGTCGATCTTTAATAATTTAGTTGTAGGAAGACGCCAGAAAGTCGATTTTTTTCAATTTTCGGTAAATGAGTTTTCAACAAAAGTAAGACCTACGCCATCCTTTTAAACTATCCAACAACAAAATTTAATCAAATACGATGGCGCCATTTTTTTAATTTCCAGGGCCTTCATGTATAATACCACCGAAAATTGAAATATCGATTTCAATTTTAAGAGACCACGACGTCAGGTAGATCACTGACATTTTGACGTCACTCGACTTTTCGGTATCAAGGACCCACAAAACATAGATTCTGGCAACACCACGTGTTAGAGGACTTTTTTCTCTAAATTTAGCAACTGTGTGTTTCCACTTTTTCGTTACCAGTGCCCTATAATAAGAGTTTTTCTGCCGACAATTCACCTTTTTTTCGCGCAGCATTACATAACTTTACCTTCTTAAGAAGTTCCTTCTTATATAAGCGCGAGAATGTAAAAATTAACGACCTTTTTCCAATAAATTGTTTAATATTTATTCAAAATTTGATATACAACCTTAAATGAGCTCATTAATTTAAAATGATGTAATTTTTCTTTTATATAAAGAATCATCCTTCGTGTTCATGTCAAAATCAAAGTTCGTGGCTTGCTGAGGGGTGCGCGGGTGACATCTGGGTTGCAATCCGGTTGGAACGTCCAGCACATCTTCTTTCTTGATGTTGCTAGTTTGATGTTAATATTATTGTCCCGCCTACCGTATTCTCTTCCAATCTCAAATTATAATTAAAAATGGGACCCGAGATATTGGTAGTTCGTTACCGGTTCGACAAATAATTATACCAAATTATCACGCGTTCTCGAACTTTCCCTATACTGTACCACCATTGCAGCTACCTACATCCAACACGAATTGTTGTATACAAGAAACTTCTACGATTCTTGCCTATCCTAGATTTCGTTCTGAATATAAAATCTATTTCAAATTCGATGAACATTTAAAAAAGAAACTTGTAACATCTTTAGGTTACTTGTATTCAAACTCTGAAAATATCGAATACAATTCCAAATTACACACTTCCCTCTGATTAAAATAATATTCGAGATCCTAATACTGCGCGTCCTAAATGATGGCGATCGTACCGAACTAGTCGTTGTGACTTCGTCCACTGCTGGCGGTAGAAAGAGGCTGAATACTCATAATTTCCAATGAGTGCAATGCCTGCCACGTATTTTGTTTTTCATTTCACGGGGCCATGCTTCTTCTTCCCGATCCGGTATATAACCATCTCGTGTTCACACGACCTAATTTATTAACTGGTCGTCCCGACAACCAGTAATCCTTGACTTAAGTATCTCTTCTGTATGCATTCTGTATGCGTCAATTACATATATTGACATACTATCTCCAAATACCTCGATGCCTTTCACATAAATAAAAAATTGGTATTTCTGGCTTATCACACTACATGCTGCGGGAAAATGGTAACTTACTGAGCTCATTGATGTTGCACGAACTGGCAACAAGCATATCACCAACACAAAGACGCCCAGTTTCAAAAGACTGGGCATCATCTTCAAACTGACTTCGCAGCACGAGCAACCTTATAGGAACTACAGAGTAATAAAGTAAATGTCATTTTATAGGAACACAGGGAATAAATGTACAATCAACAAAGTACGTCAATATAACTGGAAATTGAAATAAAAACTCCCTTTTCATATTTTTTTATTTCATTTCATTTAACTTCCTGGCCGACATTGATTCTTTTCAGGGGGTTCAACAAATTATGTAATGATAGAGCGCAGAGCCCTCTACGGTCACAGAGCGCAGTGGTCTCCAAGAGTCTAAAACACATGAATGTTATAAGATATTTGGAATAAAATATATAAAGTTATTGGGAAATAATTTAATAATTTAAAAATAATATTTTACAAAAAATTATTATATATAATATTTGATAGAAGAGGAAGCAAAGATGCAATCTTCCTGAAAAAAAAGTATGAAAAACAAACAGAATTGTTGCAATGACCTTTACGTGGGACATCCGCCTTTATTCATATTTATCCCGATCTAGCGATTTCTCTGTACAATACAAAACATTATCAGTTTTGTTACAGTTCTTTCCGGTTTAACCCGTTAACCTCATTTATATTGTATTAAATCTTGATACTTTTTTACAATAACGAACAGATTATAATCCAATGACGTTTTTCACCCACGAAATTTCACTCGTAACTAGTCGGCTGGGCCCGGGAATTAAAGGCAATGAATTGTAATGCTTTCGCAACGTAACAGGTGAATTCAGAATCCGTGTTTTGTGTGTCCTAGGAGCAGAGGACACACAAAAATGGCGCAGATCTAACTTTGGATAAACTCTCTTTAATTTTTGAAAATTGCAAAACGGAAAAAAATGTTCGATGTCTTCCTACAATTACAATATTGAATATTGTTTTTGTTAATATAATCTGTTTTTCAAAATTACAACTTTAAATGAGGACATATAAAACATGTTTGGAAATATGAGTGGTTTTTGCATACATTTGGTTTGAATTGAAAGAAATTAAAAGATTTTCTTCAAAAACAACTTCACATTTTTCTTTAATTCTTTTTCGACAAAAAATAGTCTTTTAAAATGCCGCGGGTTCCATTTTCAGCAAACTCTCTGCATTCTCGAAAATTGCCGAAGTGAGAAATAACATGAGAAAGTATGTAACTGTTAGAGCTTCTTTAATTTGCTCTTCATGGTACGTAAATAACTGTTGTACTGTATTCATTTTATTGTATTTCACAACTGCTTGTTGTACCACTATTTCATTGCTGTATTCGTGAAGACTGGTTTTGTTAAAATATTTAATTTTTGTTGTCCTTGAGAATATGCTTGCCACTTTTAGGAAAACCATTTTGTGTAGTTTTATTCAGCAGCATTACTGCCGATGCAGATTAATAGTTATTCTTAATTTATTTCGTGTATTGATCACAATTACCTGCTTTACAGAATATATAAATTATTAAAATAACTTAACAATTTTACAATAACAATTTACAAAATAAGCTTTTTAAAGGTTTCTACCGAGCAAGCAGTTAAATACAATATTAAAAGATTTGTTCTATATGTTTTCCTGTAAGTAACCCTTCCGATAACGCGAGTGGTCCTTAAATTAGTGTGAAAACAATCCAGTAAATGTAAGTATTACGTTTTGGAGTAATCCGTCACTTCACATGAGTGTAAATTGTTTATAGACACTTAAAAGTTATCTCAAATAAATTTTTTTGTGCATGGATTTTATCAATCTGTATCTCTGATCTCATTGAACGTTGAATTTAAGCAACAAATGTCGCCAGAAGCAGCCACTTTAGTTTTGTTTTTTCCATGTCCATTCTGCTGCATTCCGCCATTTTGTTTGCCGGTCGAGCGACCACGCTTCGTCCTAGTGTTCGATTTTTCTCATGTTAGAGTCACCATCTGTCGCAATTCCGTTAAAGGTTGCGGTTATATGCACCAAGGTTCTAGCGGCTCTTCCGATATTTTTGTTACATGCAACTCATCATTAACGTTCGGTTCTTGACAACACTGGCAAATGTCTTCACATTTCCACCACAAGAACAATAGCATTAGATACTGATACACTTAAACGTTCAAGTACATCATTAGAGTGTCGTTTATCTGCATGATATTCTTGTAATGTCTTATATTGTATGGTTTTCATCAAAAATATTTTTCCAATATCTTGATGGTACGCATTTTTCTTTAATTGAACTGAAGTCCGTTGAGTTCGTTGTTTGAATTTTTTGCTTTCTGAATTATAAAGGAAATTAAATAACCAAAGTTAAATATCTTTAAAACATTGTGTAAGATAGCTTAAAAATAATTATGCGGTATGTAACTTCCTTTCTTCTGTATATACCGCTTTATCAACACAACGTTAATAAGTATAACGTTTTATCAACAAAAATCATGCTTTGGCACAATGACTTAACTACTTTGCCAGGTTTGTTTACGAAATATCTGACAAAATTCCTACAGTATTTTTCATTGTGATCTCCAAAAATTAAAAAAATATAAATTTATCTCAAAATTACTTAAATTATATACTTTTATTACATTTCAATATCTTTTCAGGATGATAGCATAACAAATACTTCTTTAATCTATTCACAAAAATCGAAACTATGTCATGTTGATTTGGGGGTAACAACGACATTTTATTGGTATTTTGATGCCAGTGAGAGCGGTCATTGTATCTTAATCCCAGCAAAAGGGCCTCTCCGGGAGCCGAATGATCTGAAGAGTTCCCGCGCCTTGGGAACGGGTCCCTGCTGCGGCTCCGGCAGCCGGCGGCAGCGGCGGCCAGCGCAAGTACAAATGGCGCCTCCGGAGAGATGAATAAGGCGGAGTGCGCGCTCTGCTCCCGGCAATCGTTCTCGAGCGGTTTCAAAGGCCGCTGCGATCAGTCCGTCAGATTTTACTTCTTCATTATGGCTACTGCATAGAAGATGTAAATATGCCAATCATTGTGAATCATTGGCAGCGAAGAAACGGTGGAGAAATTCCTAAACGATGTAATAATGGGCTTCATTTATTAGAATTATGCTAAAAGGAAGATGAAAGGTTATGACGTCCGACAAATAGAAGTAAGAATGGTCGCCTCAAAAGGAAGTCCGTGGAGGAAAACAGAATCTACCGCTGAACACAGAGAGTAGGAACTGAGATTTCTTCTTTAGAACCATGATTCTAAAGAATGACAGCTCCGACCTCCACGCTCTTTTCCGTGTGCCGGGTGTATTACCTTGTCTATCCTACTCTTCGTTTCAAGATTCAGTCAGATTTACCTTCGAAATGTTGAAAATGAAGATGACACGCAGTAGGGCGAACATTATCTCACTGTCATAACAATTTTATTTTTGTATGAAACATATTGCAGAATCATATTAACTATTCACTTTTAAATAACTGACAATGTGGCATGTCTATGCCATAAGCTTTGTAATGCGCAAAATGAACATGACATTGACTGAGAAGGAATTGACTGCAAAAGAAATTACTATTACTTACCAAATTACCATTTCTTTTTTTTTCATCATGTTTTATTTGGTATTATTTTTGTTGGAGAAATTTTTAACAATTCAGTCTATTATTAGTTGCAGAAAATTAATGCCCAATATAATAAATAAACTAAATTAAATATAAATAAAAAAATTGGTGGGAAGAAAATACTTAAATGTGCGACCGTGTAACTTCCAATTTGCAGCCATACAGTCGATCAAAATACTCGTAATATGATTTCGAAAAGTTGTCCATGAAGGAATATTTATTCTATAAATTGGTTTCAGAATCCACAGTCGTGTAAACACAAAGCTGATGAAGCTAAGTAGGGGATCCTTCCCACGTAGCCACCTCTGCGCGCTTTCGAACACCGCGGACAGTAGCAGAGCCGGGGAGAGGTTTATTCAAGCCCGCAGCCCGTTCTGTCTTTCCCGCGACGCGAGGTCGTAAAATAACTGTCCGCCCCCGCCGCCCCCGCTAAGACACGCTCGTCCCACCCCGCCGCCCCTTCGCCCCCCCCGCCGCCCCCGCCGCCCCCCCCAACCTCTTCCCCCGCTCCTGCTGTCAGACCCCGCCGGCACCGTGTAAGCTGATGCAACGACTCCAGCATCCACGGGCGTGATTCAACGCAGGGAGGGAGTCGAGGCAATTATTAGAAGTCGTAACAACCCGGGGCGGAGGAAGAAAACCTCCAATCAGCCGGTTCGCCCCTAACACGGGGTTAAACAGCTCCCGTCTTTGATGCCCCCTTGTTGCTGCCGCCACTCTTCGGCGGCTCTCTAAAACCATTATTTCCTGCCGAAAACGACTCATAAGCCGCCGACTACCGTTTAGGATCACCTCATCCTCGTCTCTGCCCTCCAATCTCTTTGACTGGGGCACTACAACTCTTCCTAAGAAAAATATTTGTGGAACTATTAAAACTAATATTGCCCTTTTCACAATTAAAATGAAAATTATCCCACTTATCCCACCCAAAGAAGAAAATTCCGATAACTATTTATTCCGCCTTGATAAAACTGATCCAAACACAGGTGTGGCGTCTATGAGTCGTTTTCGCCGAAAGGCAAATATATCGTCTTGCCGCGAAAGAGTGCGGCAGAACAAGGGAACCGAGTATACGGAGCTGTTCAACGTGGTTAGGGGGACACGTAATTCTGATTGGCGAGGTGCGCAGCAGGCCCAGCCTACTCCCGCCGGGTTGTTACGACTCTAGAATTGACCATAAATAATTGCCTCGAGACTCCCCTCTCTCTTATGCATACGATCATGCCCGGGTTACAACCCGTTGCAATGTTGTAAATTTACGCCCGTGGGAACGGAGGTTGTTACTGATTCTCTACCTTCGCTGTCTGGTCATAGAGATATTGCTTGATTCTAGCTTACTACACCGGGTTAGTTTCCCGAAACAAGCATATCTCCCCTAAATTCGGCTCTCTTTTAATTCTTATCAGGTCCGGGTGCATTCCAATCATTCATTCTTAAGAACCATTTTTGAAAAGTCCACCCGTTTTTTTTATCATTTTACTTTCATTCCTGACATTCAAGCAGTGCTAGCGCAGGGTCTCCATCATTCTAGGTGGAGAATCAGAAATCTCGAGTGGACAAAAGAGTGAAAAAACTAAATATTGTGCTAAAAATGTTACGGCTCTTGTTAATTATTGCTTATTAACTTTATCAATTACTTTGTTAATAATTCTGTCTCCGAGAATTTAGAATTTATGTACTCAGCTTTTATAGCTTTTCTTGCCTTTTACATCCTGTTCTTGTTGGGTTATGTTACTATTTAACATTTCCAAGTATCTAATTCTATCTAGAAAGTAGTTTTGTCACTATTACCAGGCTCTAATGAAACAGGCTGCAGTTTTATCATTGAAGGGCAATCTTTTTTTCATAGCTTTGAAAGAAAATTGACTCCTTTGGAGAGTATTGTAATCAATAAGAACAATTAAATTTAACAAAATCTTAACTTTTCATTCTATGGAATTTTAGCATGACGATTTTTATTTCAATGGTAATATTGAAAGTTGGGGTATTTAACAGTGAAATTTTCAAATTATCACTTTTGCTTTGTACTATTTTTCCAGCCTCCATTGCTATTTATAGTAGCTGAAATTAATGAATCAATGCGAGTGTGGTGGACCAGCAGTTCGTTATTATAATTATGAATTCTAATGAAATGTGTTTAATTTTAATTTTTTTATCAAAAATAAATAGAAAAAAATGTGAATCTCAACTCAAAATGTCATGTCTTAACAAATGGGTAGCTACCTCTTCATTTACCCTTCCTGTTATACAGTACTCATGGCGGTGGGAATTTAACTGCTTATATGTTCTCAAGAAAGATATGGCTGAAAACTTTGCAGTTAAGGGCATGGCTTGTTCAATGTCATTTACTGTAGCTAAAGCAAGTAAGCAAGATATTCAGCCATGTTCTTTTGACAATATATTGCGTGCTCTTAGAGCATGACCCATATGCATCTCTTAAACATTCTCTCTCTGCCAGGATTTTGAATAGATTGAATGTTTAAACAATGTGTTTAGTATATGGAGAAGTCTTTTGTGTGGCTAGTCTTCATAAAGCAAGTATGATCTCGTATATGATCTTTGTGCTGCAGTATTCGTTCTTAAAGAAGAAAAGTGACAGATTGTATATGGATTGCCATAATGATATGTTGGCTCATGAATCTTGTTTATATCATTTTAGCAACGTGGTAATGTGGAATCCAGTTTGCAACTAATGAATCAAAATATTTAATTTACCAAATGTCGGTGTGATTACTTGTTTTTTTCTTCAGAATAACATAATAGGTAGTTTTGTAATTTAAGTGTGCCTTGTCAATACTGTCAATACACAGAACTTTTCTGATGCTTGAATGTACATGGTTACAGCTTTTTTTATTTTTTTTTTTTTTTTTTTTTTTTTTTTTTTTTTTTTTTTTTTTTTTTTTTTTTTTTTTTTTTTTTTTTTTTTTGTTTTGTTTTTTCTGATAGTGGAAAGGCTGTATCAAAAAAACAAACAACTTATTTCTGTTCCAATTTACTTATCTTATAGTTGGACAGTGAATCAGAAAAACTACCTAAGAGTGAGTATTTTTATACATGTTCATGTAAAGAAAAAATTATGTTCGAAAGTACCAAGATACGTTAGGTTGGTAGTACAGTTGTAGTGTCTGCGTTTTGAATTTAAAGTCTAATTTTCCTGTTGAAGAGCATTCATGGTTGTTTGAAACAATTGGTAAGAAGATGTGCTGAAAAATGAAGAAAATGTATTCAAAGTCCAAATAAAACATAAAACACATTCCATTTGTTTGTTTAAAACTTGACTGCATTTATTGATTATGCTTTACCCTTTCTTTCTTTCTTAATTTTTAATACTTTTGATTCCGGGTCATGGAATTATGTGATATTCCAACCAAAATTCTTTCTCTTCAGCTTTCTGATGTTGCTACATCACAGAAAATGTGCTTGTGTGATGTTTATGCTACAGTAATGCTCTCTCCTATTGTAATTGAAAGTTTAAATGTATAATACTTAAGGTATCTTGGAAACAAAATCAAACTTTCTGTTCGACCTGGTTTCATACATTTAAGTATGATGCTGAGGAGGGTGGCAAATCGACAGTAGGGATGTGAGAAATTGTCTGCTCGCCCTTACTAGTTTCGATGTTCATTTCTTGGAAAGTATTTTTCTTATTTATACTAGAAAGTATTCCCAAAAGTATCTAGATTCATCAACTGTTGCTTAAGCAATGATGGATCACTCGCTTATTTAATGCTTTATGATTCGTCTCTTTTGTGAGTTATTGAATGTCCCCTATTGAAAAATGCAACGTGGCAATTCCGTGTTGATAAGCTGGGATGATTGGTTGAATATGTCTTTGAAGTAAAGCGCAAAGGCTTAGAATGAATAATATTGTGAGGCTTGCTTTTTATAAGATGCGGACAGGTAATTGTCTAGTAATTTGCTGGGATAAGTAAATCGAATAGATTAGGAACTTTTATACCTCCTTCTAGTTCACAAAACATTTACTATCTGAATAGTTAAGTTTGCTCAATTTTATAGAAATCTTTTCATGTCTTTTTATGGGTGTTTAATCATAGGTGGTGTGCAGTCTAATAGGGGGGGGGGGCATACATTTTTTAAACTTATTATGTATATTATTAAGTAATAAGAATTATTCTACAGACGTAAAATTATAACTTAAGTTGTACCAATTTATATAATGCTATTTTAGATTTTAGTTGAAACTATTTACAGGTGTTTGCCAGACTGTACTGGAGAGCCTATTTCCCTCAGGTGTAAAAGCCCCAATTGTAAGAATAAAATTTACCCGTCATATGTTTCAATACCAGTCTTGAACATATTTATAGAAATACTAAAATGTTTAGGGAGCTCCTTCAATTTCTTTTGTTAGAGAAAAGGAGTTTTTCTGTCCTCATCATCATCCTTGGAAAAATGATCATGTATCTGTGAAGTTGGGTCACTTTTGCAAGTAAAACCAGCTTCACTCTGTCACTGACTCCCATTTTTAAAATGTTTCTTTAGAAAATGACAGATTATGTCGTTGTCTATACATATGGCTAGTGATCTGGTTAGAGGATATATTTAATTTTGGGAGCGCATATACATCTGACGTAATTTTTTAAATAATTATTCTTTTCTTTGCTTTGAACTAATCATTACGGGAGATTCATGTGTTCATTGAATTTGATTAAATGCTGCAATAGAATTCTTTATTATACTCTTTACCTCGAAAATGCGAATGTTAAAATTTCTTTGGTCCACAAGAAGATCTATTTGAGTTATTTAAATAGTCTCCAAATAGTCTTGCTATTGTTATAGTGCTAATGCTCTGTCTTAGTATGGACATAAAGTTGTTTGGGGAAAATTCTTTTTTTTTTTTCTTCAAAAATCACACAAATTTGTTACATTTTTGAATCTCTCTTGCATAAGCACTTTCCAGGCTGCATCATGCTACAACCACTAATTGCATTTGTTTGTATAAGACTGCTGTAATATGACTTTCCAACGAAGTTGCTCGAGAATACATTTCTCATTTATTTTACTCTATTCGGTGCAATTCGAATTCCCATTGGCCTTATTATCCTGCACTTTGTGAACGTTAATGTTTTGAGGAGGTATTTCCTCGCTATCGAAAATAATGCAGGTTAAGTGCAACAGGCAAGGTCACTTCAGGAATCTGGATGGATTATTTCTCAACTCAATTCCCAGAAAATTGAATGCCAGTAAATTTGTTAATGACATATTAACTTCTTAATTTTATATTACCACCATATGCGCCATTGATAAAAAACATGAGCATTTGAGAGGTTATTGTTAAGAAGTATGAATGCGAAATTGCTATGAAATCCGATCTCTTTATGATTATGAACTTGGGAACTATTTATGACGGCTTTGTTTATTTAATTTATAATTTTTTATAATTTTATCGTTCAAAAATGGAAACGGGAATGTTTGTTGTGCGATTAGTAGATGCAGTAATTCTGGGGGGGAATTTCTTAGGTGTTGATAAACATTGGGGTATTTAGCACATTTTATGTTTAGCACCAGGAGTAACCTGTAATTCATATAAAAAGGAGCAGATTTGGATAAGAATTTATATTCTATAAAATTTTCGGGTGTGAGTGTGATTTAATAATTATTTTACTATTATATATTTTTCGGCACTGATTCGCATTT
>BOPP01000367.1:34172-87461 GCA_017312745.1 Gryllus bimaculatus | reverse complement strand
GTCACTACCCTCTCCCGCCCCCCTCTGCCGCCTACGCCGCGCCGCTACTGCTGCCACCGCCACCGCCACCACCACCACACCAGCATCGCCACTATCGGCATCACCGCCACCACCATGCAGCCGCTTCTGCTCTTCTTTCCTCACCTGTTGGACTTCTCATTACGGTCACCTTCACCTTCACCTTCACCTTCTCTTCAGCAACTCCCGCGATAGCCGCCTCCATCCCCTCTCCCACTTCCTTCGATTCGATCGCTACCTCCTCCATCTCCTCGCCACGACCTCTTCTTGTGCCTTCATCTTCGGCCACGCCTCCATATCCCCCGACCGCACTAGGCTCCCACGTCCACTTTTCTTCCTCCCTCCTTCGGCAGCACTGCAAGCCCCTTCTCACCCCCGCCTCTATTCTCCCGTCGCCTCTACTTCGGTGCCCGCTCTCTGCCGTCGTTCTTCTCTCCATCTGCGAAATCCCTCTGCTCCTATCGCCTCTCTAGCAATCACTTCTCACGTGCCCTTGAGATGCCCTTCTGCGTTTGCACTCTTCTGACTTCAGTTCGCCACATTCATGTTATTTCTCTTCGCTATTTATTTTCTCCTAGCGCCAATTCATTTCAGACTCTCTAGTGGCCTTTTGTCATCTCCCTCTTCATTTTAAGGCAATTTCGCTTCTTCAGAGTTATTATGCACGCAGAGGAAAATATTTGTTTAGAATCTAAGAACTGATAGTTCAGCAAATGTGTAACGATCTCCACAAAAGAGAATGAAAGTGTTAATAGAGTATGAAGAGCATGAAGATGTAAATAGCTTTTTGTTTAAGTTTTTAATTAGCCTAATTTTCAAACCTAACACGTCTACGTGCAAGGCATATATGATTTGAAGTGTCGGCTATTTTGCCCATTTTAACTTATCTAAATGATAGAAAGAAAAACGTTTCAAATTTCGCCTCTGCTCATTTTGTTACTTCTCGTTCTGTTTGTTTTTAATGTTTCTGTAATGAAATATAACCAATAATAAGGCAAAGCACAATTAATGGAAGTTACCAGAGCTTTAATTTGGTAAATTATGTATGTACCAATTTCGAAAATAAGTAATGGTAATATATAAATACATTAAAACAAAATTTATTGAAATGTCTGAGGGTATAATAAAAGTTAGAAAGAGTAGTCAAAGGTTAAGTTTAGAAGATATTGAACTGAACATAATAAATATTTATATTTGGAAGGAAGAAGGAAAAATTTCTTTGGGAAATTGTGAACGAATACAAATAAATTTGACCTAGTGTAAAGTGTTGAGTTGTAAGAGGAAGTGATGATGTATTATAAATATTTTGAGTTTGTTTAATTATAAAGGTCAATATATATAGTCAATTCAAAACTCTCTATGAATTTGTTTATTATAAATGAACAAAACTGATTTTAGTTCTTTTCTTAGGAATCTATTTTGTATAATTTGTATTTTCTTGATTTTAGTAGATGAGGCATTACACAAAATAGGAGTGTTTCTATTAGCAGAGCACTAGAGAGTAATGTGAGATCTGCGGCTGCGCGAGATGAATGTAACCTGTTTGGAGCAGGGTTCATACACAAAGATAGCTGTTCTCCGTTGAAGAAATGCCCGAGAATGACACAGAGAATTGGTGGAATCTTGGAATAATGACCTCTCTTACCAGGTGGTCGCGAGATATTCAGGAGAGTTTCTGGGAGGTCGCGTATGAAACAGTGATCAGCATCGCACGTGATGACCTGTGAGTGTGCGGACCGCTGTTGTATATGCGGTAATCAGCTTCTGCCTAATCGGGGTTTTAGAACGGAAATGCAATCTTTTAATGATATTGTGAACTCGTATGTCTTAAAATAGTGTGAAACATGAAACTGCTTTAGTCATTTCAAATATCTTAACAAATATGAGAAACTCAGTTTTGGTGTGTTGTTAAATGTCCATACACATAGTACATACCTTGCACTTTTGGGAATATATTTCACATTTTCCGTCCGTGCTCGCATTCTCACAAAAAATAGTTGCCATCACTTATCCCCTAAACCTCGCATTATTTATAATTTGTTGTAGAATGGTTTGAAATGGAAATGGTTTGAATCGTAGTTTGAAATTAGTCTTTAATTAGCTCGCAATTAATGGAAAGGTGAAGTTTAAACAAAGCCTGGGAGGACCTGGGCCTGACTTTAGCGCCCCGCGGCCGGAGTGTGGAGTACAAGCCCTTCCTGGAGGAGGGGCATTAGCATTGCACGAAACCTGTACCGTTTCTAATGCGGCTGCTTTTACTCGCTGCGAGTTCGCAAATGTACGTTCGCCACACACTCCTTATTAGCATTCGTGTAAAAGTGTACTCGAAGCACCTATCATAAAAACGAGAAACACTTTCCATGAATTGGAGCTGGGTCTTGAGTTGATGAATTTTGTAAAATCATACATTCTAATGAGATAGTTGTTTTGTGAGAATATCTACAGTTTGAGAGTGTGGTAAATGTTAAGAAATTTACTTCACTATTACCGAGATAGTAAAATGTTGTAATTTAGTGGTTTTTAAGAAGTGTGCTTGTTATTAAAATGCGAAATATCTTATATGTTTGAAGTTATAAATGATCAAAACAGATACATTTTATCAATGTGTTTGGTAGCATTGTCTAGCTGGACAAAAATATCATGGTGTTTACACAATCTCACAATATTATCACTTCCTCTCTCTACCTACGCTATAAACGCCTATACTTATATCATATATTCCATTACGCTTTTCTGAGCGTGAAATATAATTTTATGTGGTTTCAGCCAACTGAGACAGGTAGTAGAGTTCAGAATTCATTATGGAATGAAGGTTGTTCGGAATACCAGGAATTTTATTGCTAACCGCGCTATTATACAACCTGTTTACTGCTTCTTGACGAATAATAAAGAGAAACAGAGGTTATAGGAGGCTTTATGTCTTTGCCAATCGGATAATATACTTTCACTTAAAGTGACACTCTTGTTATTCATCTTTCTCCATGAATGTCATTGCAGGAGGTCATAAAGAGAGAAAACGTCGCGGTATTGTTTTCTAAAAATTCTAGGCTTTGAAATAGAACCTCTTCTTGAATAATTTTTCCCAATTGGTTGGAAAAGACAAGTCACTGGGAAGTCAACGGATAATTTTAAAATGAGTAAATTTCTTTCTTCTCGAACTTTGCCAAATATCCGTCCCAGTGCTGACATTATTTGCTACATTTTATCTCCGTTAACTAATACTACAATAGTTCTAATTTGAAGTGTAATCAGGTTTATACATTTTCTGTTTCCAGCTATATTGTTCTTAAGAAATAAAGTTAGTTTGTACCTTTTCTCTAATCTGGTTTAAGATTGTGCTAATTTATATATTTATACTCCCAGGGCGGAGCAATAGATACAGGTAATAACGGTCTGCAGCGTTAAAGTAGATTCCTGTCATCTGGGATGAAGGTGTTTTCCAAATCTGCTAATTAGTAGCAGCAAATGGAGCCAATAAATTTTTTGGAAGCGGGCTTCTCCGAAGATGTTTTCGCATTTTTTTTTTCAATTTCTTAGCGCTCACCTCAACGAGCGATACTGAAGTCCCAAATAATTGGGTCACAAACCACAAACTATTCTTTTACAACCCTTTCCCCCCCCCCCCGCCTTCAAAATAGACGCACAATTTTGCATTCCTACAGACTTTTTTCATTTCTAAGACTCGCCCTGAGGGGATGTAAATAACAAGAGGAGAACACTGCTTCCAACACATGCCTACCACACATTTTTGGTGACATTGCTGAATTGGAGATTAAATTCGTAAATGCATGATAATGTTTCTATCTGTATTGAAGACAAAAGAAAACCTCTGAAAATATCTTAGTAAATAGTCAAATAAGTGCAGTGTCTTGCCCTCAAGCTGGAGCTGAAAAACATTCGTTACATGGAACGTGCTGTGCGAAGAGGGGGGGAGGGGGGGGGCGCTGCCGCGTGTTGTTTATTGCAGTGGCGGTGGCGAAGTGGAGGGGCAGGGAGGCGAAGGCGCGTGGCAGCGACGGGCGCCGGGAACGGGGAGAGGGGAGGGGGAGAGGGTGGGGGTGGGGAGGGGGGTGGGCGGGAGCCGCCCGGAAACCAAGGTTGTGCGTGCGGCGCGTGCGCATTGCCCTTGGGACGATAGGATCTGCGCGGGCGATGTTATCCCTCCACTACCCGCCCCCTCTCCCCTCTACCCCTCTCCCCCCGCGCCGTCCGTCGCCTGCACGCGCCTCCACCCGCGCCGCCACCTCCGCCTTAGCCACCGCCACTGCCACCGCCTCCGCCTCCGCCTTCCGGCCTCCGCCTCCGCCTCCGCCTCCGCCACCGCCACCGCCTCCGCCACTGCCACCGCCACCGCCACCGCCACCGCCTCCATCTTCACCTTCACTACCGCCACCGGAACAGCTTCTACCTCCATTCCCACTCCTCTCTCCGCTCATCGGCTGAGTTTAGCTAAAATGCCGCAGACTGCACCAAGTCTAATCCGGAGATTCTACGGTTGGTGTCCCGCCGGTGCCGGATTTTCGGCACAGGCTAGCTACATCGAATTTAACTGCTGTCTGCTGAATTTTAGCGGCCGGCTGCTCTGTGCGGTAGTTTTCCTGGTTTCTCCCATCAACACGAAGCGAATGCCGGAGCAGTACCCTAACAAACGGGCCACGAACAGCGCGTGATCTTTCCTTCCTCTTCCTTTTCCTTTACATGCACGACGCTACCTGAAAATCCTTGAGACCAGTTCGGGAACCTAGAGCTTGTGGCCTGGTTGGGATAGGAACGTGGAGGAGGAAATTCCCAGCCAGCCGACATGTAAGTCGACGCTGGATCTGGCCTTCCAGTGGGGTAGGAATACCGTTGCCTCCCGATATGAAACAACGCTGCACTAACTGGAGCTCTGACCATAGCAGATGACATGGAGCACTCTCTTGCCCGGCCTCCCTACGCCTTTGGCACCGCCGCCGCACACGCTCCACCCCCGAGCCTAGCTCCAAAGACGCTCCTACGCCTCTACGCCACTCTCATCTCCCATGTGCTTTCCGAGCTCTTCAGAAAAGGTGTCCCATCGTCACCTTTTCGGCTACAGGCGACTCTGCACATGCGGCGTTGGCTGAATCCCGAGCAACAGCTCGCCGAATCCCCAGTAGTGTGGAAGGGTTGCATGCGATTCGCCGAGCGCCGAACGTTCGGTATTCGCCCTACCCACCTCGCTTCAACCTTTAAGACACAGCAAAGGGAGCGAACATTCGCCGAACACATCAGCTGTCCGGTATTGGGTGTAGCTCGCTGCTCGTAGAATGCCGAATGTGTGGAGCCACCTTAAGCTGATTCCAATGCCATCACCTCAAATGGCACAACCCCCACTTTGTAATTCCCGTTTTCTGCAATCAGCTTGTAGCCGGCGCTCCTCCGTCTCCGGATTGACCCAGAGCTCCCTTCCTTCTTCACCCTCGCTCCCTCGCGGCGTTTCCTCCTCCCTCTCTGCGGACATCGAACCTCCACCGCCCTCGCCGCCGTCTCAGCCTCTGTTCTCGCCGCTCCCCCTCCCCATGCATCGCCTTCGCCCTCTGCCCTCCCCGTGCGTCCTTTCGAATGGACGGAGGCGCCGCTTAACGTGGGAGGGAGGAATAGCCGTTGCAACGCACTTTGCGCCGCTGTTGTGGGAGGTCAGGCGTGTGAAAAGCTCATTGCATATTCAAAGATCAAATTAGATTCACGAGGGTCTCAAGAAAAATTGTCAACAATACGCGCATTTTTTCTGAAAACCTTGATGTTCACAAAATTACTCATGCAACTTACATCGCAGCTCTTTTCCGGTGGAATCGTTTTATAAGAGGATCTCAAAAGTCTCGACCGATGTAGCAAGTCAAGGGAAGAATTTAGGATGAATTTAATTATTTTTTGGTCGGTTATTTCCAAACGTTGCAGAAAAATAATATTACCACTGTTGTTTGGCGTACAGATACCAATATCCTGTACAAATCTTTTCGTTGATTCCAATTACTATTCATTATTTAATCTCATTCAAGTTTGTTTCCTCTCTCATTTTATTTCTTATTTATCATTTCTTATTTTGTCTAACAAAATGTTTACAACGTCTTCACCAGAACATTGTTTCTGTTGCCGGAAGTTTGTCTCTAATTTTTTATTATTTCCAGACTTCTGCTTCGTAGTGTATTGTACTCTCTACGTAGGAGCTATATATACATTTCATTGTCTTTGTTGAAATAATTGTGTTTCCTAGCGCACGATTCATCTCTGTTGTATCTATTTTCCTCAAGTATTTACTTTTTTACATGCTGTTCTTCTCTACCATCTGCTGTTAGTGTGACTCCCAAATATTTATTTCTAGTCTCTAAATCATGGGAAATAGCCCCAACTTCTATATATTAATTTTCTTGTACATTTATTTATATTCCTTACTTCTCATATTCGTCTACTAACTTTCTGAAAACATAGGTTACATATCTCCTTCCGCCATTATAACATGGCCATCTAAAAATAGTAGTCTATACAATATTTTGTCACCCGTTTTCAAACCCCTACTTCTACATTTTCTCTTCCATTCATTTGACACTTTATCAATGAATAATTTAAAACAGGATTGGAGATATATAGCAGACATTCTCTAATACTTTATTTACCGAGAAGGCGTCCGCTACACATTTTCCCATTTTTTCTTCACTTAAATTATCTTTATTTAGTTGTTTAACTACATTTATAAATGTTGATATTATTTTCTCTTCCATTCCCCCCATACTTTTAACTGGTACATTATCACAAGTCTTTTTCAGATCCGCGAAAATTATGAGTAGTTCAATAGTTCATTATTTGTTTGAATCAGAAAATATTGACTATTGAGAGTCTTCCTTGCCTGAAATCACTTTGCTTTTCTCAGCCTGACATTTGAATTTCAGTTTTAATACTTAGCACACGTCCGAAGGACAATATCTGACCAAAGATAAAATCACATTTCTATCTCTACAGTCATTGCAACCTTTTTATTACTGCCTTTTCTGTAAATTGAATTTATACAGGCTAATTTTGGTATTTATGACATTTTATCTCTTTTTAAAATGAGGTAAAATGCCATAAATATCAATTGCCATTGAATATTTCTTTAATTATTGAAAAATACCTCTGGGCCTCAGTGCTTTATTATTTTTTACATTTTTGAGTTACACAACTTTTCTTTCATCTTATAAAGTAGCCTCTGATTTCGTCAAATTTACTTGCAGTGGCTTATAATCTATTCCCTAAAATTCAGTTCTGTTATTTGTCAATGATTTTCATAATTTTTTTTAAGTTTCTCAATATCAATTGTGTCTTCAAAATGCCTTCTTGGGTAGTATTCTATTTCATAAAATGTAACACTTTCCATACCACTCTGGATTTGGTACTTCCAATGCGCTTCTATAACCTGTCACATTTTTGTTCCCATAATAAATTGTTTGTCTTCCTCTCTTTTTTCTCAACAAAATACTTTATTTTTGTATGTTCAATTTTGTCTTTTAAGTATTTTGTTGAACTCCATTTCAAACACGACTTTTTATTTTCTTCAAGTAGTTTCTTTATATTTTATTACCACCAAAATTCTCTGGTTTTGTTTTCACATTTTCCCTTTTCATCCAACTCTTCTATACCTGTTTTATGATTACATTTTCTAAAAATTTGTATTTATCTTCAGCTTTTTGTACTGGGTTGTACTTTAATTTTTCTGCCATAAGCAATTTGTACAAAAATGCAATGGAATCATCTTAAAAGCTTTCAATGTTATATCTCAGTCACATCTGACCCTCTACTTTTCTACCTTTTTCATTTCATTATGATTCCGTATTAATTTCTGAAGTGAGGTTTACGCAGAATGTAAGCTGGAAGTAAGAAGTAAACTTTTAGTAAGTAGTGGTTTGATTCACACGAAGCACCTCTTTGTACCTGAAACTCGTTCCACTTCACTGTTGACTGGAAAATCAATAAATTAGTCTGAAAGTTATGTACATATTAACAAAATTCTAGTAGCCTGCAGCACCCAAAACCCTGCTGTCTGGAGTGTGAAAATTGATTGAAGCAAAAGTTGATTTATTTGAAACGGCACGTGTGAAAACTAAAACTTCTTTCTTCCTCGTCGCATGACAAGGAAAGGAGGTTTTTCATCATTTTATGCGCATGTTCGAAATTATTAATATAGATTTTGCTTGACAAAGATGATTCTTATGTTTTATTGATGAGAGTGATCAAATTACATATCTATTAGAAAATGCGGCATACTTTCCATTGAATAAACGTCAAAGGTTTGGAGTGTGTGCAATTTATTAGACTGTATAAAGTAATACCTACACTTTTCCCATCTTCAAGGAAATGATAAAAATGTCTTAACTACTGTCCGGATCAACCGATTGGGTTAATTGCGCTGGAAAAGCTGAGGGGGTGGTCCCACGTGACTTCCCTCCCAATCTGCACCTGCGTCCGCCGCCGCCGCCGCCGCCGCCACTGCCACCGCTTCCGCTGCCTTTTTGTACTCAAGAACACCTGATTCCGTTCTCTAGTACATTGAACGTTTTTCTTCATTTGTCGAAATCACTCGTCCCCCTTCTCCAGCCACGCTCACATTTCATGGCTTGTTTTCCACGTGTGAACACGGGCCTTCCAGGAATGTTTGATCTCCCCGCGACCCGTTTAGGGCCTCTGTCCTTTCCGGGAAATCACTTCGCTCCTCTGTGGTCACGTCTGCGGGCATGGAATCCTCAACGTTGCTCCTTTTTTTGTAAGAAAGATGGTTACAGTTGATAGATTTCAGCCAGTCGATAGCTACTGCATTAAAATTAATTTCTGAATTGAATTTTTTCAGTAGAAATATATTTGTAATTGTTAATGTTCACATAGTAATGTTAATGTCGCATGTTAATGTTCTACCAGTAAATACTAACAATCAAATTTATCAGAAGAGCACTCATCTGCATAAAAGAACTCGATATGAAACTAACTTTACAATAAGTTTACGATATATTAAAAAACAATGAAAACAAGACGTGTAAAACCAATTGATGAAAATATGTAGTTTTTTGCGATTAATAATAGAATATGTTTCTTCTTTTGTTATATTTCTTCATACGTAATTAAATTGAAGACAATACCTAATGACGTTTATCTCTTAGCCAATGTATTATCATATACATTTAATTATTATAATTAATATAGTTATATACATTTATTATCTGTCTATCTTATTGCCTAAAGTCACATTTCATTTACAATAATATGTTACGGTGAGGTGGTAATAAATAACAAAGCGTTTAAAATAAGAAAGATGCAAGAATGTATGCTCGTTATAATAATCAAATGCAGTTATAAACTACTTTGCAAAAATATTCACTTAATTCATCAAATTCAACATAAATCAAATTCTTGTAGTGTTTCCAAGAATACATTATAAATGGAGATAAAGATAAAATTTAATAATAAATTGATAATAATTTCACTTAATTTCGTAATATTGTGCATGTATTATATAATTCTCGATAAATCCATGAGTCGTGAAGCGAATATTTGATTTATCATGAATTTCCAATGCATGATAGATAGTTGGTATGCAAGTTTTGCAAATAAATACCTTAATAAACTAAAATACAATTATTAAGTAAACAGATAAGACAAAAATAGAGTTGTTACAATTTAACCCACAAGTTAATATTGAAATTTTAATAACACTGCCTCCTGGAATGGCTTTAGGAAATTGAAGACCTGGTAATATTCGTACTACATGCTTATATTAAAAAAAAGAATAATTCAGAATGTTTCATTTGTATTAAAAAATACCTATTTAAAAACAAGACACAGATATAAAAAATAATAAGCAACATCGCAAGAAACGTAAATATAACATTCACAAATTAAATAAACAGGTATTAGAACACATTTACCAATAGGTCCATCATTAAAAACGTTTGATATAATTTCCTTAATTTGAGGTTTCTGATGAAAGTCCATACTTGCTTTCGCAGAAGACCTACTGGCACTGTTAAAAATTATGGATATTGTCGGTCATACCTATACCAGTTCACTAGCAGAAATTCTGCTGAACAAAACTACGCAAGATAGTTTTCCAAAGCGTTGCAGCGCACTTCTCAAGTGCAACAAAGAAAGTACTCTCTCTAACAGCTCTACAACAGCTCTAATGAATTTAATATATTATCAAAAAAAATTACGTATATAGCAAGAACATAGTATAGTGCATACGAACAGTTATCTACATACGAAGATTATGAAAACAGTTGTTCCAAAAAGCAGCACTTGACTAGCAAATATTTAATGGCCGACGGCCTCTTCCTGGAAGCCTTGATGTCGTTTGACGTCAGGTGGTCGTAAGCAGTGACGCGAATAGTAAGATAATTCATTTGGTATGCGCAGCATGAAAATAGACGAAATGACACAACAAATATTGTATTTTTTAGTGAAAATCGAAACTATTTTCGGTGGTTTGTGTATTTTTCCCGGGCTACTGGAAATATAACTCACAGACACATCTCACATGCTCAGAAACTGAATAAAGTTCTTTGTTTTGTTTTTCTGCGCACATTGGAAATTAGTAAAATAGATAATTTTCCGTTAATTGTACTTCGGCCGTGTCGAATTTGGGTTCCCAACTTCGGCTCTTTGCGTTTGAAAACGAATCCATTTTCATTTACCAAACAGGCTGAAGAACAACTACAACAAAGCTGTTGGTGTCGCGGCCGCTGCACCCCGCTTCTGCGCAACGCACTAACGATGCGGGACGTTCCGCCGACACCTGTTGTCGGCGTCTTGGCCGCGGCGCGGCGGCCACAGGTCGCCGTTTCACGCCTCCCGTCGCGGCGCGGCGCGGTGACTCAAACGCGGGAACAACCGACGAGCCGCCGCACGGTGCGACTAGGTGACGGTTAAGGTGGCCAAAGAGTCAATAATAAAAGTTTATTTTGGAAACTTTCGACTTTCCCACTTGTGAGGTGAATGTTTTGCACATCTGTTGTGAACGTATGAAGACTAACCCTTGAAGCTGCTGTCCACTTTGTGGGAGTTTGAACTTGGAGAAAGCGGTCAGTGTTCTTGAAGCGTTAGAGATCGTTTAAGATCGTCTGCAGAATTTATAAAAACCTGCTCTAAAATACTTTTTACTCAACTTTTCAATCATCGACGTCCCTTAGCATGTTGATAAAACAGATATTAATTTAATTTATTATAGATTATTATAATTATATTTATTGCAGTATGGTATAACTAGTATAAAAGATACGTGTTATACATACACACATACACACGCATATGTATATATATATATATATATATATATATATATATATATATATATATATATATATATAAACAAATAACAATGCAGATTTCTGTGTTACGAAAAAATTCTTATGAACGTGTATATCCGTTAGCGGTATCCTGCATTACTAAAATGTACAACATTTCCGTTCACAAGTTTTGTACTGGAGTATGCATAACACGCGAAAATTGATATGTCATTATAATATTTAAATATAACTTTTAAATAAAAAGAGAATTCTGTGTGGATAGCCGTGTATTAAAGTTTCATAAACAATTTGTAAAAAATCCCTATATATTACTTGATAATTGAACTTGGTGTCATTTGAGGTTTCGCCGTCTGGCTGCACCGCGCTTCGTCGCGCGTCGAGTGGCAGAGGAGCTGCCGCCAGTGCGAGGAGAGCTCACGGAACCGTCAGGGCGAGAGGGCGCGAGGAATGCAGTTGACGAAGGGGTGGGACTATCAATTGTATTTCTTTCACTGCCGTAATTAATAATTCTACATTGAAATTGTTTTCCTTGTTTTGTCGTGTCTTCCTTGGTTTAGATCAATTATTGTCATTGTATTAATTTGTTATTTATTTCCAAGCTACTTTCTGGAAAAGATGGCTCAGGGCATTTGCGCCGATATCAGTACAGCCCCTCGGATTGGGAGGTTCTAGGTTCAAGTCTCGAGGGTGGGAGAATTTTCGACACTAGCTTTTCAGCTAGGTTGAATTCAGTCGCTGTTTGGAGGAGAGTTTTAGTAGCTAGTTGCTCTGATCAGTAGTTTTCTGTGGTTTCTCCGATCAACACCAGGCGCGTGACGGAACAGTGCCCTAGCGGGGCATGGATCTTTCGTGAGCGATCTTTCCTTCCTCTTCCTTGTCCTGACCTCATCCTCTTACGCGCACATTTATATGCACTGCACTACCACACATGCCGGGAGCCTGGTTGGGAGCTTAGAGCTTGTCCCGGCTGGAACGGTGCGCCGCTGGTGAGCGATACCTGGTTGGGGAAAACCCTTCTAGTCGACGGACTGTAGGTCGGCGTTGGGTCGCCCCATACAGCGGGGGAAGACCACCGCCACGTCCCGCGCACAATATGCACGACACTTACGGGACCAATAGCCCTAGTAGAGCCCTGGTAACGAAAAAATGGATAAATCCAGTTGCTAAATTTAGAAAAACGTCCTCTAACACCTGGTGTAGTCATAATACATGTTTTGTAAGTCCTTGATACCGAAAAATTGAATGATAGCAAAATGTAAGTCCGTCCGTCCACCTATCCACCTGTGAACAACGAAAGCAGCTAAACGTTTCAGCCGATTTTCTCCCAAACTCTCAAAAGTAAATGTAGCTTTACTATGCGCACGTTTTGTTGAACTCTCCTTTTGCTTGTAATGGTAGGAGTACAGGTAAGGGCGAGTTACTTTTTTGTTAGTAATGCAGAAAAATCATTCCTGCAATTTGTTTATCGATGCAAATAAATTTTCTATAACTCGGGAACAAAAATGTCTAGTTTTTTCAAATATTGCTAACTGATAAGCATCTCAGCAAACGCCTCTCTTAGAAGCAGATAAAACAAGCAATGGAAGTGTAGAAACTAAAGGCAAAAACGGAAGTCTTGGACGCAATCATGAAAAACATCTGGGAAGGAATTCATACACAAATAAGCACCATTGGCTACTAGGTTTAAGATATCGAATTGGCAATTTAAGATACATCGAAGAACAGCAAAGTGACACATTGCAACTCCCGAGAAATGGCCGAAGGACCCGAGAGCTCGACTCGTGCAGAGGTTGGAGAACAAATGCAAAGACAGCAGTGAACAGCGTGAAATGGACGGAGATGATAGCGGCGGGAGCGACCGCTCACACGACGCGCGATAAATCATCAGCGCCAGGGGCGTCGACCGCCTCCTCCCCGCTCGGCTACCGCGGCCCCGCCCCCCCCCGCCCCCCCCTCGCCATCGCCACCCCTCGCCGCGGCCTTCACAGCCGCTTACCCCTCCACCTCCGCCCCTCTTCGACCTTCTACCACACCTTGGCTCCATCAAAAACTGTCTTCGCCCCCGCCCCGCCCCCGCCTCGCGACTGCCTTGCCGCTCTAACCACCTCCGACCGTTTTTCGCCTCCTACTGCATCTTGGCTTCCATCTCCAACTATGTTTTCACCTCCGCCCCGCCTCCGCTCCCCTACCGCCGCAGTCACCTCACCTCCGCCCCGGTTTTGCCTTACTACTGCACCAACTCTTATTTTGTCTCGCCTCTCCCCAAAACTCGACCTCCGCCCCCGCATCCACCCCCGAATCCACCCCGCCTCCTCCCCCCACCGCCTCCGCATCCCCGTTTCTGTCCCGCCCCTCGAGCTATTTTCCACCCCATCCCCTCTTCCATCTCCGCTCACCCCCGCCTCCGTGCACACCTTCACTTCCATCTGCATTCCCCCCCAGCTCGCATCTTCACCCCACCTCATCCGCCTCCGCCCCTGTCACTGCCCCCTCTTCCGTCCACTCCCACCCCCCCGCCACTCCATCTCCACCCCGCCTCCACCCCCTATCCACCCCGCGCCTCCACCTACGCCTCCACCCCCGCCTCAGCCTTTACGTCGGCCATGTCTCGCGACGGCTGATCCAACGCACACCACGACCCGCCTCATCTCTGCCGCCTCTACTGCGTCTGCTGTTGCCTCCAACGCCGCCGCCTCCACCTTTCTGCCTCTACTTCCTACCCTAGCAAGAGCAGTCTCTCCGTTCTATGCCCTTTTGCCTCCGTTTTGTTTCTTCCGCTCGTCCCCGTGTTGGTTGTCCTCTCTCCCACGTCAGAATTTCTTGCACTGACGACGCTCGATTGTTGTGGTTAGCCGGCCTGGATAGCCGAGGTCACTGAGGCTGAAGAGCCATAGCTGCCTCGTACCTGAAGGATGGTTAATTCGAATCCCGCCGGTAGCATGGATGTTTGTGTGTGTCCGTATACCGTTACCATTACCCCCCAATGTTATTTACGGTAGTCGCTATATGATCTTAATAGCTGCAAAGCGACCTTTAATAACTATAAAAAAGTTGTGGTTGTCCCTGCTGCCGCCGCCGCCGCCGCCACCGCTGCCTGGCTGTTGCTTACTCCTTCATACCGAATTGCCTCCTCTCGGATCCGCGACCATCACGGACCTTCCTTGTATTCAAAGTTGCAAACCTGCAATCTTCACCAACTTTAACTACGTCTTCTTCCCCGTCTTCTGAATCACCACAACTCCAAGTACAACAATTCTTTCCTGACACACGAATTAAAAAGGAGCAACCGAAAACCGCCACTTCCTTCATCACTTTCGTCTGCGACAACACCCGATCCGTCGTCCTAGCCTCCCGCGGCCGCGTCGCCGTGCTGCCTATTACGGTATCTCCCCCTTCGCCCCCGTCCCCTCGCGTCGCCTCGCCTCGCGTCGCGTCGGGACCATTAGCCCCCCGACGCTTCCAACCGCTATCAGCGCGTTTTACGTTTTTCGCGCGCGCCGCTCGTTCCAGTCGTGCGCGGTCGCCCCGCCCCCGCCACGGCCCCGCTCCGCCGTCCGTCATCGCAGATGAGCTGTCGAGCCCCGCGCAGGAAGACGCGGCCGCGCGCTCCGCTCGCCGAGGGCTGCTGCCCGGGTTATTACTCGAGCAACTTTTCTTGAACGATGGCCTTGCTTCCCCCTCTCTGGCACAATAAACAGATGAAGGCTAAAGCTCGCAGCGGGCACTGATGACAACATCCCAAACACATCTTCACTGGCGCGAAATAGAAACTCATTTCTATCGATGACAACTTCTCTCGCTGATTCTCGTCAAAAATCTAAAGAAATAACCAAAGCAGGTGAAGATCCATTACAGGAAATATCTCGAACTCCTCAGAAAGTTAGAACGCAAATTATTGAGAAAGTTTCGAAGGCATGATTCTCCAGAGATTGGCATTGCTTCATAAAATCTAGTGTCCTATTTCGTAACTAATACCCCCAGTCTATCCGCATTTCTTCAATCCATCGTTGAAGAAAAGTTGCGCGAGTAATACCCGTTGCTCCGCGCTGGGAGCCATAGCGGCTCCGGAGCGGGAGCAGAGGCGGCGCGGTGGAAGGCCCGCTTTTCATTGATTGATTGATCGATCGATTGGTGCTTCCGGAAGCATCAACGGTCAAGGTCATTAGTCCCGTAAGTGTAGTGTTTCCCCCCAATTGTATCTTCCAGCAGTGATGCACCGCTTCAGCCGGGACAAGCACTAAACTCCCGACTGGTCTCTCAAAATCCTAGTGTAGTGCTTGTAAGTGTGTGTGTGTGTGTGTGTAAACAAGGGGTAAGGACGAGACAAGGAAGAGGGAGGAAAGATCACGTGCAGTCCGTGGCCCGTTTGTGAGAGTACTTCTCCGGCATTCGGCTGGTGTTGATCGAAGAAACCAAGTAAAACTATCGATTAGAGCAGCCGACTACTAGAATTCTCGAGACAGCAGCAGAACTCGACCAAGCTATAAAGCCAATGTCGAAAATCGTGTCACCGTTGGTCCTCGATCCCTAGGACATTTCGGTCAGAGGCACTGCAGTGACATTAATTGATGCCCTGAGCCATCTCAGGCGGAGTAAGTCCCGCAACAGGCTGCACCGAGGAATGTTTTATTCATAATTCGACTAACAAGTGCAGTAAAAGGTGTGAGGTAGAGATACCGCAGCTCATGAAACGTGCACAGATTGTGCTTCTCTCCCATACATCACATACATTTTAAACAGTTTTTGTATGTAAATTACTATATAACCACAAGTCAGTAATGTGTATATATAAATTCAGGCAACTTGAACTCCTTATGCACAGGATTTACCACCAAGAACAAAGAAATAAAAGCCACTACAAGAAATACAAGCCAACTACACCATTTAATAAAACAACAAATGGAATTCGTAGCTGATCTCGAAGCCATCTCTGCAGTCAAATCCCACGGTTTGAGGAACTTGCGGCACACAAAGCCATTTTGAGGCATTTATCTATTTGTGTACGGGAGCAGCCCTGCCGGCTCCTTTCAACATTTCTCGTGGCACCTTTCTCGCAACGCATCCCACGATGTAGTCTGTTGCGGGCCTCAGGGAAAGACTATTTTCTCTACGCTGGTAGTAACGTCACCTTTCAGGGATTCAAAAAACCGTTCTGAAGTAATTTTTTATGACTGAGTAAAGCGAAAATGTGTTAATTTTGCGTGAGTCCGATATAGTCACAGACGCAGGTAGATTCAGAGGTAGATGGGCAGACTCACACACAGACGGACATTTTGAAACAAATCTTTTTTTTTTGGCATCAGGGACTCCCAAAACCTGGATTTCCAACAAAACCTCGACATCGACGTTGGCAGCATTACATAAATTTGTCCATATTACGTTTATTTGCAGTATACGCGAAAGTATCAATCTTTAATATATTTCACAAAAACGGCTGGGCCCATGTTTGTTGGTGGGTTCCACACATTCTGCACAGCCACAATGTTTTTTCCCCTATCGCTCCTGGGTGTCGGTCACAGTAACGAATCAAATTGTGTCTCGACGATTCGAAAATTGCAGGTGGCGATTGTCTGATGAAATCGAAACACACCCTCCATTGGGAAAGTCTTTTGATGGCAACATGTTACTGTATTTTAATATATTTTAATGTTTATTATATTATTTTGTTCAAGACTGGAAAGAGTAACGCGTATAGCATTATAGGAATCGAGTATAAATTTGTCTCTCTAGATACATAATTTTATCTTTTGTACAACTGAATGCTGTAAAATTTTACTAAAATTTCTAAAATTGTGTTTGGTATTTCTCTTGTTTAGTTTGTCTTGTTTAGTAGTGCTTGTTTTTCTAAATGATATATCTGTTTTTTAATAAAATTTTCAAATGCGCATATTTTATTGCATTTTACTTCCGGTTTTTATATTTTGTAATTTCAGTAAAGAACACATTGTGTATTTTTAATAAACGTTTTATATGAATGTATCAATTGTAATTTATTAAGTAATTTGTTGAATCAATTTAATTACGTGTAATTGTTTTACATTTGTCGTCGGGGTTTGACAGTGTTATATATTTCAGTGGTTGTGTGCAGCTCGGTCATTTGAAGAGTTGTCCCGCCAACAAAGAATGATGAATAAGTTGAAAGATGGTAGGGGAAACAGTGAGAGGCTGAAGATGAGTACGGAGCAGATGGCGGAATGACAGAAAGGGGAAACGAGTGTTCTTTATGAAATCTGTGTTCCCTTTTATTGCCTACAAATTTCACGGGCAACGCACGTTTGAATTCTGGAACCTTTCTCTAAAAAGAAAGCTTGCCATCTGTTATGCGACTGGTCGTATTTCATTAAAGTATAATGTATTTGCATTACTTCTACTCTAGAAAATATTATTCGCTAACTTTGGCACATATATTTCGTGATTGTATGTATACATACTTGTTTTTAAAACAAAGTAGCCGACTGCTACATTCTGATCCGCCTTGCTATCCTGATGAAAGCAATTATATTGCTTTCATCAAGATAGAGCAATCCTTTATGTTTTAAGTCATCGAATTGCGTTCATCGTCCATGAATTAAAGTCATTCCAAGTTTGCAACAGGCTTGCTCGTTTCTTGCCAGTTTTGCCCGTTCTTTTCAAAAGTCGTCTTTTATTGGTCCATGCATTTGGAATTGCCTGTTTTTGTTTAATTCTGACCTTTCAATAATCTTTTGGGTCAAATTAATTCATCTATCTTCCATTATTTCTAATGTCTCATTCATTTCTCCTAACTTAGGCTGATCCATATGAACATTGAAGTGAACAGAAACAGCAAGAGAACTGAAATTAAGTTTCGTTTCCACAATTTTTATTTTCAACATACCCATGATATTTATATTTCAAAAGTTCACGCACGTAAGTGGTTTGTTTTGCTCATAAATGTTTGGCACTATTTTAGGAATCAGGATATTATTCTTACATTTTATATTTACCTGTGATAATCATTTATTCAGGTCTGCGTTTCATTAAGAATAAAATGAAGACTGCCTTTTAAAGATTTGACGTCTGGTTGGCGGGAAAACACAATTCTCGAAACATACAAGAATTCTTTTACGTGAATGGTGAAACACATCTATCATGATTTAATCGCGAAAACTATCGTTGACTCGTTGTTTAATAGTAATAAACAAATACAGCAATAATTCGTGAGACCTTTCAATAAAGCAAATAAAAAAACAGTACAGCTGGAGCACAAATAAAATAAATTAGCTTGCATTTTATGAACTCTGAATCTTATGTTTTACGCAAATTTGTAAATTATTGGGATGTAGCCCTAAATATGGCCTGATTTTTCAGTTGTTGACGTGAATAATTAAAAAATACTTATCTGTTTTTAAATGAAATGAAATTATTTTCAATTCGTCACTTAGGAAACAGTAATGTCGAGTCACAAGCACCTCAATCCTTCCCAAGGGAGCGAAACGGTCAAGAATTTGTCCTTAGAGAAACCACGCAAAGAATTACGAGCACGGCGGTCGAAATATGATCCATCGTTCGCTCCCAGTTTCGTTTTCCGTATTCGTTGCAAGACCCTTGGCAAGACGTACGACTACATTGAACTTCGTTATTTATGTTGAAGAAACCACCTACTCGTACGGCAATGAAAGTATCTCACTGGGCTACATTCTGATCCGGCTTGTTCAGCAACCTTAAGCGATGGGCGATAAATAAAACTTCCTCGGCCGGCGCCGGGCTGCGGTGCTCCCACTTTTCACCACCAGAGCGCCTGCTCTCCTTGCCCCCGAGCTCGAGTTGCGATCTGCGCCGCATCCTCCGCTGCGACCCTGCAGGAGGCGGCCTCCCCAGCCCTGCAGCGCGCGCCTGCGGTTTTACTTTCCCGCTACGGAGTAGACAGAAAGTTATGTAATACTGCGCGAATAAATGGCGAACTTTCGGCACAAACACTCTTATTACAGGGCGGTAGCCACGAAAATGTGCATACATCCAGCTGCTAAATTTAGAAAAAACCTCTAACACGTTGTATAGTCAGAATTCATGTTTTGTGGATCTTGGATACCGAAAATTAGAATGTCGGCAACACATCTGTTCCTCTGTGGTCAACGCTGGGGGCTAAATCGTCCAGTCGATTTTCCCCAAAATTGATATTCCCTAATCGATCTGCCTGATGTCGCGATGTCGTGAATTTGAAACTGATATTTTAATTTTGTGGGGGATTTTAAATGAAGCCTCTGAGACAGTTTTCAAAATTTGCAAAAAAATGCTTCCAGCCTTTTATGATTAAATTTTGTTGTTGGATAGTGTGAATAACGTTTAAGAGAACGGTGCAGATTACATGTTCCTTAAAACCCCTAACTTTTGGAAAATTACATAAGTTGCAAATTTTTTCGGCGTCTTCCTACAACTACAATTACAATGACAGAGATTTTCCCCTTAATGATTTTAAATTAAGGCGGTGTACGACTTTTCGAAAATTTGAGTACTTTTCGCGTAATTTTCGTGAAAATAAAATGTTCTTGGAAACGTGGGGGAGAAAGTGAGTGCTGCTTGACCACGGCTAGTTCGCGAGGGCGCCCGCTCTTCTTGCTCCGGAATTCGTGTTGCGCCCTGCGCTCGTCCTCTGCTGCAGCCCTCAAGGAGGAGGACACTCGGCCCGGGAGCGCGCGCCTGCGCTTTTATAGCCAGGGCGAGCGCGCGGCGTCTTAATGTTACTCGACGAAGTAACACCCTGTCTCTGCCGCTTGTAGAGCTACTAAAGCATCACCGAGGTGTTTTCTGCAACGTCTCATGTGAATTACGTTACCCTTTCGTTTTACAAACAGGATTTGTAGTTTCGCATCGGCCCTCGTTTGAGGGGTAATTAAAAAGTACATTCGCAAAATTTTGGCTTTTTTTACTCCCTCCTTCCCTTTTGCACCAAATCGTATCATTTCAAGAAATGCCCACTGAAACGAACATATTTTCACCCCCTTCCCCAATTTTACAAATCAAAGCTGTTTTACTAAAGTATATATTGAAATAAATTATTTTATATTCACCTGTTAGTAAGGTAGCAAAATATGAGTTACAAGATTATATTCGTTCATGATTTAATTAGTAAACCATATATAATGTAACTTCAACGATTTACCTTATTACAAGATAATTTAACTTATTTAATATAAAACCCATTGAACATTTTAATTTGACTTGTAAATTACTGTAGTATAATAAGTATACATAGATATAATTTAGTATATAAAATATACTAAATTAAAATCATAAGGAACATTGATTGGTGGCATAGCCCACTATCCGGTTATCAGTCGATATTTCTAAACAAAGGACAATATTTAATAATAACGTGCAATTTTAATTTAGCCTCTCCCCATCCAATTTGTCTCTTCTTTCACATCCGTCCCCTAAAAGCGAACGTATTATTTGTAATAATCCTTGAATTATAATTTTAAAAAGATCTTCCTGGCTTTTACGCAGAAAAATTCTGTTAATGCACTCATCTACAGGTTTGAGTTAATTTTTCTTCCATATTTAGACTATTATAATCATGATTGGCTCTATATGCATTATAATAATCACGTAACTTGCATGTCTCCATCCGCGACTTCCGGTCACTCGTTGGGGGTAAATGAGGTGTCATTTTTTAACCGTTTCGAGTTTGTAAAAACGTTCTGAACTAGCACTTTGTTACCTCAAAATGTTTATTTGGCTATGGTATTTAAATAAATCTGTGTTAAATATATCTTTGTCTCCCGGATGAAGAATGGGGATAAATGAAGTGTATTTACATATGCAATATTTTATTTCTCCATTTATAATTCATCACTATTCATTTAGCAGTCGTGTCAATAGTATATCACTAGAGTATACGACAATAGCACATGACTGATAATAGTATATCGGATTTCCCGCTGAGCAAACTCCCTTCCTAATGCCCATACCAGTAGCGTTCGCGCAGGCTACAGTTGTAGCCCACACGAATTTAATGCTGACAGCAAGATACTTGCGATGAAAAGCTTGGCGGCAGACTGGATTGCAAGAGTGACATATTATCTGACACGTCTGATATTCCCACCACTCTATACGCAGTAAAAGTTGCGTGCCAGCAAAAATAGAATGGCACGCGCAAGTACTCGAGGGATAAATACAGCACGGCTTTGTTGGATCATGCTGTCCGCTTCCCTTTTCTTAATATACGGGATAATCAACTACCAGGAGAAATACAACTTCGACCTCTTACCATGTTTTTTCGGTTTCAACTAAAACAATAGCCTGATTGTTTCTCATTCTCTAAATTGTGCAATTCATAATTGTATTCATGAAGGAGTGTGGAGATCATCGTTATCAGAAGACTGAAAGAACTACACTAAACATGCTACCAGGTGCCGACTCTCTGTTGACTAATTTCTCGGCTACACCCGAGAATTAAGCCGCGGTCCAGTGTTTTAATTTTTTTCAATTTGTTGCGACTTTAATTGACACAACACGTCTCCAAGCCCCTAGGGGGCGTTGAGCGCTTTGCGCTTTCGGAGTATTTCTCTATTAACAATAGCGCGGGAGTAATTCTCCATTATATATTACATTGTCATATCCATCACGTCTCGTCGCACTCAGTTGTCAACAGGACCGCCAGGTTGTATCTTGGCGTACGCGCCTCCCACTACGCGCTCCTGCATCACTATCCAGAGGCCAGAAATTGGGAAGGAATTCGGAATGGGGTAGAGTTTAGGACACTTCACAGTGGTTGGACTTGTGAAGCAGCCAAACTGTTTTTTGTTGGGATAAATTTCACTTGAGATTTACTTGAGATCCTAGTTTTATTTGAATAATCTTACGCTAGTATGCTTACAAAGAATTTCTCCTTTTTCTTTCTCGCAATCTTCCACTTAATATCGGTATCTACTTAGAGATTTACCAATTTAAGATGTACCAACGCGGTTCCAAAATCTCAGTCGTTTGGCGTCTGAAGTAATACTATTAGATGCGTATGCTGAACTAGCATCAAGGCATAAGGCGCTCAGATGCTTCTTCAGGTCTCTCTGTGTGGCCCATCAAGCTACAATTCTTCTGGAATATCCATGGTTCTTCGGTTTGAGACTCTTTCCAGCTCGAATTTGGGAACTGTAATATATCGTTGCTTATTTTCAATTTGCGTTATATATATTAATATATTAATAATAATAATAATAATAATAATAATAATAATAATAATAATAATAATAATAATAACAATAATAATTAATATCAACATCCTCATTGTATTCATCACACATCGGAAAGATCGCCAGAAATTTCACTGCATCGCAAATTCCCTTGCTCCTACGATAAATACCACGAGGAATATTATTGTAAACCCAGAGAGAAAGTGATATGAAAAATTAGAAAACTGGCATTGGAATTGCAAACAATAATTTGATGGTTGCTTAGTGTCTATTTTAGTTCTTGTGAAACTAAGGACACACTTGTAAACATCAGACACTTTATTCACATACTGCGCTTTTCCATGTCCGTGTGTGCTTCCTCTGCCCTGAATGCCCGCCAACGAACTAGAGTATAGTATATTCTAGATCGTTGATGTCCCCTGGAGATGCAAAGAAACAAAACTCGGCAGTAGTGTTGTCAATATTGAGTACTTAGTATATTGTTATCAACAATTTCCCTCCAAATGTTATTTCATTCCACAATCCAGGTTTGCCTAACGAAGTAACCCCTGGGTGTTCCTGCATTAATCACTAAAAAACTTTGCAATAATATTATGTTTTACTTTGTAAATGTTTATCAGATTAAATAATCTGTAAAATCATATTTTTTCCTGCATTTAGCATGCACAAATGGATTATACATCCAGATGTTTTCTTTTAAATTCACAAGGTGTAAAAATATTCGTTTAAAAATTTCACGTATGGGTATGGATGCCATTGATGCTGACCCAGAGTTATTTGCTTAATAGTTTTCAGTCGCTCATCATAATATTAACGATTTAACATGAAAAGTAACAATCAACACCCAAAATGTGTAAATGATACCTCGCGGGCTGCTAGTTGCTTGCAAGGTTGAAACACCCTCTAGCGGCTCAAATTGTTACCACGACAGCAACACCGGCCGTCGTAGTTGGCATCATTACCGCTTCGAATGACAGAGCGCCACATTCCGGAAGGAGTAGCGCGCCTACATTCAATTTACAAAGTCCACAGAGGCCTACAAACAGTAAGGCCTACAGACTTAGTGTTTTATGTAATTTATGGTAAAAGTTTAAAATCAATTATTGACTCTAACACAGGGGTGGATCCTGATATTTTTTGGGAGTGTGTAATTTCAGTTCAGCACCCTCATTTTTTTAAAAAATAAAAGAATGTTAATTTCAGTTTAAAAAAAATTGCATTGTAATGGAAATACCCCCTCCCCCTGGTTGGAAGACATTGTTCGGGCATTAAAATAATAATTTTTCTGCGGTTGTAATCAAGTAACGTTGATAATTGCAAGTACGGAATTCCATCATTGCCTAATTACTTTGAAACCTGTTCTGTACACAATGTGCTCAAAATTTTAGAAGGGTGCTTCTACTGCTTTAGAGATAAATGGATTCCCTGTTCACACTATTCAGTGGTTAAATGTCCTGGGGAGGAGGGGGGGGGGAGACACCTATTGCTGAAAGATGACCTGCTAAATCAGCCACTGCATATAACGTACAGCGAATTATTGAAATGTATAACTTGTTCTTGTTATACCCACACAGATAATAAAATGAAGAAATACATTATTTTAATTTTGCATTTATTAACCTTTATGTCAAAATTGTGACAGAAATACATTTAACAAGGTGCCTAAGATGTTAAATTATTAATTCAAATACTAGGAAATGCATTTATACTTACGGTATAAGTTCAATTTTCATTCAAACTTTTCAATATCCAAAAATGAAATGTTTATACATTTTTTTAACTATTTGCATGTTAATATTTATATTAGAATCCTTTAAATAATTTTTTCGTTCAGTGAATTAAATATACTCATTAATTCCAAGAAAAAAATATACTATTACTATATTAATTGCATACATACAATTAAAAGTCTACCATGCAGTTAAAACTCCACCATTAATTAAAACTAAATCCAATTACCATTCAGAAAAAGGATCAAAATCTTTAATTAAGTCACTACAACACAGATGTGGCCTGGAAGGTATTTCCTTTTAGATATGTCATGTGTACATAACAGATTACATACCTACATCAACTACATATAAACAACACGTGAATGAAGCAAAATTGGTGTTGTAAAGGTTGATCTGACACTACCTGACTAATGAAACAACTTGAAATATTTAACACAATTAAATTAAATGTATTACATATAAAGTAGTATCTCTTAGATTGTAACAAATATAAAAAATATAAACATCAGGTACAGGTATCAGTTAAAAAATATAAACCCATTCTGGAAAGTACACCAGCAAAACGTCGGTTTTTTAACTACCCATCATTTATACACGTTGTATTCCTTCTCAAAGCTGCATTTTCTTTTGATGGGAAGTAATGTTTTTATAGCTTTGTCAGATTCTTCTAATATTTCATTCAAAATATGTTCAGTATCTTCCATTTGCAAACATTTCTTATTCTATAAGTCACTACGGAGATCATAAGTATACAATGCAAGGCACACTAAAATACACTTCTTTCCAGATACAAAATGTCGACATCAAATGAATGCCTGAAATTATAAAAGTATGCTTTAATTTTTCAAAATCATTTCTTTAAATTATTTTTAAATGGAAACAAAAAATGGTTAATGTAATATGTGGATAAACTGGTATAATTGCACTTTCTGTAAATAAGAAAACTCACTTCTATCATCACTCACTTTCTTAACATACCACTAGTGCAATTATATCCCCTTATCTACTTGTGTCATTAATTACTATAATGGCATTTAACCCCCCAATACACAAATACTTCAAATAATCTCTTTGTGTGTAAACTCTGTTTTTTCCCTCAGGGGTCAGCTTTTAGCTGTACCCCTCCCCTCACCTGGCATTACATCCACTCTTTACCTGTTGTATCTAGGATCATGAGAAGGCGATCTTTTTTAAATTTTCTTAATTTTCTATTATTCTGTATTTTTTTCTCTAATTTTTTCTCAAATAGAACAAAGAGATAACATTATTCATTAAAACATCTGGATTTTCAAAAATTGGAAAAGTCTTTAAAAATTCCAAATTTGAATCTCCTGCACTTCTTTTCCCAAGGAGAGATCTTCATGAGAGAGCTGAAAAAATATTATGCAAATTGCTGTGATATAATATTATCTATTACAAATAATTCAAACGAAGAGAAATGGAGTTTATGAATAATGTTATATTAGTACATGATTGTTCATACTGAGGAAATATCTTATTTTCTAAATGAGGTCTGTGCCAGGGTTACGTGCTTTTTTAAATTAACTCCCAAATTGAAACGCCGTAAATTTTTTAAAATTATAGTGTTAATGTACATGGTCAAATAAGCTTTATACATATTTGAGGAAAAAAAAATTAACTGAGAATCAATAATTTTTATTCATTCAATATTCTTTTCTCAAATTCACACAACAAAATGTTACAATAATAATCCATAATTTATAAAATAATATTATATTTTAGAAATTATAAATCACAATAGTGTGAATACAAATTTTCAGATTAACTGATATAAAGAAAAGTGATGATTCTAAAAAAATAAAGAGAAGTGTGTGAAACAGAAAAAATTGGGAACATGTAATAGTAATAATCTGGATATATAAAATTTATCAGTCCCTAAATTCAGTCAATCCCTAAATGGAATATCCATGTAACTGCATTAAACACTAAATTATGGACTGGGAGAGATGACTCAAGGCATCAACTGATGTCACTGCAGTCCCTCTGACCAGAAGGTCTTAGGTTTGAGTCCCAACAGTGGCAGGATATTCGACACTAGCTTGTCAGCTAGGTTGACGAAATCTCCGCTAGCTGACAGTAGGTCAGCACTGGATCTCTTCATACAGCGAGAGAAAGATCATTGCCACCTGCCGACCAAAAAACATGCATGAGACCCTGGTAGTTGACGTGCCCGAAATAACTAAAACAGTCAATCAATCAATCAAACTCAATTACGCTTGTAATGATACACATTCAGAATTCTTTCAAATTCTGTAATCCTTCATGAGTCTCATTGCTTAAATTTTGCAAATGTACATTCTAGCCTGAGATTTGACATAATATTCTGGGGAAAATTAGATTTCTGAAAAAAATTATTTAAATAATAAAGAATTGCCATCAACGTGATTCCTGAAAGCACCTTCTTATTGACTTTGGAATCTTACCATTACCTTGCCTATTTATTCCCAAATCTATCGTTTGTCAAAACTGCCTTACTGATTTGTGGGAACATACTTTCATGCAATACAGTACTGATATTTATAATTACAACACAACTTGTAGAAATCACATTCATCAGGTGTCAGTATCAACGGCTAATTACAAAAAATCCACATATAATTCATGTACATTACTTTACCAACAAATTGCATTAAACAATTAAAATAAATACACAAATTTAAGTTAAAAGAAAAATCTTTTCTGCTGCATATCTGTTTCTATATAATTAGGAACTATACTTACCATCAAAAAGGAAAGTAATATTTATTTTAACTGTAATAAACAATTCATTAGTTTATAATTATATTACATTATTTTAAAAAAATATTTAATATACCTATAACAAGTTATGTACTTTAGTGTTGATCAATGACCCCCATCTCAATCAGGTTTTTGTCCAGTTTCCCTCATCCATTAAGTGAATGCTGAGATGGCCCCTCGTTTTGCTTCTAGACATAAATGTAGCTTCACTATGTGCACTTTGAGCTCACTGTTTGCTAGTTGTGGTAGAAGTAGAGCTGGGAATATCAGTTTTTTTTCTTTTCTTATAAATACTAACAACTCAAATCTATAGTTTGTTTGACAATGCCAAGATTTTCTATAACTTTGGAGCAAAAATACCTATTTTCAAATGTTACTTAACTTGCTATGTTGGTACTTTTATTCATCATTCAACTATTTAGCAATCGCATCATTGCCTGGGCATTTAAGAGTATTCTAATAGGTGAATAGTATCAGGAATTTAATTCACGAGTGTTTTCAGTTTAGAACACAAGAACAATATCAAAAGAAATCAAGTCAAAATCATGAAGTTCAAATATATTATAGTTGAAGTCATTAAAATTTGCTTTTGGTATGTCTGTAGAAGTTAGATCTACATAAATCCTATTGAACGTATCAATTAACTAATAGTGAGACTAACACACAACCGTTAGGCTCAAGCCTCTGTTACCAAAGGGCCTGGGCCAGGGTGCCTGACAGTTCTTTAAAGAAATATTTAATATTAAATTTTTCAAATAAATAAAATAAAAAGTAGAAATAGTAAAAAGTAGAAAGTCATCTATGATTAAATTTCATGAAAAAATTGGCATAACGGAATGATGTGTCTTGCATCATTGGATAATATTTATAATATGGAATGTTTGCCTTTAAATTGGGGGCATAGATTGGTGAAGAAAAATAGGGGGCCCCTAAAGCTGTTAAATCAACTTTTTTTCAGTCAATGTTATGACTCATTTTGAAAAGAAAATAAATATTTTAACATATTTATGCTCAAGAATTTAGAATATTTGAAACTAGAGAAATTTAGCTATTAGTCTGAATATTTGTAGTGCACATGATGAGAATCCTCTCTCACATTAATTATGGCAAGTTTTTCAAGGTGTGTCATTAAGGTAAAATTATTACTTGGTTTGTTTTAGACAAGGTGCAAGGGGCAAGAGCTTAGTAAAATTACTGTAAAAGACAAATTATTGAATTACTGTTGATGATGGATTAAGAGAGAGTAAATTATTCTGATTAAAGGCATAAAGATTTCTTATACAGAACAAATTCTTACTGAACAATTTTTTTAAGTTTTATAATTTAGTAAGGAAACACATAATTCTATAATTTCTTTAATATATTATCTGCAATTTTTTAATGTCTCAATTCCTCCAATTTTTCCGATATCTTCATCAGAAAAACCACATTTAATGAGGGAATATGTATCTTTTGGAGATAGGTTTGCATGATTTCTTACATACATATTTACATTTATACATATTTAATTCAAGGAAACAATCCTAGTTGATCAAATGTGTGTGCAGCCTAAAACTAGAGGGGAGGCAAACATATCCAGACCTTCTTATTCATTTAACTTTTTATTTACATATGAGATTTTTCTTGTAAAACAATTTTTGTTATATTTTTGAAATGTATTTTGGGGCATTTCTAAGAGGAATTGAGTTTACTTGGTGTATTTTGAGATAGTTTCAAATATTATTTGGCATTTTTATCCATTTTCAACCAACTTAGGATATTAAAAGGGGAGTCAAAATTAACCACCTTTCAAGGATAAATGCAAAAGTTTCTTCAGGTTTTTGCTCCAGATTTAACCATTCTACTGAAGATTTTAGCACATAATGCACAATTTCTACTTTTTTTATTGTTTGTGGGAATTTTCAACGTACTTCATTCCACATTTTTTACCTACTACATGTAACATGATTTCATAAAGAATAAAATAACACGCCAAAATATATTTTGTGTAACAAGTTCATATTGTTTTGGGAAATGAAAATTATTTCCTTGACTCTATTCTCAAAAATTAAAAATGCACAAATACAATTTCAAATAATACTATTTCAAAAGGCACATTCAAATAATTGAAAATATAAAATACATTAAAAACTTGCAATTATTTTTCTCATTTTGGCATATTTGAATTTTTTTTTTCTTCAAAAATTAAAAAGTTATAAAGAAACAAAAAATATTTTAATTATTGAAAAATAGGAACATAAAAGACTTAATAACTACAACACAACACTTGACATTTATAACTAAAAACGAAATTTTTCAATATTTTTAATCTAAACAATAAGGCAATAATGTTTACTTAAAAGTATAGGCCTACATGTTTCTTAATCTCTCTGTATCATGTAATATAATTTATAGGCCAATGTACCCATCTCAATCAGTTTTTCATCTAGTTTTGCTGTTGCTATGAGCAAATGCAGAGACCACTTGTTTTGCTTCTGGACAGTGCTGTTTGTCGTCATTGGGAAATCATCACTGTAGATTTGCTATTGAATACATTAAGAATGTATTTTTTATTCAGGGATTTAATATTATGAAAATAAAATATTTTATTATGGAAAGCTACAGGTCACCTTTCAAAATTTTCAGGGAGATCTGGCTCCCCTGTCCTTCACTTCTCTGTGCATGTTGATCTTAAAAATTCTTGAAAATTGTAGTTAACTACAGATTGAAAATATGATTCAGGAGATGAATATATGCAAATAAATACAAAATTTTGATATTTTTAATTGCTTGAAATGGAATTATTTTTATTTCTATCTCTGAAAGTTGATTTTCAAGAAAAAAATGCTTTTTTTTGTTAAAATAAATTGTTCATTGGTTACTCCAGGCATTCCTCAGTTATTTGTGTTGGTGATGTCTGCAATGTCAGTTACCTGTTGCTACCATGATTATTCGTTTCAGTAACAAGACAACTACTATTCTTTAGAATAGCTCTTAATCTGTAATTACGTACTATTATTTAGAATAGATATATTCATGGAAGCAGTAGCGCAACTTTCGGGCCAGCAAGTCCCACAACGCGGTAAAAGCGGGCCTATTTTTAGCGGATATTTTTATTATTTTTGCTACTAATACTACTCGTGTTTGCGATACACTTTTACAAAGAGAACACGGATAAAAGTTTCGCAGGCGGGCTCGCACTCATTTCGTTACGCTTCTGCATTGAAGACTCAATATTAGTAATAGTAACTTGCACAGTTATAGTAACTTGCTGCTAAAACTTACAACATTAACTGCAGACAGAAATGTATTGGAAATGTATTTCCATGTATATAGGCTTACAATTTAAATGGAACAGCCACTGGAAAGCCACGAAGGCTAATATCCTGCCAAAAAATCTACAACTTCTACAAACTAAAAACTGGAAGAAAAAAAAAAATCAGCTGTTGAGAAGAAGATTTCATAAGTAGAAAAGGACGAAAAATTATTACATGAAATAGCCTGCCTGCATGAGAACAATAAATTACCTCCATATCATTAACCACTGTTCTTCATACACACTTCTCAGACCAGTGTATCTCCAATGTCCTGACTTTTTGTGTATTGCCCTGATTTTTGGAACCAACGATCCCGATTTTTTCAACTAGTTCTCTGATAGCCCTATACTTGATGGTATGCGAAGCCAACCACATCGCAACGTCTTGTTGAAAACATCCATGCCTAACGCGGGTCTCGAGCCCGGAGCCTTCATTTTCTGCACTTGGACGAAACCCCAAGCCCTTGCACCAATGATGGTAGCTCACCAGCACTAAATGTTTTCTTGACAGACGAAGGTTGCTGGGGTATCATCCCATGAACGCGGCGTGACATCCCAAAAGGGTCCCAACTTTCAAGGGATGTTCATAGATCAAGATTCTTCCATGCTATGATGTGGCCGGCTTAGGTTCTTCCGAGGTATTGACATCACTGCAATGCCTCTGACAGGCAGGTTCTAAGATTCGAGTCGCGACGGCGGCAGGCTTTTCGTCACTAGCTAAATAGCTAGATCGAATTCAATTGCTCGCCAGAGGAGGATTCTAGCGACTGGCTGCTCTGTTCTGTAGTTTTCCGTGGTGTCTCCGATCAACACCAGGCGAATGCCGGAGCAGTATCCTAAGCACTTACAAACACTACTCTACCACTCTGCCGGGAGACCAGTCGGGAGTCTAGCGCTTCTGCTAGCCGGGGCGGCGCGACGGTGATATCTGGCTGGAGAAAGCTCCGCCAGCCGACGTACAGGTCAGCGCAGGATCTGCTCATCCAGCGGTGGAAGATCACCGCCACCTGCCGATGAAAACAAATGCATTACACTTACTGTATTCATGACCTTAGCAGTTGACGCGCCCGGAATCATTAATCAATTAAAAAGGCTTAGGGTCATTTCTCCTAAGCCTCTGCTATAAACTTGTTTGTTCACAAAAAACAAACATTCCACATGTGAACAGAAGAGAAAGTTCTGATACTTTTAAGAGGATACTTTTAACCACAGTGAAACTTTTATTATCAAGGTCTGTTGTCCGGCATCTGTGTGGCCTCAATAGTCAGAATTTAGCCTTTTCTCACATTTTTGCAATAACATTTTCAAATTAATTCTTCATAAGTGGTAATTTCCTCTTGGAAGTTTACTTGAACGCACATTTCTTGAGGTTCACGTTCTTTTACCTCTGAAACGGGTAACATCAGGTGACATCGGTTTGATTTGAGGAAAGGGAAGAATATATTATGTCACGTCTTACTCTACAGGTACTCACGATACACGTTTTCCTTCTTAGTTCCCAGAAAACACAAAAAATTCTTATGATTTTCCTTGTGTTATTGCGATCATGACGAGCTCCACTTACCAGCATCTCACGCAAATGCGAAATGAATTCTCTGCACGGACGGTTGGGTACAAGTCGGCAACACTGTGAATATTCCCAACCGCGCATCTGTGACTACACAATACACAGACAGCCCATTAAACTTCTTCAAACGAAATTCTCAAAATAATTGGTAGAGTAAAAAATAAATATTCGTCCGGTTTAGATGAATTTACGGATTATTTGTTAAAGACTTGTGCGTCCGCCATTACACATCCGTTAACGCACCTATTTAATGTATTCTTATGCACAGGAATTCGTCCAGATGTTTTTAAAGCAGCAAAGATTAAGCCGCTTTTCAAAAACGGCAACAAAAATGAAATTCAAAATTTTCGGCCACTTTCTCTTTTGTCGTTTTTATCAAAAATATTAGAGAGACTTTTTTACGTGCGAACGCAACCTTTTTAGTCAACACGACGCGTTTTCAGATTCCAAACATGGGCTTCAAAAATCAAAATCTATAGAAACAACCATATTTTCTTTTCTTAAAGATGTCGTCTCATCCATGGATCAAAACGAAGCACCTATTGGAATATTTGTAGATATTTCAAAAGCTTTTGACGTCATTGATCATAACATTTTACTTTCAAAATTACCTTCGTATGGAATTCGTAGTATTGCTCTAGATTGGATATGTTCGTATCTTACACGACGATCTCAGAGAGTAGAAATACCTTACTGGAATAATGGAACATTATGTACACACCTTTCTGATTCTTTGCCAATTGCATGTGGAATCCTGCAAGGATCGATTTTAGGCCCTGTTCTCTTTCTACTATACGTAAACGATATGCCCTCGATGATTAGAGACGGAAGAACAAGTCTGTTTGCGGATGATACGAATATTCTTTGCAATAGAGAAACCGTAAATAGCACAATATTAGATATTTCAAATTGGTTCCGTAATAACAAATTAAAAGAAAAATGAAAAGAAAAATGTTTCAATGCAGTTTTCCATTTCAAATAAACAGCTCTGTACTCCATTAAATATGATTGGTGTGCCATTGACTGATATTAAAGCAACAAAACTTTTAGGTCTTTCAATTCAGTCGAACCTTAAATGGAACATCCATGTAAATGAATTGAACACTAAATTAAATTCTTTGTGCTCCGCTTCCTGAATCCTCTCAAATTCAGTCAGCCTCCCCACTGCTGCGCTCCATGCGTCACTGTAATGGCGGGTGTCCCTATACGTTCGTAAAAGATCATGTGAATCGTATCAAATAAAGTCGAAACATTAGTACCGTTATGGGTGTAATCCTCATAGTTTCCACGCAGTCTCAATTTGATAAATGCGCAAAATATTTCAATCACCGTTTTAAACTGAACTTCGTTTGCGATTTTTTCCAGCTTATCGCAATTTTTTAGCCGAAAGGGAAAGCTTTGCAAAATGTATTTGTTCAAGATGTAACTCTGAAATTATTTTCAGGATATACAGTAGCAAGTGATTCGCCTTAAATGAATATTGTATTATTGATCATCGGACGGCATCGTAAGCCGAACACTTCGAGAAGTCACGGAAGTTGAGCAATTCGAGACACCACGAATTCCAATGTGAGGGACTGTCTGGGAACCCCGATTACTAACGGCACTGAGCCCTTGGCCAAAAGGATAAAAGGCAGTGACTGACTGCGACGTGACGAGATTTGAAAAAATAATGACGTAGGATTATTCGATGCCAGGCTGTCAATGAATAGGAAGGGATCAGAAACGCGTCAAGTGGACGCAACAATTTTTAAAAAAATTCTATGATCTCTGTGGTCGCGAGGTGGAAATATGATATAAGCTATCTCACACATGTTGCACCGAAATCCTTAAACACTTTATGACAAAATAAGGACTGGCAATGGTGTATCTATTCACGACGAGTTCGGTGATCGGTGTGCCTGTGGACTGGGGAGAAACTACAAAATAAATAGTTTTCCGGTGCCCTCGGGTTAATGTACGTCATTGCCGTAAATATTGGTTCCGTAAGAGAGTCCTGCACGAGGAGATTTTGCTCGAGCGCCGCGACAATTCACAAAACATCCGCGCGATGTCCGGCTAGTAGGACAGGATTTTGCTCGCCACGTCACACCGAGCGAAATTCGCTCGACTTTGAACCACGAGTACCTGATGCTTGGTACGAGCGGCTCCGCCAGTTGATTGGCCAGCCTTCAATGTCGATGTTTTCAAAACATTGAAGTTTTTATAGAAACATCGATGAACATAGAATATTCATCGAATCTAAGAATATAGAACAATGATTACGCCAGATGTTTTTAAAATCTATGTTTTCAGGTTGTCATTTTTCTTCGTGAATGAAAACCTTCCATAATCATAATTTTGTAAATGTTAATAGAAGTGCATGAAATAATAATTGATAATACCACGGCGAGTTCTAAACGTTGTTGATCTACGCGCTACTTTCATCGAGCAGACTTTTCGCGTCCCGGAGAGATGACCTCGATCCCCAGGCATACCTCCGCCTTTCCTCGCATTACTCCAGCGGAGGAGCTGTCAGCGCGTGTGCAGTGGGCGTAGAGAATTCCCCTTATCCTCACAACCTTCTACGGCGAACTGAGGTAGCCCTGGCCCCTTGAGATGACCCTGAGACTTCAGACTTTCATATTCAGACTTGTTAATTGTTCTTATAAATTTCAATATGCTCTTTATTTATTAAAATTTAATAAAAACGACCCTTGTCAAGTTAAATTCTCCGCTGAGTGTACGTAAATGTTAGATGTTTCTCTAATATCTTTAAAAACATAACATGTTAATAAAACAAAACAATGTGTTAATAAACACATCGATTTTTTACTTTACTTTTTTTTCTGAACGTCCATATTTTGAAATAACAATGTTTTGTTCTCGATGTCGCTTTTGAAATGCGAAGTTCATCGCGGCAATTGCTGGAGCCCGTAAATTACCCCCACCGCGAGCACAGAATTCTCGAGCGTATTGGGTTCGGGGCTGAAGTGCTCCAGCGACTACGAGCGAGCAAATGGCACGACTTGCAGATTTCTGGTAAGATAGTGTTATAATATGTTACTAAGATTACCGAGAGTTCCAAATTCGTATTATCGCAGTTGTGACATTAGAAAGTGACTCGATAAAGGAAATGTGGTCGGATTAGTCTCACATTGCGTCGTTATTCACTTGTTCATCATTTTTGAAACACAGCTAATGAATATTAGAGACATTGGAAGAGTACTAAAAATACTTCAAGAAATTTTCTACAAACGAAGTAAGCTACTTTACAAAATGTTTCGCTTGCAATTTCTTTTAAATCCCATAATTAGAAATGAATCTATCCAGAAATAATATAATGTTTTAATACAATGTTGTTTTACTCTGAAATACATTAATCGAATTAAATATTTAATTGATATACTAAACTACCCAAATAGAATGAAATACTAAAAGTAAAAGTAACAAATGAATTAATTATAATAGCAATTGCACTGAGGGAAGAAGAAAACAACACCTTATTATCCATTTTCTCAACGATCAACAGTCTCTCCTTCGAGAGTAACACGAAAAATGCCCTTGAGTACAGAATATTACTCTTTCAAACATCGACAAAACCTTCTTTCATTTTCAATTTGCATACTGAGCTTTGGTGAAGGTCACTAGATAACGAAAAGGGAAGTTGAAACTCACGTCAAAAAGTACATTTCAGTATAGTACATTCCACAACACATTATGTCGCACATAAACGTGTTTACAAAATCACGTACATGTGCGGCATAATCTGAGGAATGTACTCTACTGAAATGTTCTGTTTGACGTGAGTTTTAACTTCCCCCTCGTAATACAAAAAAATACAAATCTCAATTATTCAGTTCAACCAAATAGAGACAATAAATAAGTCAATTACAGAAAATGAACGGATTTCAAGTTTAAACATTCAAGGTTTTATTATGCGAAAACTATTGAGTTTGTCACATGTTTAATTCAAGGCTTTTATTTGTTTTCGGCAGAGATCATACACATAAATGAAATATTCAGATCAACGTATAATGTTCACCATTCAAATGAAATCTACATTCTCCTAAGATCAGCAACCACGCTACCATACTCGGAGTATTTGAAGTCTAGCGTTGGACGTGACTCAAAGTGTCATCTAAATAAGTGTGTAAGCGGTTTTGAAAATAAATAAATATCTAAGCCAAATATTTCAAAATATGTTCTTTTATGCATCTGGACTTAAACAGAGATTCGTTCACTTAGGAAAATGTGTCCTCACGCGAGGAAACTATCTTACCTTTTTTCGTCGTGAATAAATACACTCCTCTTACATATAACATATTGCCACGAGCTCCCAGGAAATCGCAAAGGAATCCATAAGTTTAGGAAATTAAACTGAGAGATGTATTTACAAAACTGATACTCTTTATTTCACGCAAAAACTACTCATATTTTGAAGAAGAAGAAAAAAAACAGCAAGTAGTGGTGCTACAGAATGCCACAGACTTTTCCGTATTACTTTTCTATTTCTTTTGGCCTCGGCTAGATATTCGAACTTGCCACATACTCTTGCCTACTGCCATCTATCGCCATCCAAAAAATTTGAATAATTAAAGAACAGTAAAACCCCGTCCTAAATGGCAATTTTAAAAAAATTGAGCCTTTTTAAGAAAATTGTGCTTAATTGCTACAGTATTTTCGAAATTTGAACCACTTTCTCACAGGAAAGTTATGAGTTTTCGAAAAACTTCATTAGAAACTATTTGAAGCACATTCATTTACAAATACAATAGTGTTTACAAGTAGATGTAAATGTGCATATTAACGGCGTGAAAGATATTTAAAGAAATACATTTGTGTAATTAAAAAAATACCTTGAAATGAACTTTACGTCATATTAAAAAATGCAATTAACATTACCCGTTTGAAAAGTTGGAAGAAAAATTTGAGCAATTTTTGAAAAATGACATTTGAGCTTATCTGAAATTGCGATAGGTTGAGTTAGTTTTGGTAAAAAAGATAGTTTTCGGGAAGCTTAATGTGACATTATTTAAAGCCCATGTACTCATAAATATAATGATGTCAGCAAACTGCTGTTAATGTAAATATTTACCTTTTAAATACGAATGGGAAAGAGGTTTCCCAGAGCATTTCCACCGAGCCGTACGAACGGGATACTTTTGGCTTGACCTCGAGAGGCGCGCGACGGTTCTTATCTATCGCTTGCTGACGGATGGCAAGCGGCGGCGCTCCGATTCTCACGCATCGGAGCTCCGGCCAACGCGATCAGGCAGGGATGTGTTGATGGAGTACGGTCTTGCGGAAGGAAGAGCGAGCGTGGGCTCCTCTGATATTTCTTGCTTTTACAGTGCGCCGCAGCTCGTGAGACATACGGGAATATTGATCGCCAGTCAACCTTCGCTTGGAGACGTCATTCAAATATCATTATAATAAAATTAACAATTATTATTATTATTATTATTATTATTATTATTATTATTATTATTATTATTATTATTATTATTATTATTACAATATGACATACCACACTAAGAACAGAATAAATGATTTATGTTTTCATTTTATATAGGAATTTGGGTATCGCATGGCATATACATATAACATCCACTAATAAGTTCTATAATATATTACATTATCTTCATAGGTAATAATTCAATTGTGCCAGAAATAATTTTTTCTACAGTAGAAGGTAACAATGGGGTAAACACATGTTTATAGCAATGTAATAAATTTATTGATTTCATATTTTGTTATGAATCGTTTTGTATTATTTGCAATGTCTTAATGGTTTATTGTTTTGGTATAAACCATCGCCCTGGTGCTGTACAAATATCTCTTCAGCCTAAAAAACGCTTCTCTTTTGTTAGTGCGCCTTTTTCTTTAGTCCGTGGTACCTATATGTAACGCTTCACTTTGTACCACCTCCCGTCACACACCATAGTCCAAACAAACCCGCCTCGGTCCACGCTCATCACTTGCGATCGCAGTCGCGTTTTGCTTTAGCTAAATATTCCAATTATAAAGGCATTGTTAACATGAAATGCAACGTTGTGAAGACGGAGAGGGTGGCGTAAAGAATGAAAAAAAGTACAAAAAAAGGGGTTTATTGCCCAAAATTAAAGCACTTTCTTTTAAAGAGGAAAAGTTTATTTTGTCTTACTCAGTTAATCCCTTTAAATCTCTAACAAGAAGGACTTTCAACAATTGGACGGTAGCTGTCATCACTCTCCGAAGTTAGACCTCCACTGGGGGGAAGCAAATTCGTCTATTTAAAAAAAGTCCGTACCGCACGGAGTGCAGAAGGAAAAAATCTCCGTAGCGAAAAGGTTAAACGCTTGAAATCAAATGAGGCCCAAATATCGAAATTGGGGGGCAAAATTGAAAAAAACCTAATTTCGTATTTTCTTTCTGAAATGAAGTATGTAAGTACAACTCTCGACGAGAAATTCAATGGTGCAAAGCAGACGTCAATCCGACTATTAGATTCGAAATTAAACGCTTGATATCAAATGAAGTCCAAACCCGGAAATTGGGGGAAAAATTGGAAAAAACTTAATTTAGTAGTTTCTTTCTGAAATCACGTGTGCAAGTACAACTCTCGACGAGAAATGCAATGGTGATAAACAGACGTCAATCCGACTATTAGTTTCGAAATTATACGGGTGAAATCAAATAAGGTCCAAATCCCGAATTTGGGGGGGGGGGATTTGGGGAAAACTTAATTTCGTAATTTCTTTCTGAAATCACGTATTAAGGACAACTCGCGACGAGAAATTCAATGGTGCAAAGCAGACATCAATCCGACTTTTGTTTCGAAAATAGACGCTTGAAGTCATATGAAGCTCAAATCTCGAAATTAGGGGTAAAAATTGGAAAAAAACTAATTTCGTATTTTCTTTCAGAAAATTACGTATGTAAGTACATCTTTCGACGAGAAATTAAATGGTGCAAAGCAGACGTCAATTCCACTATTAGTTCGAAATTATACGCGTGAAATCAAATAAGGGCCAAATCCCGAAATTGGGGGGAGAAATTGGAAAAAACCTAATTTTGTTTTTTCTTTGTGAAATCACGTATGTAAGTACCACTCTTGACAAGAAATGCAATGATATAATGCAGACGTCAAGCCGACTGTTAGTTTCGAGATTATACGCATGAAATCAAATGAGACCCAAATCCCGTAATTGGGGGAAAATATTAGAAAAAAACCTGATTTTGTAGTTTCTTTTTGAAATTCCGTATGTAAATAGAACCGTCGACGAGAAATTCAATGGTGCAAAGCAGACGTCAAACCGACTATTAGTTTCGAAATTATACGCCTAATATCAAATAAGGCACAAATCCCGAAATTGGTGGGAAAATTGGAAAAAGCCTTATTTCGTAGTTTTCTTCTGAAATTACGTATGTGTGTACAACTCTCGACGAGAAATTCAATGGTGCGAAGCAGACGTCAATCCGACTCTTCGTTTCGAAATTATACGCGTTAATGATGTGAGAGACAAGTCAAAAAAATTAAATTTGTGTAATTATTGAAAAGTATAAGAATATAGTAATAAGGAGTTTATGTCATCTTGTAGAATGCATTTATCACAATTTCTTCCACAAGTTTAAAGAAAAAAATTGGACCCATTTGGGAGAAAATCTTGTTTTTGTATTTTTTTTAAATTGCAGAAATTGCACGCAATATTGCGTGAAAACTAATAAAATTTTCAAAACCCTGTATATGGTCTTAATGAAAGAAGAAATTATGGACCACAAATTGTATGTGAAGAAAAAATATCTATCTTTAATTTTGTAAATGTAGGAAGACGCCGAATAAGTCAGACTTTTGAAAATTTCGAAAATTTAGAGTTAATTGCGAAAATAGGACTTAAGCCACTTTTATAAGTGTATTTTACTGTATTCTTATAAGAAATTTAATGAAAAAATTGGGAGCCGTTTTTGAGAAAATTTTAAAAATGTTTGAGGGGCTTCATGTAAATTACCCCCAAAAACTAATGAATTATTTTCAAAATCGCAGAGCTTCGACTCGGACCAAATAATTGGGGTTTCTTCAATTTGAAAAAAACCTTTTGCGTGATTTATGTGCTAGTGTTGTTCACATACACCAGACGGACGGAGGGATGGACGGACGTTATGACAAAAACACCTTTTCGGTATTAGGGGACCGCAAAACGTGTAATTCTGTTGAAATCTAGAAATCTGTTTTCCGAAGTATTACATAATTTTCTCTATAGTATGTATATTACTCTGTATATACGTACGTATACAGGAAAGTAGAATAATTGACCTCATATAAAGATCTAATTTTGAAGAACAGATTTTACCAAGGAACAAATCTTTATCTTTGATATTGTAATTGTAGGAAGACTTCGAAAAAAATCAACTTTTTCAATTATCGGATATTCAGATAATTCAAAGAAAATGCGCCATCTTTAGAAGCGTTCCTTGCTTGATTCGCAAAAAATAATCCTATACTTGGAGCCATATTTGAGAAACATTTTATAATATCCTTGAGGCTTCCTGTAAAGTACTCCATCATTTAAAATAAGTTCAGATTCAAGGGGCCGCGATATCAGACAGAGCAATCGGGGAATAACAAATTTGGTGAAAATACTGTTTACTGTTTAGCAGCTAGAGTTGTCGACGGACGGAAGGTCGGGTAGGCGGATGGGTGGACGGACGGACGGGCGGGCGGAAGGACGGTCGGGCGAAAGGTCAGATGGGCGAAAGGACGGGCAGAAGGAAGAAAGGACGGACGGAAGTACTGACAGACAGGCAGACGACAGAAGATTTGCTTTGAACAAGTTTTTCGGTGTCGAGCACCCACATAAATTAGGTTCTGTCGGAAACGGATTTCACTAATTCTTTGAAAGTAATTACTTTATTTTTTAAATTAAAGATAATGGTTTGTGCAATAAAAAGTCGAAGTTCTTGAATGACGATCAAGAATTTCCCCAGAGAAGTATAAATAATTAAGAGAAATTGAATTTTTCATTCAGTTACTATTCTGTGGTTGAAAAACATCCTAAATCAACCACTGCATTTGAAGGTTCGGTAGAATTTAAAATAATCTAATGACCCCTGATGAAAATAAAATCATTACAAAGAAAACTAAAAAATCGATGTTTGTCCCAATGATCATTAAATTTTATGTGATCACATTTGGCAACTATGTAAGAAAAACCCATGGTAAGGAGCCGTGTAAACGTTGTGCTGAATCTCATCCGGTTGCTGGACATAAATGTTCATTGAAAAGAAATGAATACAAAACTTGTAGTAAGGTTGACTTCTTCAGGAAACGTGCACTTTGTCTCTGTAATAAAAATATTTATTTTTTTACAAACATGGAAGGTCTTTGAAGCTAATTTGGGATGTTTATTTTCTCAGTATAGGATTTTTCTGTGATATGCGATTCCAATCAGTTTAGAATCTTGACGATCGATATTTAACAATTAATATTTCAATAAATTTCTAATAATATAAAAACTAAATTTTACTACTTAATGAAAAGTCGGTGTCGAACAGACGTTCCAGTTAGTCTTGTGTTCAACTTTGGCATTTGAACTTTGTGGGAATTAAAATAGCACGTACTTTCTCATCTGTGCTTTCACGCAAAATTACGCGAAAAGAACTCAAATTTTCGACAAATTGTACATGATCTTATTTTAAAGTATATCTTAAAGTTACATATTTTATTGAGGGAAAAAAGCTTTATCTTTAATATTTTAGTCATACGAAGACTCCGAATATATTTTCAATTTTTGCAAATTTTCGTAAATCAGAGAATGAGACTCAATGAAAATGAGACGTGAGCCATTCTCTTAAAGGTCCCTGACGCTATCCAACAACAAAATTTAATAAAAACAATGGGGCCATTTTTTTAAAAAAATTTCGAAAATGTCCCAGAGATTTCATGAAAAGTACCCTCCAAAATTAAAATATTGGTTTCAAATACAAGGGGTCGTGAAACCAGCTATATAGATAGAGGAATATCAATTTTGAAGAAAATCCACTTAACTTTTTAGTTGCTAGCGTTGTTCACAGACGGACGGACGGACAGACGTTTTGAAGTCATTCAATTTTTCGGTATGAAGGAGCCACAAAACATGGAATCTAGCAACACATGTTAGGGACTTTTTTTCTAAATTTAGCACTGGAATTATTCACGTTTTGTTACCAGGATCCTATATTAAGAATTTTTCAGCCGAAAATTCGCACTTATTTCTCGTAGTATTACACAACATAAAAGTAAGAGTTTTGTATTTTGAGGCGTGTTCTAGCTCTAACTGGAATGCTGCCTTAGCGCCACATTCCACATTATAGATACGCGGAGCCGCGGGGTGAGGAGTGTCGAAGCTACAGCACGTACGAATGTGGGCGCCGAGATCACGCGCTGTCTGCCTGCAAGTTAACTCACGTAGCATACTTCTGACAGTCAGCCTGATGCAGTGCCTCAGTCTCAGCAACGAAGATTTTTTTCTCATTTTTTTAAAAAAGGCTCTTTGCCATATAGGTCTTTTGAGATTTTTGAGTGGAAGCGTGAGTGTGTATTTTAGGTTTTCAAAGGGTTAACTACTTTGGTTGATAGTCCCGTGAGTGCAGTGCATGTTACAGACAGGAGGTGGCTGTCGAGTGTCGAAAATCCGCCGCTAGCGGTTCGTGAACCCCAGGACCTTCCGATCACAGTCGCTGCAGCTGCAAATGTTGCTGTCACTGAGACATCTCAGTACATTTAAGTAGAATCCCCTCTCTTCCTATTTTTTATAGAGTACGACATTCGAATTTTTAAGTATTAAATTAACGATTAAAAATTCAAATGTGAAAAATATAAAAATATTAATATGAACACAAACTGAAACGTTCTATTTCATAATATTGAATATTTCCCATATTTGCTATGCACATTTCAATGTAAATTTTGGGACCCCTTCATGGCGGGGCAGTCATGTGCTGCAAGTTATAATAATGTCATTCTGATTGTTAGGACACATTGTGTCCTTCCGGCAGAGAGATTTATGTTCCCCATTGTAAGAAGTTCAGTGAAGCAAATGACATGATTCACGTTTCATATATTTCGCTTGAGTCATGGACGGGCTATAAAAATGCGTATTATTGACAAATTTTATTTGGGGAATAGTTGTTTACTCTTGATTCCAAAATCAACAAGTCATCGGTGGGATTGTTGGGGGTGAAATTTGAAACGTTTGTGCTCTGCAAAAGTTTCCTGTTTCTCCGCCGCACCCACTACTCGTGCTCTTGGCAGAGTCAGCTATCCAGTCCCCTTCCTACGCTGTCCACTTGCTTTATAGGGTGTCACAGTAACGTCGTACGGGCTTCTATGGAATTCATCCCAGTCTATTCGCTTTGGCGCTGTCCAATGAAATATTCCGCAGAATCCCATTTCGTCACAGGGACTTCCATGGCATCCAGTCCACCCCGGCTACCTGCTCTACCCTGCCGGTCCATTCTGGTACTCTCCTACGCTGTACAATGATTTATGCGAAACCTCAGGACGTCCGAGGCATGGAGAGACTGCGATCTTTTTATCAGTTACGGATAGTGTTCAAATGGTTAGTGAAAAATTCGGAGAAAAGAATATCATAACAAAAGTACACTATGAACTTTACAGTATTAGATTGATGTAGGGTGCAAAGGTTTTGTGAAGAAAAAACTGGGAGAAAAGGGAATCATACGCAGAAAGGGGAATCATACGAGGTATGAAAAATACGAGATCAGTTTTTAGTGTGTAAAAAAAATCAGCAAAAGAATGAACAACTCTGTGCAAAGCACTACTCAGAACATACACCTCTACCGCTACTGAGTGAATTACTTCTGATATTCGACAAACGCTGTGGTGTCAAAATAAACAAATATCTTCTCGGAACAATTTCTCATATATGTATACAGTAGAGTGGTGATAATCCGAGATAATTTGGATCATGGTACCACGAAATAGGAAAATATAATGCTTAACGGAATTTTCATCTACTGTGTAAAACGAAGTCAATTTCTCTTCAATGCTTCTAGTGTCTCCTTAATAGAAACAAACTTTATCTTGGCTTTCCACACACTTTTGCTAAAGATAACTCAAGAAAGAAGAAGAACATTTGAGATTGAAATTACAGTATGCTTACTATAGTAACCCACTGTACAATGAACATCACAAATGAGTGCGAATCGGCTTCAACAATGTAGCAGACAGACTGACACTGGCACCGACCGCCACACACGTGACCTTTGCCCCAGTGTTGCCAACCCGTCAGCTCTAAATTATCGCCACTTGTTTGGGTGACTTGGCACTCATCAGGAGTTTTTCATCTCGGATTGCACAGAATCGTGGATTAGAGAGGATAAGATTTCCTCGATTCTTCTGAAGCAATCAAGCACAAAATTATCTTTGGCATAAATAAAATAAAATAATTAGAAAATAAATAAGTTCCGCATCTGTGAGGTAAATGGAAAAATAATTGTTAATTTTCATTATACCTCGAGAATTCTGTATTTGCTTAATCTAATCTGCTCTAGAAATTGATAATAATATATTTTATGTGAATTATGATATTTCTAATTCCATTGTCTTCATAACTCTCTCGATTTTTGTAAATCATGTAGTGTATTGTCAGGATTATATTGCTAAGTACTATTTTGAGGTGATGCAGTTCTGAAGGGTGATGTGTTTTATTTTAAACACTACTGTGTATACTCAAAGTGCGCTCCACAACCTCAGTGGCAGATTATTTTAGTAAAAACTGCGATACGAGTGTTTGTATTCATGAAATGGTGTAACTGTATTTTATGGTGCGTTCGATCAAAGAGTGGCGGAGAAATACGTTTTGAAATGTCACTCGCGTTTCAGACCTGACAACATATCTATTGAAAGTATAATACTTACTAGTTATCATGTTGTGGAAAACTTCACCTGATACTAAAAAGTGGTTATCGGTTTTAAGTTGGACGTGCTTAGATTAGTTGTCAGCCTCTAGTCAAAATTGACGTTGAGGACGGTAATGTGCTTCGTGGTGAACTCAAAGACAGAAAACGCTCATTGTGCTAGCCAGAGTGGAGGGCAGGCAGGACAAACCGCGCCCGCGCGAGGTACTTGCCCGCCTGCGGAGCCCGCGGGCACGGGCCCATGGGCACGGGCGACTTCAACGGACCCCGCACGCATTTCCTCTTAAAACTGACAGAGGGGCACACGTGCGCGAGCTGAAGCGGTGAATAGTGGTGACTTTTTCCAGATTTTTCTATCAAATAACCGATAATTGTATTATGTTTATATTCTCTACTACATATTACTATTTGATGTTTATTTTCTTTCTAAACTCTCCCTTACTGAACCATCTTTTCTAAGTGACCGGAATATTTTTGAATTGCGAATTCTTTCCTTGTTTTCGTTCTGTGTTATTAAATTTTTCAGTTATTTATTGTATTTAACAATAATGTGAAATATTGTAAATAAACGTTTCTATAAGTTAACCATTCTTGCTTACGGACGGACAGTGCTTTTAACAGACCAGAATATTTGTCTGTTAAACCTTTTAACTGGAACGTAGAAATTTCATACTTTTATATCACTCTTAAGTAAATAAGATTACAAAATCAAGATACTTTTGCTTCAAAGTTTTTAATTTTACTCTCAATTTAGGATTTGAAATCGGACTGATGTATTATTTCATTTTAATAGATAATTTATTTCCGTTAAAGCGAAATTAGTAGTTAATACAGCTAAAGTTGTGACACCTTTCAAGTAACTTCTCCAAAAGATTATCATCGGTCAGGTGTCCAGTGATGTACTGCCATTCCATAGCATTTGTACAACCCTTACTTTTAGCATTGCTCTGGACGCAGTGCTCACTAGTAAGCTTGTTACTTTGCCCGCGACCTTAACATGCCTGCCCTTAAATGTGCATTAGTATCCCGCAATATCTATTCTATGAATTTGTATTCGTTTCTTGTTTGTCTTCATCTCATGTTCACATTTATCTAATAGTTTCTTTTTTTTATTTATCGGAAATATTTTGATACTTAATTATATGAATGTTACTTTAAAGGTTATTTTTTAATGTTTCTTTTTTATTTTCGGTGAATAGATCGTAAACAATCATGGATCTATGCATTCAAATAAATATATCTGAATTGTGCTTTGATGTATATTATGTAATCTTAACCGTATCTTTTATGAACGTATTTTCTGAAAAATCTGTCTTTGAGATTTATTGTTTTCTTTTTCTCTGGAAGAAAGTATCTCGAGAAGTGCAATGTACAGGACCAATATTTTATACGTTGAGGTAGACTATTGTTTTAGCCTTGTTAATTCCAAGAAATCGAGCTCTTCCTCATACAAGTTCCGTAGGTTTCTTCATTCAGATGTCTTCTCTGAACTTCAGCCGGAAGTACCAAACGAAAGTAATCTATGTAGTTGATACCAACTGAATAAAAAGAAGTTAGGTGTTGAAGAGTTGAAGGAAGCAGAGTCAAGGATTGTCGATTCCCTCACCTGCGATTGCAGTGAACTTCGTGGGAGGTTCGTATTCTACGACTGGAGAAAGGGGTTTGAAGCATCGTTGGAAGGTGCTGAAAGTGAAAGTTTGTTTTCTAGGAAATGTTTATTTCTGTGCTCCAAGCAGGGGCTCTTGCTACAAAATATACCGTTTTAAGGTTTCAGAAAAGCCAGAAGCTACTATTACACATAGTCAGCTGCAAACGAAAATATCGAACTCATTAAACATAAAGACAATGAAAGTAGAACACTCATTATTCTAAACGAAGTTTGCGTTCGTAAATTAATAACATAATGAAATAGAACAACTACGGCCAAGAATAATTTTGAAAGGTGGAATACAAATTAACACAGTAAAATATCTATCACGGCACCACTGACAAATCCAAGGACGACAGGCGCCGTGCCGACTAAAGCGCGCATGCTAGTCGATAAAATTGTAATTACTTCAACGGCCTTCGTCGAGCACTATGCACTACACGGGGGAACCAGGGGGCCGTGGTCTCCCTAAATAATTGAAATAGGTCTAGTAGCCATACATAATAAAATATTTTATTTCCCTAAATATTTTCCATTTCTTATTCTCCCCCTTTTTAAGTTATCAATTGGACACATTAATTAGGGAAGGGGCTCTCCAAAACATATTGCAACTCTGCACATAGTTCAATATAAAATCAATCATTGATATTAATTTTTTGATATAACTAAGCGTAGCATTTAAGTTATAATTTCATTCTCCTTGAAGTGGTTTAATTTATTTTCTAGTAAAATGCGTGAAATATAAATAAAAAATAATTCAAAGAGGGGAAGGAGTCCAGACGAGCGCAGAGTTTTATTAGTAGACTCCCTTTTGTTTTAGGCTGCGCACACTTAAATTATAAAGGCAATCCTCATGCAGATAATATAAAAATCCTATTCATTCTTTCGTATTAATTCCATCAAGAGATCATGTAACATAATTCAACACAACTGACGGATACCTAATTCCGCAAAATATCTGAAAACCCAGTCACAAAATTTTGGCGTATTCCCTCTCTGCAAGCTATGAAAGATTTTGACATAATTTCTGTGAAGTATTTATACTATTTATATTTATGTAAAATTGGATCACTTAACATTTTCATATAAGAAAATACTCCTGACTATGCCCCTACTAGAACAACATCAAGCAAAATTATTACAATTACGAGGGGTCTTCAGCTTCCTTGCTAAAGAATCTGATTCGTACTAAAAATGAGAGAGGACAACTCATGAAATACTCGCGAGCAACATACGAGTAGCTGGGGTGGTGAGCGCACGAAATGCACAAGTAGATACTTGAACACCTTTGTTACTTTAGCGACTCTAAATGAACAATAAAAATACAGTTGGAACTATTTCTGCAATAATAAATCCTTGAATCCTTTTTGAAGAATGAAGAATGTTAAAAAAGAACTTCAAAGCGGGCCCGGCTGAGTTGGCTCAGGGAAACAACTCTTGCCAGTCGGGGCTTCAGACCGGGAGGTCCTAGGATCGAGTCCCGACGGTGGCGGATATTCAACACTAGGATAGCTTGGGCGAATTTGGACGCTGATTGGAAGAAACTCCTAGCGGTCGGTTGCTCTGATAAGTAGTTGTCTGTTGTTTCTTGGGTCAATACCAGCGAATGCCGGAGCAGTGATCTAACGAACGGATAATGGACCACGCGCGATCTTTCCTTGTTTCCTCGTCGCCCCTCTCCTCTCTCTCTCTCTCTCTCTCTCTCTCTCTCTCTCTCTCTCTCTCTCTCTCTCTCTCCAACACACGCGCATTCAACTAGCATTTACGGTAGTAGACCAGCCGGGAGCTTATAGGCTGTGCTTCGCGGGCGGAGAAATCTAGGGGGAACTCCCGCAAACCCTCGCTTAGGTTTAACGCTTTTCTCCCACATCTGGCGTGGGAGAAACATTTCCACCTCCCAGCTATAACATACACTTCACTTACGGGACTAATAACCACTTACTGGACAACACACCACAATTTTCCGCACTCGGAAAAATAATTTTCAACCAATCAATAAATCCTATGAGCTAAAACATAAAGGACGTACAAAAGGTTACGGATGGTAATATTCCATGATTAAGAAGTAGTCGAAGTAACGATTTCTCTCACCTCTAGAAACACGTGGAGAACTTAATTCCCACATTTCTGTTTCAGATGTGGTAGATTCTGTGTAAATGATATCTTACTCTTGCCATCTCAAAATGAAATATGGTAATCCTATAAGCACGAAACACCAGCGCTATTCGTGATTCGCACTGCGCACCTTTCCGCGTTGTTACTCCGTCACCTTCACTCTTTTCGCCAGTGTCTGGTCCCGTCATACCTAAATGATCGTAGATCCAACACACCCATCACTGCCAAATACCTCCCGTCTGTTCTGTGGCTCGACAGCCCACTACGGGCCTTCAGCGGTGGCCCAGCATCTCGGCCGTGGGATAAGGGGCTCGTGTGGCTGAAACAAAGCCATCCCTCCACCGCATATACTGATCTTCTTAACCTTAGAGTGGGTTTTCTCATCGTCACACAGCAATAGATTCCGGGGCATTTGTAAGAAATGCACGCAGAATTTTGCCCCGGCCGGGAATCGAACCCAGGTTGCGCCGTAGAAAGCGAGCAAGCTACCCAACGAGCCTCAGGGCTTGCCAACTATTTTCCGCCCTTCCACAAACAACCTACCACACGATCTCGCGCCTTTGCGAGTCTTTTCCTTTTCATTTATTCCTTTATCCCTTATACATTATCCCCCCTCGTAGCGAACATGTGTATTTACGAAGATGATGTGACAAATATGATTCAAGGTCACGGTACTCGCTCGAGGTAAGTGGGCCTCCAGAACACGGCAGAGAGCTTCGCGAATGATCCTTGAAAAACACATTTAAATTAAATGCAAAGAAATGACGAGCAGTTTCATTCACTCGAGAGCAGAATAGACTCTCAGAAGTTCCATACGAACATCGATGACGGTACTGGTTTTGATTAGTGCTTATGACTTGGAATATGCAACGACATCTATGTTGTTCAAGAGGGTCCTTTGTTTGAATCTGGGATAGATTTTGGAAACAAACCTAACAATTGGTGAAGACGCAAGACGCAACCGCTAGCTAGCAAGATGATTCCTAGATGTGGATTTGTCTGATCGGTTGTTTCCATGGTTTTCTCCACTCTGATTAAGGTACAACTGTATACTTTCATGCAGTTCCCTTACAACTCAGCCGTGGACCAAATGCCATCGAACCATCCCCTTCCCTTCACAACAGATATTTCTAATATGCACGTCAGAAAAGCATTTTGGGAAAGCGTAATCGTTGAGGGAAAACCCAGGAGGCAAAGATCAAAGAAAGAAACCAGAGAACAATTGCAAAAAGATGTTCTTATCTCCAGCGAACAATCACTGTAGCTTGTGACTTCCTTTTTTTCGTCGAATCACAAAACAACAACTATAGAATGACATAAACGACATTTGTCTCTTATGACAAGATTTTAATAGCAACGCAACGCTTTAATCGCGTGATTACGTAACAGATTGCGAATTGCAAATTCATCATAAATAGGTAGGGCTTCGTCGGAAATAAGGAAGTCGCGACTATAATTTCTAGAGAAAACTGCCACCTCGGTATAAACGATGGGCTGCCACCTGCTGAGGTGCTCTAGCTTCCAGAGTGAGAGAGTGGCTGGAGAACAACGAAATGTCAAGGTGACATAAGGTAGGATACCATTATGATGTGCAGTAATTGATGTTGAAGCCAGAAGCTGTGCAGCAAAATCTTTAACACATACGAATCAACTATTATTTTCGAACATATTATTACTTACAATATTAAATTATAACTCAGATTGCAACTAAAATAGTTAACTTAAATAAGACCTTAAATTGTAGTATAAACAAATTTAAACACATTTTTAATTATAACATTTACAAAAGGCGACAAACAATTTTTAAAAAAATGTTAGTTAATAGATTATTGTTAAATACGCGTATGCGTCGGTACACACAGATGTTAGGAGACATGTCTATGAGCGCAACTACTTGCTTATCCAGAGAGGAGACACGAACTCCGCAGGCTCTTTCTCTGCAATGCGAACTCTTCACTTTCAAGGGCAAAATGTTAAGAAAGAAATTTCGTGTAGCATGCTTGCCGGTGTTTTAATTCGAATCGAATTCTCTTGTTCGTGTCAAGGTTCAATAAAATTTGCGTAATTATGAAAAATGTGCAAAATAAGGCGGCGGTTGTAGCGTGGATGCTGGACGGGAGCGTGACGGGAGCGTGACGGGAGCGTGACGGGAGCGTGACGGGAGCGTGACGGGAGCGTGACGCTGAAAATCTAAATAAGACCTTAAATTGTAGTATAAACAAATTTAAACACATTTTTAATTATAACATTTACAAAAGGGGTTACAAACTGTATACTTTCATGCCAGTTCCCTACAACTCAGCCGGTTTGGACCCAAATGCCATTCGAACCATCCACCTTCCCTTCACAACAGAGTTATTTTCTAATATGCAGCGTTGCAGCGAAAAAGCCATTTTGGGCGAAAAGCGTAATCGTTGAGGGTGGAAAAACCCAGAGGCAAAGATCAAAAGAAAGAAACCATCGAGAACAATTGGCAAAAGAATGTTTCTGTTATCTCCACGCGAACAAGTTCACTGTCTAGCATTGTGACTTTCCTTTTTTTCGTTCTTTTCGAATTTCACCAAAACAACAACTATAGAATGACATAAACGACATTTGTCCTCTTTATGACAAATTTAATAGCAAACGGACAACGCGTTACATCGGCTTGTGATTAGCGTAACCAGATTGCGCAATTGCAACATTCATCATTAGATAGGTTAGGGCTTCGTCGGGAAATTAAGGAAAGTCGCGACTATAATTTCTAAGAAGGAAAACTTGCCACCCTCGGTATAAAACGATGGGCTGCCACCCTTGCGAGAGTGCCTTAGCTTCCAGATCGAGAGATGTGGCTGGAGAACAACCGAAATGTCCAAGGTGACATAAGTAGGGATACCATTATGATCGTGCTAGTAAATTGATGTTTGAAGCCCAGAAGCTGTGCAGCAAAAAATCTTTAACACATACCGAATCAACTAATTATTTTCGGAAGACCATATTATTAACATTACAAATAGAATGTAAACTCAGATTGCAAACTAAAAAGTTAACTAAGATAAGACCCTTAAATTGTGTAAAACAAAATTTTAAAGACACATTTTTAATCTATACATTTACAAAAATAGGCGACAAACAATTTTTAAAAAAAATGTTACGTATAATAGATTATTTTAATACGCGTAATGCGTCGTACACACAGATTGTTAGGAAGACAGGTCTATGAGCGGCCAACTACACTGCTTATCCAGAGCAGCGAGACACGAACCCGCAGGCTCTTTCTCTGCAATGGCGAACTCTTTCACTTTCAAGGGCAAAATGTTAGAAAGAAATTTCGTGTAGCTGATGGCTTGCCTGGGTGTTTTTAATTCGGAATCCGAATTCTCTTAGTTCGTGGTCAAAGCGTTTCCCAATAAAATTTGCCGTAATTATGAAAAATGTTTTGCAACTGACGGATAGGGATGTAAAGCGGAATCGCTCCTGTGACGGCGGCGTGTAGCGTGGATCCATGCTGGAGCAGAGAGTCGTGACGGGAGCGTGACGGGAGCACCGTACGGAGCGTGGAACGGGAGTCTTATGAGGCGTAGACGCTATGAATTAAATAAAATTAAAAAGACCTTAAATTTGGTAGTTAAACAAATTTAAACACATTTTTAATTATAACATTTACAAAGGCGACAAACAATTTTTAAAAAAAAATGTTAGTTAATAGTATTATTGTTATAATACGCCGTATGCGGCGGTCGGTACACACAGAGTTAGGGACATGTTATGAGGCGCAACTACTTGCTTATCCAGACGAGGAGACTACGAAATCCGCAGGCTCTTTTCCTCTGCAATGCGAACTCTTCACTGTTCCAAGGGCAAAATGTTATATAGAAAGAAATTTTCGCTTGTAGCAGTGCTTGCCGGGTAGTTCATTAATTTCGGAATCGAATTCTCTGTCGTTTCGTTGTCAAGGTTCAATAAAAATTGCGGCTAGATTAATTATAAAACATTGTCTGCTAAAATAAGGCGGGCGGTTGTTAGCGGCGATGCTGGACGGAGCGTGACGGGAGCGCTGACGGAGCGTGACGCGTGGAGCGTGACGGGAGCGTGACGGGAGCGGACGGGGAGCGGGACGGGAGCGTGACGGAGCGTGACGGAGCGTGACGGTGAGCGTGACGAGCGTGCCGGGAGCGTGGACCGGGGGGCCTGACGGGGGCGTGACGGGGGCGGGACGTGGTCGGGACGGCGTGACGGAAGCGGGACCGGGAGGCGGGGCGGGAGCGTGACGGCGAGCGTGACGAGCGTTGATGGGCGCGGGCGGAGCGTGACGGGGAGCGTGACTGGGAGCGTGACGGAGCGGCGGCGGTAGAGCGGAAAAGGGAGCGGCGGCGGAGCGTGACGGCGAAGCGGGGCGGTGAGTCAGTGACTGGCGAGCGTGACCGGGGGAAGCGTTGACCGGCGAGCGTGACGGGAGCGACGCGGGCGTGACGGGAGCGTGAACGGAGCGTGACGAGCGTGACGGGAGCGGACGGGAGCGGGACGGAGCGGACGGGAAGCGGACGAGCGGACGGGCTGAGCGGGACGGGGGCGCGACGGGAGCGGGACGGGGAGCGGACGGAGGCGGGAAGGGGGCGGGACGCGAGAGAACGCGAGAGCGACGGGTTGGACAAGAGATGGGAGATATGCAGACGGCCTGGCCGGGAGCGCGCGGACAACCGGTCCGAAGAGGAACGCGAAGTCGGCAAAAAGGTGGTGACCGGGGTCGTAAGGTTGTGGAAGGGACGCAGACGAAGGCGGGAACGAGCGGAGGCGCGCGGTGCAAGGCGGGCCGGACGGCGCATGACGTCGGCTCGCGGCCGGGAGGAGGAAGGT
>BOPP01000367.1:5825-34147 GCA_017312745.1 Gryllus bimaculatus | reverse complement strand
CGCACAAACAATTTTTAAAAAAAATTTTAGTTAAATAGTATTATTAGTTATAATACGCGTATGCGGCGGTCGGTACACACAGATGTTAGGAGACATGTCTATGAGGCCGCAACTACTTGCTTATCAGACGAGGAGACGAGCGAAATCCGCAGGCTCTTTCTCCTCTGCAATCGAACTCTTCACGTCAAGGGCAAAATGTCTATAAGAAAGGAATTTTCGTTGTAGCATGTGCTTGCCTGGTAGTTCTTAATTCGGAATCGAAGTTCTCTGATCGTTCGTGCTCAGGTTCAATTAAAATAATTGCGCGTAGATTAATTGAAAAACATTGTCTGTCTAAAATAACGGCCGGCGGTTCTGTTTAGCGTGCTGGCGTAGCACATCGCAGACGTCGTTGTAGCAGCGGCCGTCGCTTACCATGGTGGAGTTTTTGCGTGACCTCTACATAGTTGCGCAAATGGTGATCAACATTAAAATTAATGATGATTGGGCAACAAACATTCGATAGTTTATTGTTTTAGCTGTTTTCATTTGACGGTGTAATGATTTTATTTGTCTCACGGCGGTCATTAAGATTATGTGTTAAATATCTGAGCGACCTCTCAAATGCTAGTGGTTGATTTAGGATGTTTTTCAAGCCACAGTGAATAGTAATTGAATGAAATATTTGCAATTTCTCTTAATTCTTATTGTATTACCTTCTTGGGTGTGATAAATTTCTTTGATTTCGGTCATATCCATAGAACTTCGACTTTTTGTATTTTGCACAATACATTTACTCTTTAATTTAAAATAAAAAGTAATGTACTTTCAAAGAATTAGTGAAATCCTGAGTTTCCAGACAGAACCTAATTTATGTGGGTGCTCTGACCATGACCCTGAGAAAAACTTGATTCAAAGCAAGAATGTTCCGTTGGTCGGGTGATCTGGGGCGCGCGGGCGGCGGGCGATAGTCGTCGGTGCGAGCGGCAGTGGAGCGGCCGCAAGACCACGCCGCGCGGCGCACTCGCCTCCAGCCAGGTACGCGGCCCAGCGCCTGCCCGCGCGCCACGCAGCCGGCGTCCGAAGTGCCCAGCATCGCGGGCTGAATGCAGTAGTGACAACTCCAAATACCTAGTGGTGAGCTAAACAAGTTTGAAATTGTCACCTTGGGAATACGATTATTCATTCTGAACTAATTGGAATCGGGTATAATTCGGATAACCGATCATAAAAATGGCAAGTGTAAATAAAATGCTGTATGTGTAAACTTTCTTTAAGAAAACTTTCTTTAAATAAACATTCCAGGTTCTTAAGCATTTATTGTAAGATTTGTCAATGCTCACTGAAGTCAGATGATTGACTATAGTACAGCAACTCGTTAATATTTTATCACTATCAATCCTGTTGGGATCATTCGCAATATTCAGTATTACAAAAAAAATATTTCGTGTAGTATACGGTACCTAATTAAAACATATACTATCTGGAAAAAATATGAGTTCGGATATTGGACTTTTCTAGTGACTGATAGTTGTCGTCCCACTGTACATCATTTATGCATCTCACTTCTGCCATTCGTTGGTAAAACGCTATTCTGAAAAAATAGCTGTTGTTGCAGCTGGAGGTAGAGCAATATGCAATTTTGGAGAGTTCAATTACTCAAAATTCGTATTTTTTGAGCCGTGCCTCTATTGCGACCCACGAGTGTTATATACTTTTGACGGGAATGTACTGAATTTGATATTTGATGCTTTTGTGCTATAAACCTCTAACTAAATCTGCAATGCAAACTGCTGACCTGTCGTAGACTTTTGCAAAACATTTGTGGCAGATTATCATTCGCCCTTCTAGTAGATGTTTATAAACTTTTAATTTTGTAATTACGCTGATGTTCGTTGTTGCCGGCAGTTGTTTTATTAGGAAGCGTCTTGACTCTCCCTCATTTTGTTTGAGTGCTTTTATTAGAACAATCGCTACCGCACTGATGTTCAGACTAATCACTTTCGCTTTTGCTACCGTCATTCCCACAGTTAAACAGACTTCAAATTTCCATGCTTATTCCGGTTAAGATTCCGACGACGCAGTCTCGACCGCGACCCCATTGCTGGATCGTGGAATTCCTGCTACCATCCTGGTTGTAACACTTAATTCGTATGTTCCGTTGCGAAGAACAGTCTTTCCTGTTCTCCTACCTAGGTTTGCAGATCCTCCAGTGACCCTCTGCAGAGTGTAGATCTTCTTGTCTGTGTTGGCAATGACAGATGTCTGCCATAGAGGCGGATCGTTCACTCTATACTGCCCGTAAAGAATATGAAGTCGTTTAAATGAAAACTATTGACAGTTTTATTCACCAGATTGAGACCCTTGGTACAATCTTTCAAGGCCTGTGACGTCTCACAATTTCACAGCGAAGTTGTTCGTATTGGCGTTGATTTCCATTCAATGGGGCACGTGGCGAACTCGGCAAGAGGAAGAAGTAATGACTCATCCAGCTGCGTTAGTAGTTCCGAATTGCGTTATTGTTATTTGAATTCGGCCGAAGTTCGACGTTTTCACAATGCTGCTTCCTTGTTTAAAACTCGTGCGGTGCCTAAGAGGAAGAGAACTCCGGGAATCCGTGGATTATGATGGCAACGTTCTTATCCCTGGCAGCGAATTGCAATAGCATTCTGGCCAGACGAAACAATTGTCACTTGTCTACCTGCTGTGACCATCAATATCATCAATATGCTGGTAGAATGCTACATTTCGACCGTGTATTTCAAGAACTCAGAATTAATGTGAATGAGCCGTGATCATAAAACGTGCGTTGCAAAAATTCTTTCAGTTATTTTTATTCAGACGATTATATTTTCTATGGCTTTTGTTCAGCCAATAGCCGGTTACCCTTTACGACCTGATGGGACGATTTTAGACCAGTCGCTAGATACAACATAATTGCTGTTTCCTCTGATCTGGGGTCAACAAAACGCGAGGCCCTCCGCGACAACACATTCATGAAAGACAAGACAAACAACCATACCCGAGGCGTGACTCGAACCCACGACCCTTCGGGCTGAAGCGCTGAACCACCTTGGTCGTCCAGATAAGCGTTTATGTTTTATTACTTGTAAATTACACCTTTTTAAAGATGTTAGTCAATTAAATATCTTAGTAGAAAACCTATGTGTTGCACGATATAAAATAGTAAGTTGAGCAATCATTTCGGTAATAAAGTCTAATTTATGAATTCGTCATATACACACTTGACCATAATCTCAGAAACATTATTGTTTCTGTGCTGTTGACGAGAACTGCCAATATACGTTTGCTAGTGTAACTGTTTCGCTCGGTTATTTACAATACATTGTGGTTTTGTTAAGGGTATTCACGTTAAAGTGCTATCATTGATTTGCAGATCCTCTCTCTCTCTCTCTCTCTCTCTCTCTCTATATATATATATATATATATATATATATATATATATATATATATATATAGATAAATGCTAAAAATAATAAAATGGAAATGAATATTTCTTGAAAAGATGATTTGGTTTCTGTAGAGAAAATACAATGTACATTAATAAAGGAAATAAACTGAAAATATTTGATGAGTGTGTACGTTACATATGATGATCAGAGTGCAAGAGAATATTGTGGCCTTGAGTATGCAGACCACACAAGAGGACGGAGGGGGAAAAAATTTAAAAAAATGACTCGAGAAGGTCAGGTCGACAAGATAACTTACAAGTACGTATATTTTATTGGCCACATTGGACATAAATTGATCCAAGTGAAATGAATTATCTGGATCACAAAGCACGCAATGTTCAATGAACGCAGTCACATTATGAAAAACGTAACATTTAGTAGTTTTTATTACTACTGCGGCAGTTCATTGGTCGAAGATAGTTCCGCCGTAAACATAGTTTTCAGTGCCGGCTCGTGGTTGTCAAGTTAGGTGAATATCTTGTAGAAAATATAAATTTATGTAAGCTCATTTTAATTGAAGTCTTTTATATCTTGTACACCATATCTATTCTTGGGTCGTTCGAAGGCTACGTACTGCGTACCAGGATGTTTTCATTCATCTGCTTCCTTGTTAAGTGCAGAATTTCTTATCAATTACATTATTCCTCAAAGTAACATTTGAGTCTCCTATGTATCCTACTTACCTGTCATATGACCTACCTGAATATACATACTATGACGTAGCCAGTTCTGTAGGTAAAAAATTATCGATGTCGTCTGAAACACTCGTTTAGTTCATTTTATATGCCCTGCCTTGTTTGATTGTTTAAGCAACGGACGGGTGATATTCAATATGAGGGCAAACCCTTTTCTATTTCAAACGTTGCTTCCATTACTAAAAATCAAGTATGTCCAACAAAACAATTTTTGTGTAGTTGGAGGGACATACCTACGGGAATTACTTAAACTATAACTGTTTGAAACTAGCTGAAAACTGCAGTTTTTCCCTGAATGCTCAACTTTTGTACCACATATTAGAGAGACTAGGGCGCCTACAACTTAAAACTTCCTTATCTTAACCTTTCCAAAGTGAAAACTGTGTTTTCAATAAAATACACTGTATCATACACAGGATTTATATTTAAAACACTCGCATCACTCTTGGCGTTTAAGGCGCGTTGCGAAGGAATTCCATACAGGAATAAGAATCGTGTTTCTTCCCTTCACGAGCACCACACCGGCCGGCGTTGTTGTTATTGCGGGTGTCGTCTCGGTTGTCATGGGAACCGCCAATGCAAGCCGCATCCTGGAGGTTGAGACGCTTTAAAGGACGGCCTACTCGTCTTCAACGGCCGGCGTGGTCGGTGGCGCACTCACCCGGCGCCTTCGTGAATTTTAACCGCCTAATAGTCCGCGTACGTGCCATTCAAAAATGCCCTTACGTTTCTGTTATAACCAACATACTTGTAGTCGGTGATAAGGAAAATAAATGTAAAATAGTTATTATACAGGATGTCCGAGGAGGAATCGTCGAAACTTGGCAAATAAGCTCTTAAAATAATGTTCAGCATAATACAAAAGTGTCTGGTGTTGTAAATCCGTCGGAACTGGAATTCTTGGCCCTCCCGATCAGAGTTGCTGCAGTGATAATGGCAATGCTCACTCTGAACTAAACTCAGCCCGTCGGAGGAGAAGGCAGCGATTTCTACTACAATGAAAGGCAGTTTCTTTTTCAAGTGGTTTCGCCTTGGCGTTTCATACAAATATGTACTTCATATAAGTACCCCATTCATAAATTTCTATCCTTCAAAATCATCGTCCAGAGGCGGCAACTTGGAAATGGGAGGGGTAGTTGGGGCAATATTGTCCTCTATCCCTACTTATTTCTTAGGCTTTTGTTTTCAACTTCAAAACCAGAGTCCTCGCCGACATCTTCACTACCTTTTTGGACTTTCATTGAAGTAAAAAAAAATCATTTTATAATTGATTCGGTTCATGAACTCAGTTTATTTATGAACTAAGCATTTGGTTTTTGATCTTGCTAAGCACTTGAAGCACGTGCGACACTCAGTGTCATAGGCAGGACTTTCACGACTACGGTGTTTCTGTGAAACGACACTACAAGGTATTTGGCAGGTAGTGTGCGTACTCCACGAGGAAATCTCCGAGATAAGTGTGACTAGCAGCCTGTTCCTCGACGTAACCTTGAATGACACAAGAGGCGCGACCCTGCACGCATTGCCAAGCGATATTTCGATTGTGCGGTTTTTGCAGTTCGCAGGTGCTCTTGTGGCGTCTTTGCCGGGGCAATAAATCACAGATGTGAATGGTTTTTAATTTATTGAGTATTTATTTGAAATAAGCTCCAACACTTGAATACTATATACAATAATTACAATAAACAATATTGACCCGTTACTGGAAGGAATGTTCCTGGTCACCACCACCGCTGGCCTGATAATTAGATATCATATTCGGTGTGATGCACCAGTAGCCTACGTGAGCACACAAGCGATTATACCGCACCTCCCGTCTCGACGTAGAACGCCGGCTTCAGTTCCCTGCCTCAGTAGCCTATGCATTGAAATGCAGCGCCGCGCACAACCCACACGACTTCCTACCGACGCGCCCAAGAATTAGGAGGAGTAGTTTAGATCCGGGGTCCGTTTATATTACCTTCTGGGCCGGCTGACGGAACTGCGTCATCTCGCTGTTTCCGCCGACGCGTTTCCGCTGCCAGCCTGTCTACGGGATTCACAAGTTTGCCCCAAGTGGTCTACGGGGTTCGCAAGTGGCCACCCACGACACGGCACCCCTTCCCTTCCGCTCCCTAGGTTTGCCATTGTTCAGCCCGGCGTCTCTTCCGCCAGCGCTGTCCATGAGCATGAAATGCACGTGGCTGATATTTTGTCACGTTTGTACAAGGCGACTGTTATGACGCCACACTCTGACTTGAGACACTCTTGACCTACCTCTTTCCGCCCTGCCCCCTCGCCCCGGAGACAATAACAAAGAAACCTCAGATTGTATGTTGAACTTCACTTGAGATATCAGATTATTTATTTTTTCCTTACAAAAATTGTCCTCGAAAAGATTGTCGTCTGGGTTTAAATGCCACTTCCAGTGTGAATTACAAAGCGACTGCTGTAATTAGGGGTCTGCAGTCACGCGTTTCTGGGAGTTGGCAAACAATAATATACGCGCGTAGTGGTTTTGGGATAATTACTGCTAGACGTTAATTTAATTTATAAAAAAATCGAAAAGGACTAACTTTTTTCATTTATTTTTTTCCTCAGATCAAATGACGCTCAAAATGGTTCAGTTTTAATGTTCGTAAAAGTTTCTGAATTTCCGAAACTTGCAAAAGTTAGAAATAATGAGATAAAGTATATGCTGTAGCAGTGTTAGTTGTAGTAATCAAGGGAGCAAGTTTTTGTACCCGACCCGGAGTTCGTTCACGTTTTGCATGACGTTCAATGACCTCCGCAGAATACCGCTATGCAAAATACCTCTGCCAGAATCTCTGTAAATTTTACCTCCATGAGCCTTCAATGGCTCGTCCTGAGTAATCATAATATTTATCACAGAATAAAGCATATTACGAGTATGTCTATCATTACTTTACAAGAAAGACATATTTTGCTAGTAATAATACTCATTATTTCTTGAAAATTTAGACGTTTTGGTTCACAAAATATCAAGTCTTGACATATGCACCAATTTCATCATATTATTTTCTTCTCTTATGGGTTGTGGCTATTAAATAAATCAATTTTATCAGCATATTTGTTTCTGGAGACGCATACGCCCATACTTGTTAATTCATCAAAGTGTTTTATGTCATTCGGAAAGTCTACCATAAAAAATCTGATAAAACGTACAGACAATATTATTACTTTTATATTGCGGAGCTTAATCAATGATTGACACACGAATTATTTTATTGTTCATAAAGAAAGTTCAATTTACGAATTATTTAGTGAAGTAAAGATTTTCTCAAAGAACTCATCTCAACCCGCCTTACTAGGTATTATTTAGGTATAAGGAACGGCTGTAACTTATGTAATTACATGTGATAGTCTTTTTTTGTCATTTCACAACTAATCCAATAACATTATAATACATGAACAGTTTATGATATTTTTGTCAAAAAGTATCCTTTGATTTAAAAACGCACGCCTCGATTGAATAATGATCTTCAGTAAACTGAGTGCCGGAATTCGATCTTGTGGTCACGTGGCTCAGCCGAGAGCAGCGATGAGGCGGAGATGGCCATAGGAGCACGAGGAAGCAACCATTGCGACGCAAAAACCGGTTCTCCGCTAGTGGTGCGCTCCGAGAAATCCCACGGGGAACCCCCACGGCCCCTCGGGGCAGTGAAACCCAGCCGCGAGGAAAGACGCAGGTGAAGTGAAAGTCGCGACGGAGGCTGCCAATTTTCGTGTCGCACGCGGTAGCCGTTGACCCATTGGAGACAGAAACACGGTCGATGCAACCGGTCCCAAAAGGTCCCTGTGACGACTGCCGCATTCGGTTTAGAGGGCACGCGAGGGACGAGAATTACACTTTTATGATATTTTCCCCCACGTAATGACAGTGGTGGTTTACTTTTACCTTCCACTGTATGAAAGGGTGACCATACAGTGAAAGATGAAGGATGACAAAGGCACCAACTCTCAAAGGCTCCGAGGCCTTTTGGTCTCTCCTCCAGACCTCTTCGCCTTCAGCCGCAATAAAATTCGTCCATCCTCCCAAAACACTTTGCACGGCGTTGTAAATGAAACGTTTGTAAAACAATGCAAGCTTCGATGGTAAGTCAGGTACATTAGGATGATATACTAGTGCCTGGAAGCTACTACGACAATAAATATAACAGATTCTGAGTTGAATTTCAAGGAGAACGTCAAATAGTTTTCCGAAAAACAGTCCTCCAGAAAATTGGGTTTATATTTGACCAGGCGTGCAATTTGAACTAACCACCGAGCTACCTCAGACCCTGCGGTGTCTTCAACGGCGTACAAAATTGCCTGATTACTCCGTGTTAAAGACAAAATTGTCTATTTATTGCACGTACGTTGTGTTAACGTATGTTTCTTGCAAATTCCTTCCGCAATATAGAGAAAGTGTTGCAATGCTGCAAAGAAAACGGCGATTTTTCAATGGAAAACTCTAATTATCCGGCTCTGGTAACGAAAAAGTGGATAAATGTTGATCTTATATACAGGTGATAAATAATAGTACCAATTTTGAAAATGTAGTTATCGACTATTATTTTTCTGGTAGGTGTTTTTCTCGAAATATCCATACTTTTTATAATTTTTTAACCAATTGAAGTTTTGTCTATTACAGCGTACGTTAAAGTCAAAATGACTTTAATTACAGATAAAATTGGGGTAATATTTTAAGGGGAATTCAAATCTGCAATAAAAAATGGAGGTCCCATAAAATTATTTTCCTCCCTCCCCTACCCCCAGGAGCGGTGAGTAGGGGATGGATTTTGGTATCATCAGATATCCCCTGCCGAAACAACTTTTATTACCCATTTTTTGTCCGATGTGCAGTGTTCAAGATATTTGATCCAATTTAAAAAAATGGCCCACCTGCATAGTAAATTACTTCCTCGAACACTTTTCTTATCTTTAAATTGTTTCCACGTTGTCTTTAAAAGAATGGCGCTGATCTATGTTTTGTTGTACTCTTTGAACTTTCAAAGTTAACAAATTTAGAAACAATGCGAAAAAGTATGCGCTGTTGTTGCACTACTAGTTTAAATATTTTATCAACGAAAACTTTCTTAAACTTCAACTCCAATGTTCAAATCCCGCCAGGTGAAATTATATCAGAAGGTGAATGCTTCAGCATAGCATTAACTACACGTATGTTGAGTTAAATATGCATGCGTGCCGGAAATTGTGAGAAAAAATAAGGAACACAGTCACCGATGAATATGTGTGATTACTCAAATTGCCTATGTGTCCTGTGCTACAAAGGAAGAGAATCACAATAAAATGACAGTACTCCTCTGATTCACCACTAAGAGTATCTTTCGTAAGACTTGACCTAAAGCTTGTATATTTCCCCACTCTAATCTCTTCATATCACATACAGTTTTTTACTAATTTTTGACGATAATTAAAGAAACTAATAGTACTAGCCCTTAAAACAATTTAAAGAAAACAAATAGTAGCAGTTTTTGTATGCGGAATTCCGACGGCTCTTTGCCGGAACTGACGAACGTTTTGCCGTAAACCATTTTTTCTGTATCCACTAACAAATCGTGTATTCTGTCTCCACAACGTGTTAGAGCACGTAGTGTGCTACACTTTGGAACAATACTTATCCAAGTTGTCTGTCGAAGCATTGCATAACTCGCACTTACTAACCAAAGAAGAGAAAGAATTGTAATCGTGTGCCTGAAAACAGCGAATTTTCGACACCCAAAAACTCTTATTGCCGGGACATGGTAAGGCAAAAGTGGATAAATCAAGTTGCTAAATATATAAAAATAATTCTCTTATATGTGGTGTAGATAGAAACTATGTTTCGTGGGTCCTTCATATCGAAAAATCGATTGACGTCAAAACGTCTGTTCGTCCGTCCATCCGTCAGTGCACACCGCTAGCGCATAAACAGTTCAGCCAATTTTCTGCAAAACTGATATTCCAAAATGTTGTTCTAGCTGATGTCGCGGACTCTGGAATTTGAAACCGCAATTTTAATTTTGGAGTATTTTACATGAAGCACCCATTTTCAAAATGTAAAAATAAGGCTTAATGTTTTGGTTAAATTTTGTTGTTAAATAGTGCAAAGGACATTTAAGAGAATGATCCAGGTCTCATTTTTGTTGAAATCCACAATTTTTCGAAAATTGAAAGAAAAAGATATTTAAATCTTTAAAATTTGAGATAGAGCTTTGTTTTAGACAAAGTTTGTTGTACAAAATCAGCTCTTTGAAAAAGGTCATGTATATTTTTTTTTAAATTAGTAGTTTTGGCCTGTTTTGCGATTGAAATTTACAATTTTTTTCTCAAAATCCGCTTTAATATTTTTCTTTAAATTTTCTTCACTTAAGGAATAAGAAACGGTAAGGAATATGGCACAATCCTCAGGTATTGCTCTTTTTTTCCGAAAATTACAAAAAACTTTTCAAACTGCAAAGTTGAAGATAATGATTTTGCGTCAGACGTCTGCTGTACAAAATAACCTCTTTAAAAAACCTCACGTACAATTTTTTGTAAAAGTAAGTGATTTTTTCGTAATTTATGTTTGAAATTAACGAAGTATACATCGGCGTCCCGTCGTAACGATAACATTGTAATATTGTGAGAAAGTATGTGCTGTTGGAGCACCACTAGTTGTTTATTATTTACAGAAAAAATGTTTTGGATACGTAAGAAAATAATAAAACAATAATTTTATATGATTTTCCCCTCTGTGATAAAATCTTATTTCCTTTACTATTCAGAATACGTAACCAATTTGAAATATTTTCATTCACGACAAAAAGGTAGGGAAACCCATCACTCTTTTTCACGTAACAAATAGTAGTTCTCCGTGCCCGATCAAATCGGTAGCAATTGCAGCAGGTAAAATGCCAAACAGGAGGCGCAAACACGTAAAAAAAAGACTGCACCCAGAGCATAAATAGTAGTCCTCTCTGCCCTTCCTCATTGGGCGTAGGCTGTTCCGTGCAGTGCTTTCGCGTGCGAGAGCTGGTTCGCTGGTGCAGTCTTCTGAACGTGGCTGCCCTACGTCACTCGCGAGATAGCGGTAAACGCATGCTGCCTTTCGTTCGCGGCGCGAGGGCATCAGCTCGCTGCCGGTCGCCCTGCCGCACCATTCTTGCAAAATTCCACTCGCGCCACTCACGACCGCAAACTAACCCGGTTGTTGCCAGAAGAAATGTTTTTATTATTTTAGAGTCAACGTATTCAGATTTCACTGTCACTTAGAAAGTACATACTAATATGAAAATCGCGCCCCTGTAAGTTGTATAAAAAGTGGCATATTGTTTGTCTGTCGCATACAAATGCTACCGGAGAACTCCCTAAGGCTGAGTGGGTGTCAACACCGTACCTTATATTATATTTATATATAATTCTGGAAAAAATGTATATATTTAATAAATAATACTAAATACATTTAATAATACAATCTTTTTCTGTAAGTTTGTGTTAAAATATTTTCAGTTTTTGAAGTATAGAAAAGGCATATACATTTTGAACATTTTCTTTGCATGCGGTCTTTTCCGCGGTGTGTGCGAAACTAGTTCTACATTTACAAAGTTCTTTTGATTCATTTGAGTCATGGCGACGGTTTGGAATTTTCGTCTGAACATTCAATAAGCGTTGGAAGATACGAAACTATCAATAAGACTCAAGAAGTATTCTAACAATAACAGTCCTCAACGATGAAAAAGAAACTCTTTACATCAAGAAACATACAGGAAAAACTAGTGATGCTATAACAAATACTTTCTCGCATTATTTCTAACTGGCACAGTGAGATGCTGCTGGCGGGGCCATTTTTTTCGAGCGTTCTTTGTTCTATCCCCAAAATAAAATGAAGAAAAAAATTGCGAACGGTTTTTGAAAAACAATATTATTTTAATTTGCATTCACACAAAGCACACATTATGCGCAAATTACTACTTTTCTAAAAAGTGTAAAACCTTTTCTAAAGATCTAGGAGTTGTAGGGCGTATTTTGTTTACTACAAAATCTCTATCTTCAAATTTGTGAGTTTTGCAATGCTATCATTTGGATTTTTTTTTAAATACAGGAAGTTCACCAGAAATGCTACCTTTTTTACGATTTTTTGGTTTATGCGGAGAAAAAATTTTTAAAAATTTAAACCCTTTTGAGAATATACTAATTGTTTAAAAATTCCCTATATTTTACGCAATATTATGCGAAAACTATTCATATTTTCGAAAACTTGTACCCGACCTTATTTCATGGTTTCTTTTATCCGCATTTTTTATTAAGAAAAAATATTTATTTACAACGTAGGTAGAAAAACGCCGAAAAAATTGAACGTTTGCAATTTTCGACAATAGAGATTTTGACGCAAATGAGACCTGAGCCAATCAATTAAGCTCCTATTGAACTATTCGAGAACAAAGTCTAATAAAATATTTTGGAGCTGTTTTTGAGATAATTTTGAAAATGTTGAGATTTTAAGTAAGAAATAAAATATCTATTTCTAACTCACAGATCCTTAAGTTCCTTCAATCGATCTGGGCAAACTCCTTTGCCTGAACTGTTTAGATGCTATCATTGACCACGGATGGGCGGACGGGCAGGCAGACAGACAGACAGACAGACAGACAGACAGACAGTCAGACAGACGGACACACACTGGTAGACAAATTGGCAGACTGACTGTCCGGCATATTGACTGTCCGGCATATTGATATTGGATTGTATTGAATTAATGCCTTATTTTACGTGGCGAGACTCAGGCCATTAGGCCCGCTCTTCCGTCTGACCACGCAAATTTCGCTACGCTCCTTTCATCAACTAGCAGAGATAGGAGGTATTTTTTGGGCGAGAAACAGGCGATTTGAATTTAGCTCAGAGGCGTCATTTAGGCTTGAGGATCTTTTACATGCAAGTAAATCTACTAACATGGGACGGCCGGCTTTACTTCCCCTCCGAAGGAAGGCGTACGAAGGAATTTTTCGTCCTTAGAAATGCACGGCTTTGATCGGCCAACTTGGGTACAACAGTCAGGTACGCTAACCGTTACATCATCGCCGCGCTATTTGATTGCATATTGATTGTCCGGCATATTGATTGTCCGGCATATTGATTGTCCGGCATATTGATTGTCCGGCATATAGATTGTCCGGCATATAGATTGTCCGGCATATTGATTGTCCGGCATATTGATTGTCCGGCATATAGATTGTCCGGCATATTGATTGTCCGGCATATTGATTGACTGGCATACTCATGAGGACTCATAAAAGATGGATTTTGAATGCACAACGGGATTTTCTATGTATAAAAACAATATTTATCCACGTGTTCATTACCAGGACTCGGTATTAAGACTTTTCTGTCGAAAATTCGCCGTCTCAGCGCACGATTAAAATTCTTCTTTTTCTTCAAAGGTAAGGGCAATAAAGTAAAATCTGTTTGGGATCTACCTTTGATACCCTCCTGTCATTGGTATGCGATTGGTAAGACGATATCAGTACCGTAACCCTCCAGTTACCGGATAAATTGAAATGTCACTTGTATATTCCAGAATCAGTGTGAACTGCGCAGCAGTCAGTCACATCTACCTGTTTTGAGGTCTGTCGGCTTTCTGCTTGCGCTTGAGTTGAGTGATTGGTGTGTTCACAGCGACGGGCCCTTGGGCAGCAAGGGCGCCATGGCCGTGTACGTGGAGGGCGTGGTGGGCATCCTGGTGTTCTACGTGGCGGTGCTGGGCGTGGGCATCTGGGCAGGCACCAAGCAGAAGAACAGCGGCGAGGAGGAGGTGATGCTGGCGGGCCGCAGCCTCGGCCTCACGGTCGGCGTGCTGACAATGATAGGTGAGTCTCCTTCACTGAAACCCGCAGCTTTCCCTCGACCCAATATCCGAACGGGAGTCTTTCTTAATCAAGTGTAGTGCGCATTACAATGCGTCGTGATTCAAAAGTGTGTACGTCTTCAGATAGGTGATCTGGGCTGTCCGGGTGACGCCGCGTCGAAGGCTGAGTTGCCGACGTTTCGACCTTCCTGTCGTGGTCTTCCTCAGGGCTGGTATGCGTACCAGCTGGCATACCAGCCCTGAGGAAGACCACGGCAGGATGATCGAAACGTCGGCAAATCAGCCTTCGACGCGGCGTCACCCGGACAGCCCAGATACCCCACATGACTCTGGCCGCGGAAGCCTACGACTTCACGTCTTCAGGTAGTTGGCTTAAGTCATCTTATCCAACTAATCGCTAACTTGTTTCCAAATTGACTGGGTTTGCTCGAGCATTTCCAAGTCCACAGCGAGACGCTGGACTTTGCCCTCCGAGATTAAAATGCATTCTGAAATATACCGTCATAAAACAAAACATTCTGAATCCAGTTGATCCAAAATGTACATTATTTACCATAATTTCTTGCATTTGATACAATAAAAGATGCTTATCTTGGTCGAATTTCTTCCAGTAACTATTGAATACGCATGTACCTCACTTGTTCCATTTTCGCATCTGCTTTAGCTGCTTGTCGAATACGTACTCGCGTTCCGGACTCGGAAATAATTTATTTTTGTTTAAATAAACTATTTTAGTTTGAATGAAAATTATACTTAAATTCTATTAGTATGTGTGCAAACGTTTATAAATTTTAAATTTCAGAAGTTTCTATGTAAGCGGCATTAAGATTCTTTAAACACTGCTCCGACCAATTCAAACGAAGGAATAAATGACAAAGTTTCTCGGTAATATTTTGAAATTCATATTTGGTGTTTTTATCGTCGCATGAGATAGAAATGAAACATCTCTTGTTGATATTGAAACTTCTAATAATGAGAGAATACTTGTCAGCACCAAACCTTCACAAAATTAGCAAGATTTATCGAACACCTTTGAATGAAAGAACCATATCTTGAACAGCATTGAGAAAGGCCATTTTGTAACCCCCTTTGTTTCCCATGTACGTAACATCAAATAATAACAACAAATGTGTTGTACGTAATTTCGGAAACTAGTAATCCTCATTTCAATGGAAATATCCCACGCACAATATAAGAATCGCTGTGTCCCGAGCCATCAGTCTTTTTAAAAGCGTTTTTCAAGGGCAGATGGGAAATGTTACTGTTTTACTCTTCATTTAGAAGATTTGAATTCTAAAGAAGTCATATTTATGTAATGTAATAGATTATATACTACCTTGCTGTATTACGTGTGGTCGTCCAGTTACTCTTTTGTAGATAAATAATTAACTGTTGACTGTTTCTTAGTTTTTACATAAATTTTGTGAAATTCTAAAATTTTTAAGCTGGTAGTAAGCTTGTGTTTTTGTTTTGATTGTGCTTATATTGATTAGCTTTGAAGCAAGTATTTGTAAACGAAGTCCTAGCACGAATTCTTGCCAAACAGGTAGGCAGAAATATCAGGCTTATCAGCTTTGTATTATTCATAATGGAACTAGAACTTGCCACTTCGTACCGGATAATTGCCGCTTCGTAATTCGTAACTTTTTTTGTTGCAGCCACGTGGGTTGGAGGTGGCTATATCAACGGCACTGCAGAGGCCTTGTTTTCGTCGGGTCTGCTGTGGTGCCAAGTGCCGATAGGCTACAGTCTCAGTTACCTCTTCGGTAAGTTGAAAAAACGTTCATAGTATTGTTTAACTGTACGGGTTTGATTTCTTATGATTTTTAGTTATTTTTGTATTAGTTGGTATAGCTTTTTTAACGTTACTAGAACGTTACGTTTTAGGTTACATTCAGATTCGTAAAGGTTCTAATAAATTGGTAAATGGGTATTTCTCTAACTTTTGTTGATGCTATTAAATTATTTTGTACGGAGCCAACTTATCCTATGATATCTAATTATTTAATTTTTATTTTGGTTTAGTGATTACATTATTTTTATCTCTTTCAATTTGGTTGATTTATCCTTTGGGGTATGAATTAGTTTCATTTGATTTGGCGTTATTGTTTTTTCGTTGTACGGGGAAAGGGGTTCATTCTATAATATTGGCTGCTCGGTCATCCAATGCTATTTATGCTTTATTGGGTGATTTGCGGGTAGTAGCTGAAACAATTTCTAATGAAGTGATTATTGGCACTTCCATCTATTTAATATATTTAGAGTTATGGGATAATTATAATAATTTTGTGCAAACAATACGTGAAGCTATATATAGAAGCTATATTTACGTCCAGAAGCAAAACAAGTGTCCATCTCAGCATTTTCTTAATGGATCAGGTCAGTGAAACTGGACAAAACCTGATCGAGTCATTAAATTCGTGTTTTAAAGTGAAACCCTTTCCACTATGTCTCAACCTTGAACGTTTTTGACAACGCGTGCTACGGAGTGGGGAACCCTTCAATCAGATATTTAAACGTTCAAGGCTAGGTAGAATGCACGAGTAGAACGAATATGAACTATTACGGACACAAAAAACGACTTTTTAATGGCATCGATTCAGAGTTATGCATGTAAGTAATGAGTAGAGGCCGGAGTTTTAGGGACAAGCTTTTTGCAATTTAGGTGCTAAAATAGGCGCAAAAAGTTTTTAAAAAGGTGTAAATAGCAATAAAGAAAAATAGAAATAAAAAAGCCAGGTTCCCAATACGCTTTGCCTGTAGGTGCATCACCTAAAAATCCGTTCCTTAGTAATGAGATACTAAGAAGCGTGCCTTGCTGGTTGCGTGAGCGCCGGCTGCTTTGTAAATTGATCTGTAGAGTTCTATTTCTTTTTTGTTTCAAATCCGCTTGATGATCCCAGAGGGAGTAATTCCTTATCCAGCAGACGTTCATTTCTGGGGCATTTCGTGGCGTTACATACGTAGTACAGAAAAGTCCCCTTTCCTTACCTTAATAATAAATTATTAAGTTCACGTAGAAGGTTTTTATTCATACTTTAAATCCACATTTTCTAGTTTTCTTTGGAACTTTTCTTACCAAAGTAAAGAACAAGCAAATTCTGAATCACAGATACGAAACTGCAAAAATCGCCAAGTCATTCACGTAGGTTGTAGCAATAACAATTACAATTCGAGTTTTTCTCTGGGCAGGGGTGCTGCTGTTCGTGAAGCAGATGCGGCGCGCGGAGTACGTGACGATGCTGGACCCGTTCCAGCGCAAGTACGGCAGCCGCGTCGGAGGCCTCATGTTTGTGCCAGCCGTGTGCGGTGACCTTTGTTGGGTGGGCGCCATCTTCAACGCCCTGGGTGAGTGCGCCTGGAGTGAAGTACAAAGTGAAGGAGAGCGGGCAAGCGCCAGGACCAAACGCACTAGGTCGAATGAAATGATTGGTGGTTTCCGGGCACGTCAACAGCTATGGCCATTGGTCTCATTAGTGGACACGACGGGAGAAAAAATTCGCCTGCGATCAGTTTGTTAGGATACTGCTCCAGTATTCGCCATGTATTTACCACAGAAACCAAGGAAAACAATGGATCACAGCAGCCGGAAACTAGAACTCTTCACCAGACAGCGGCTGAATTCGACCTTGCTATCTAGCTAGATCAAATCTACAGAGATGGCTCAGAGCATCAACTGATGTTTCTGCAGCCCCTCTGACCGGGAGATTCTAGGTTCCAGTCCCGACGGTGGCAAGATTTTCGACACTAGCTTGTTAGCTAAGTGGAATTCAGTCGGTGTCTGGAAGATAATTCTAGCGGCCGGCTGCTCTGATTGATAGTTTTCCGTGTTTTTTTCGATCAACGCCAGGCGAACGCCGGAGCAATTCCCTTACAAACAGGCCACGGGCCGCGAGCCATCTCACCTTCCTCTTCCTTGTCCTATCCTCACCCCTTTCACACACTTATTACACTTACACTAACATGCACTACGCTATCACACATGCCGGGAAACCCGCCAGGAGAAACGAGCTCCTCCCGGCTGGGGCGGTTCGCCGCTGGTGGCAGAAACTGGTTGAGGAAAACTCCGTTAGCCACCGGTAGGTCGCCGCCGGATATCACCATACAGTGAGGGAACGATCGCCACCACTTTCCGAGCAAAATCATTCATTACACTTACTGTGCTAATGATGCTGGTAGTTGACGTGCCTGGAATCACTAATCAATCAATGAATTAATCAATCAATCAACCAACCAATCAATCAATCAACCAATCAATCATTCGAAAATTCGCCACCCTCTCGTCTCAAGCTCTAGATAAATCCAGGGAATATTGCACTCCGATTTCAATGCATTAACTTTAAATGTTCGTGGATCATCACCCATCTACTAGTGTTAAAAATCTGTAAGATTATGTTTTTGATAGGACAGGCTGTAGTAATGCGTTGACAAACGTTTCCAAGAAAAACGGTTATAATGTTATCATTATTGGTACTGATGCGAGCAGTAATGACCTAAAAAAGTCATGAAATTTTTAAAATGAACAACTAGGCGTCTGTCTGTTACCGTTGCTTCACCGTGGCGTGTGCCTGAACCGTGCATTATCTGTTCCCTTGCTTCAATAATAATGACAATTGTGTTTCCATTTTTTTTACCATTTCTACCAAGATAATTTTACTTAACATTTTTTTTACTTTGTTGCAGTTAGTTGATTCAGATTTGTACGTAAATCCTTTGTAATACAAGGGCTAAGTGCTAAGTTATGTACTGAATGTTAAACCTCCGACTATCAAGGGCACAAAGTTTGGGGGAGCGATTTCTATACTTCAGAGACCGCGATGGCGAGCGATTCTACAGAGTTCCTATATAAAGTACGACGCATTTAAAATTCCTGCGCCTAAATGCATAGCCATTGTGACCAGACTGCTAAAATCATCTGCGTTGACAATAAATTGCATCTCTTGCGTATCGTGTTGGCGACATCCTGGCGCCAACATATGGACGTGTGACCTGCGCCGTAGGTTCGTCGCTTGTAGTGATCCTGGACTTGGACGCGACATCGTCGGTGATCGTGAGCGCTATTTTCGCCGCCTCGTACACCATGGTGGGCGGCCTCTACAGCGTCATCTACACCGACGTCCTGCAGCTCGGTTGCATCGTCTTCGGGTTGGTGAGTGTTAAAAGAGCACTTTGCGATGCGCCACATGGATCAAAACCTTCTGGAATATTCACCAACGGAGCTCCATTCCCCCCTTGCTAAGGTGACAATTTGAATTTTGTGTTATTCTCTATTATTGGAATCGTGTGTATGTCGCAAAATGTTAATGAACTTGAAAAGATATTGGGTTCCAAATTACTTTTCTTGTTTTTTCGACTAGGGTTTGTTTTAAAATAATAAATGAAAAATGTTTCAATAAGATAATGGACACCGGAATGACAGAATAGTAAACTGGTTGATCACATTTGCAATCTGACTACGATATCTTGGGAAGGCAAGCATTACACTTTAACTTTAAACTCTTATCATATTAATTTATCTTTGGCATAAGAACCAAATAATATTAATTCATGCAAATACAAGCGATACAGTTTTCCTTTCTAGTGTGTCTGAGGTAAGTTGATTCTTCAATACGTTTGATTTCTGCCCGAAATACTCAAAAGGTAATTTGTGTCTTTCAAAAGCATGGGGTCAATTTGAAACGTAATTGAAATTGGTAGCTGTTAAGGATGGTTTATTTTATACATAAGGATGGTAACCAAAATAATTTTTACTCTTAAGATCGTATCAAATAACCAACATTATTTGTCGCTCCTGCGAATTTATAATCTCGATTTAGAAGATTTAGAAATAATATCTAAAATCATATAAATAATAACAATAACTACTCTTTTAAATGCGACCTAAACCACAGAACTCCAAAAGAGTTTATATAGGCTGCTGTCGAGACGTATTCTCCATATCAGCTTTCCTTATATTCTAGAATTTATAAATGTTTGTATTCATTACTTTTGGAAAATAAATTCTGAATGACGTGGAATAATATTTTCGAAATTTTCGGTTTTCCGTGACGGAATGTACAGGAATTTTCTGTGGTAACTTTTCTAAAAGTCTTCCTTTTGTGCGATGTAATCGTATGGGTCGAGCTAGTGGGTAATAATTTCTCAGGCGTTTGCTGTTTAGTCTTCAGAGTGAAAAGGGCAAATATTCGTCCCAACCTAACAAAATGTGTTTTTTCTTTCTCTTCAAGCACTGTCCTTACCTTTTGTCGTTGTCTCCCGTTAATGACAATAGGTGCTTCAGAGTTTTGCCCCTGCACTCAACTTCAGGGAAGTGCATTGTAGCCACAAGGCTACTTGTCGTGTTGCAGCTGCAGAAGAAGTGATCGTAGAGAGACATAGTAAAGAAACTGACCCTGATTTCTCTCCAAGAAAACGTTGCAACATTCTACGTCACCGTCTTAACGTCCGTGTAACACCTCTCTCCAGGCTCAGCACAGTCCGCTCCGGCTCCACCGCCACATCGCTGCATGCTGCAGAACTTTCGCGGGGGCCTCACGGCGTTGCTGCAGCGATGCTTACTCCATTCTGAAACGCAGCGTGGGAAGGCTCCCGCAGCCCATATCCTTCCGTTTGAAACTTCCCAGGTTTACGATTCGGCTCCCTCAGTTTCGTTACGAAATTAGTCGGTTGATTTAAATTTTTTACTTCCAGTAAAATGTCGAATGTTAGTCATTAGTATATACGAGTATAGTATATACGTACAACAAATATGGTACGTATAGTATATTCGTACAACAAATAATGGCACATCACTCTTTATAGAATGCACTATACCCGAGACCTAAAAGAAACGATTTCGCTGGACTGGTTGATTCCGGGTGCGTCAGCCGGTAACGTCATTAGTTCCGTTAAGTGTAATGCATATTTTTATCACAGGAGGTGACGGTGGTCCTTCCCTGCTGGATGGCAAGACCCGGTACCGACCTATCCGTTGTCTTTGAGGGTTTTTGTCTCAAGTATTTCCAACCAGCGGGGCACCGCCCCAGCCGGGACATACTCTAAGCTCCCGTCTGGCCTCTGACATGAATGGCAGGGTAGCGCATCAAAGTCTGTGAAAGGAAATAGGGAGGATAGAACACGAAAGAGGAAGGAAAAATTGCGTGCGGTTGGTGACTCGTTTGCTAGAGTATTGCTCCAGCATGCATATAGCGTTGATCGCAGGAACCAGAGATAACTACCAGTCAGAGCAGCCGGCCGCTAGAATTCTTCTCTGGCCAGCGACAGAATTCGACCCATCTATCTAGCTAGAGTCCAATATCCTGCAGAGCGGTTTTTGATGTGACAGATTTTCGCTTGTCTCTCGTGCAAAAAGAGTCTGGACCAGAAAACCTCAGTGCTCGTGACCACACCAATAGAGTTCATTGATAAGAAGCAATTTTAAAGAAGCCGCGAAATTGTACCGTCTAATTTAGGAGTATGCATTACGTAAACATATGAGAATGAAAAGTGCAGTTTAATTAGGCTGGGGGCGTCGAAAGAAATCTGTATAACAGTAATTACATTTCTACGCACATTTAGTTATCTTATATGAAAGAAAAGAAGCAATAATAAATTAAATTTTAGCCTTAAATATTCCCCACGCTTATTGGTTACCTATATCTCTAAGGTTATAACGTGCGACATGCCGTCCATCTCTTCAAGACGCAAGGCAAAACCGTCAGAGTCATTGCTCTGACCTATGAATTGCTCCTTTCGGAACGAGTGTACGACACTCGAACTTACCGGCACTCGAGAATTAAACGCTCGCGCGAGTAGGAGAGGGCAAATGGAATGCTTTCTTGTCTATAATTATTGAGTATTTACACTGATTTCTATTTAACTCCAATTTGAAACTATAACACATTTGCATTCCACATCTTACTTCAGTGCACAGGATCATATTCTTGTATCAACATTGGCTCTATCGGGTATTAATATAGAAAAATGATAGATGGCCTGGCCACGATGTACTCCAGACCACATATACACTACTTTAATGTTTGACACGACTTAAGACATTAGAGAATGGTTGTTTGAGTTACAAAGCAGATCTTTTGTGATGTCGTGAAAGAATTAAGTATTTGCCACGGGGTAATCGTCACTTGTTTTCTTTTCGTACATTTAGTTTTCCTACTGTATTCCAAGCTTGTAATGTTGGATGAATGTCTTCCAAACAGCAAAAGTGTGTCGTGACCACAATTTAAATAAATGAATTGTTGCCATCAACCAGCCTCGATAGACACGTTAATTTGCTTGTCGCCTCTTTTGGGACAGTGTGGTGAGGGGTGATTGCTGAAGTGGATGGTGCGATTTCAGATCCTGTCGGCGCCGTTCGCCTACAACCACTTGGCCGTCGACCACGAGGCGGTGTGGGAGGTGGACTGGGTGGGCCACATCGCCCGGAAGGACGTGGGCGAGTGGATCGACAGCATGCTGCTGCTCATCTTCGGAGGCATTCCTTGCCAGGTGAGCGCTCTGCCACTTGTGCGCATGTTTCCTTTTTCTTTTTCCTTTTTTTTTTCTTTTTTCTTTTTTTTTTGTTTTTTAAAAGTTTTTTGTAGTGTTTTTATGAACTTAACAAGAGCACCACTATTTGTATGGATTCCTAAGATCACAAATCATCCTACACATGTTTGTTGTTTAAATGCAGAAAAAATGGGATAAAAAATGTAAGCAAAACTGCTTAATTGGCCATTTCCTATCAGATAGTTTGAAGTATTAAACGGATTCAGAATAATTGCTTGTATATAAAAGCTTTAATTAGTTCGATACGTTACTGTGGAACAGGCATCGGCTGAGCACACATCACCTAACTCACCGTAGAAGTGAAATAATAATACTTATATTGAGTTCGTTAAAGTATTAAACGTACTCGTATGTGTATTGATTTAAATTATGTAATCCCTACAGCATTATTTTTCATTAAAATGGCTTTGGAATTTATTTAACATAAAAACTTTGCTTGTTCATTTGTTCCAAATGTTCATTCCAATGGTTTAAACCAATGGTTCATTGAATTCAATCAGTCTTCATTGATGTGCGTTCGGGCCGTGGCCCGATTCATACTTGTCGCGCGATGCACCCACGTGCTTTAGCAATTCCAAGTGGAGTTGGGGGTGGTGGCTGGAAATGAGACTTGACTTTAATGAGCATTAGTAAGGTGTGTACCTTCTATATTTTGGTGTTTAAAAAGGCGAAAAGCTGATCCCCGTAATGACACACGATAACTCTCTTAAGGATAGAATACGACTGGACTTGGAAGAGAACGTGTAGCGTGGTCAGAAATGCTGAAACGCAGATGATGATGATGTTGATGGTTTTGGCCTGCAGGTATACTTCCAGCGCATCCTGTCGATGCGCAGCGTGCGGCAGGCGCAGGTGCTGTCGCTGCTGGCCATGTTCGGGTGCGTGGCGATGGCGCTGCCGCCCGCGCTCTTCGGCGTCGTCGCCAAGTCCACCAGTGAGTCACGTCCCCCTCTCTCTCTCTCTCTCTCTCTCTCTCTCTCTCTCGCCGGGGATTCCCCGCGCGCGGGGAGGAATAATGGCGATGCCCCGGCATTAACACATTACGCAACTTCTGCACATTAGGCTTTCCTAACATTTGCAAGCCAGCAGTCATTTACCCTTCACTCACCCATTGAAGCATGTTTCACTGATTAAATGTACGTCCCTGGATGCTTACAACACATACTAATCAATGGTTTCTTATCTATTCACTTACATGTAGTTTTACTTGCAACTTTCATCTGTTTTCCTTTCCTTTGGGGACGACTATAAGCCAAAGATAAACTGTGAACAGGGACGTTTTTTTTTGTGATGTAAAAATTGAAGTCAATGAAATATTGTTTTAAAACGAACGATTTTTCATCCTGGTGCATTCTTAAGCATTCTTATGTGCCATGGTTTAGCGTGATCGGTTATTGCAGCTCCATGCCGCAAACGTCAGTTCTCATCAACTAACGGGTGCAAATGAATCCTTTGTCAACACGCACATTTCATTTACAATTTGTGAATGAATAGAATCAATTTTAAACGATATTTAACAAAAATATCGGACGTCTGAATGTAACTAGAAATTAAATGATAATATTTAAAAACATAAATATTGAAATGCTCGCAACCGCCAAACGTGATGCTAACTCGTGAAAAACTATTAGGAATTCGCGGCATATCGAAGCTTTTCATCCTCTTGGTACAGTACAGTTATTACTCAACAACTACATTTTTTTAAAAAAAAAGAGCTTTATACCATTTAAAGATCTAAAATTCAGGGATAAATTGCATTGAGAAAGTAATGACTTTATTATTGGTGGCATTGACTTAATGTTGGTAGCGTAGAACAGGATTGAAAATAAATTTTCAAAAGTACTTTCAAAAATTAAAATATCTTTAAAATACTCGGAACGGTACTACTTGCTGAGAACACCAACGTATTTACCAAGTTCCAGCTCGAAAGTTTCTGATCTGGCAGAGTTGTGCCTGACATGTATTTCCATGGAGATCGATATAGCCATCTATCCACCCACATATAGATCCCGATTTTCTGGTACAAAGTAGGGTGTATTTCCTCGCTATTTGTAACAATTTTAACCATCTTTAGAACATCACTAATAGACTTCATTCTTCATGTGAGAAGTGACTTCTCAGAGGAACCTTCAACATGGATTTTATGGCCGAAAAATCGACATCGTATTGTTGAGGCGATTCCAATATTTTTCTTGACTAATATAAATTATAGGGCGGAAAAGGAAGAATACTAGAGTGATAAAAGGGCGAGATTTCAATGTTCTTTCCCGAAGCAGAGCTTACCCCCTCAACAAAATGCGTCAGAGCCGCCTCATCGAATACTTCAAAGTATGAGTAAAACTCGAGAGGCGTCATTAAATTTTGGCCCCTTGCGTGTTCTGGACCACCTCTGCCAGGGAACTGTACTCGTTGAAAGTAGTGTAGACGCGCAGTGAACTAGTGAGTGAAAATTGATATCTCGTTGTTGCACGAATAAAATACGATCATTTGCCCAAAAATGTGTAAGGTATTGCATTCGTTTCTGCCAGGAATCACTCCTTTCAATTGAGGAGGGATTTGAAATTAACTAATACATTGTGGCGTAATTATATTATGCCGCCATAGGGTTTGAATTCACAATTCTTTACAATGCACCGTTAGATAAAAAACACACATACATTTCGTCAAATATAATTCAAATTTTAAATTCATATTTTATTAATTTAAAATAGTTCCATAATACGTGGTATTATTACAATGTATTCTATTCGTATCTACGGAATATGTTAATCTCAGCTCATTGAAAGTTTGAGTACTGAATTGTAGAATTTGAAAGAAAATTACCCGGGTCGGTATGCGACCAATAATAGAGTCAATAATTTATTTCAGTGTAAAGAGTGGAGGGACAAATTGTAACGGTGGATAATATTGCTTCGGTGGATATAAAATGAGGAAGGAAAGAACGAATTTCATCATCACTTTCAGTGAATGTATGCACGTACTACGTTTTATTCCCTCATTTGTTGATCAGCGATGAGAAGTGCACGTCGTTAAAAGAAATGAAACATACTTGTACTGAAACGAACAACAATACGTGTTTGTCAGCATGAAGACAACACGGCTGCGTGCATGCCTCAATTTCGTCTGCGTGCATGCCTCAATTTCGTCGTAGTAGCGTCGGCCCTGTCACGAATTCACTTCCTGGAGTGGGGCGGCCGCAGGGGGAGAGGAGCCGTTAGAAGCCATCGCGGAGGCAACTGCCGCGGAGCTCTGAGAAATGTAACGAGGCCACAGCGACGGACACCGCTGCCGACTACGCAACGCGCTTTGGCCTGCCCTGAGTCCATCCCATTTTCCTACGACCGACCAATTTAAAATTTTTGCTTTCTTAAACGCCATCTGAAATTTGTGGCTGTTTTGTTTTATTTGACAATAATTTACCTCCCACTTAGTTTATTCAAGAATATGTTCGACTTCTGTATTCGTAACTTGGAAATTTAATCAGTTTCACACAGTTTGCTCCCAAGAAAGCAATCTGGTGATATTTTAGGCACTTAGTATTTTTAAGGCACTTTGAGGAAGATTGGTTGTCAAATTCTGGTGTGGATGCTTTACCCTCAAACTACGTGTCGACAGTTCGATGTTACAATGTTTCACAATTGATTGAGTTTTATGTGATATTTCTGTAATTGTTATGAAACGGGGAAGGAATTTGGTTAGCATCACAAAAATCTTTCTTTTTGGACTCAGTTATTCCAAGGGGTTTCTTATAAGCCTTTTGCAAATTCAAGTATCCTATCTGAGGATAACCTCTCCTTCGTTGCCTAGTTTTGATGTGCTGGAACTTTTAATCCTAAGCAGTTTTATACTTTAGTATGATTGGTGCATCTTTCCTTGCTTGCATCACCTTTGTTAGTCCATACAACGTTTTATTCATGTTCATTCTTGTCGAAGTTGCTACCCATTTGACTAGCTGAATGTATCAAGTCAAAAAATAATATGTTGTCATTTACTTGAGTTTATATGGATTACCAGTCTTCTTAACAGTTTGTACGATTGTATGCACACGATGTATATTACATGGAAACAGCTCAAATTAAGATGTAGCAGTCTTCTATTATTTTAATTGTTCAGAATGGCGCGAGAGGAAAACTGAATTACGTGCCCAAAAATAGCCATCTTTCTAAGTGTAGCTGTGGCATTTTTCCAGGACACGGACTTCATGAACAGGCACGGTAGCCACCAAGTAGCAGTCTTCCACTGGGGAGTGTGATATGCACGTTTTTTGATAGTTAATGTTCACGGCAGTGTAACACTTTTGGTTGCAAAGAATCTTCGTTTTTATAATCATTCACATTAGTTTAGTTTCAGATTAGTAGATGATTTATGCAACCAACTCCAAACAAATTAAATAAGATACATTTATTTATTTATCCGTATGCGTCATGTACCAACAGACAACTTGTTTATTTATAACCTCTTCATTAGCCTCATTCCTCCACGACAATGAGTGTATTTCCATTCAATAACGACCTTGCTTGCATGAGACTGATTTCCATTGCCAGACACGAGTGCTAACCTTGCAACGCCGACCTGTGTTGATGATTCGTCTGAATGGAGAGAGCAAGGAAGTGTGTGGTAGTGAGAACGCCCGTCTGTGTTGCAGACTGGACGCAGGTGGAGGACTTCGGTCGCGAGGTGACGCTCGCGGACAAAGAGATCATCCTGCCCCTCACGCTTCGCTATCTCACCCCCAAGGTAAGTTTAGACTTGGGCGCACGCGGTTTCCAGTGTGTGTTCCATGAAAGCCCATAGATTTCCTGAAAATAATATTTAGTTCGGTAAAATAAACGGCATTAGTATTATTAAACAAGCAGAGAAGTTGCAAAGCACAGCAAGTTACATGACAAAGTGCCGATAAAAAAGCGTTTTATATTTCTGATTTCATTACAAGATTAGGTATAATAGTCATTATTCAGGCGATTGATGATTATTAAATTATCGCAACAATTCATGTTATGCTTAAAGCGCAGTGTAGTATTTCACATCATTTCACCATTTTCGGTGCCTTGAAATCTCCGTAAACGTTTTTTTTAGAATTCTTCCAGAATAATGTAGAGGGATCCGGTTAAAAATAGTCAATCACTTGTCGAGAGGAATATAATGAGTAATTGATCATCGGTGAAAGTGTCTTAATTTCTACCTTCAATTGCGTTATAGGTCTTAAACTTCCTCTTCTCAAATGCTTTCTTTCGTGAAACACGGAAATTTCACGGTTACATACATGTAAGATTAAGTACCAATTACATAAAAAAACTACATTTTGATTAGAAATCTGTTTTTCATACTTATATCAACATTCGTTCGCGTTGTCTATAAGGAAATTGTTTATGTATGTTGTTATTTATTATTTTAGAAAAGTAAATATAACTACTTAAACCGACGCTTTCTTTCAGTGGGTGTCCTTCTTCGGCCTCGGGGCGATCTCCGCAGCCGTCATGGCCTCTGCTGACTCCAGCATCCTCTCTTCCAGCTCCATGTTCTCGCGCAACATCTACAAGCTGGCCATCCGTCCTCAGGCAAGCACAACTCAGAATTATCTTGTCACTTGCCCCAAAAGTGTTCTTTTCAACACATTGTGAAAACTTTCTGCATACGTTTTATGAGACGGGCCGACTGACGGGCCGACTGACGGACCGACCGACTGACAGACCGACTGACAGACCGACTGACAGACCGACTGACGGACCGACCGACCGACCGACCGACCGACTGACGGACCGACTGACGGACCGACCGACGGACCGACCGACCGACCGACCGACC
>BOPP01000366.1:524797-570938 GCA_017312745.1 Gryllus bimaculatus | reverse complement strand
TTTTCCCAATTTTTGCCCCAATTTCAGGATTGGTCTTCATTTCATTTCAAGCGTATAATTTCCGCAACCCTAATAGTTGGATTCGCGTCTTCCTTTGCCCATTGAATTTCTCGTCGGGTGGGTTGTACTTAATACGTTGATTTCCAGAATGAAATTACGAAATTAAGTTTTTTCCCATTTTTTGCCCCAATTTCAGGATTTGGTCTTCATTTGATTTCAAAGCGTATAATTTCGAACTAATAGTTGGATTCGCGTTCTTCTTTTGCGCCATGAATTTTCTCGTTCGTGGCGTTGCTACTTACATACGGAATATCAGAATGAAAATACGAAAGTAAGTTTTTCCCATTTTTTGCCCCAATTTCAGGATTTGGGTCTTCATTTCATTTCAAGCGTATAATTTCGAAACTAATAGTTGGATTCGCGTCGTCCTTTGCGCATTGAATTCTCGTCGTGTGTTTACTTACCATTTACCTGATTTCAGAATGATTATTACGAAATTAAGTTTTTTCCATTTTTGCCCAATTTCAGGGATTTGGCTTCATTTGATTTCAAAGCGTATAAAATTTCGAAACTAATAGTGGGATTCGCGTCTTCCTTGCGCCATTGATTCTCGTCGTGGGTTGTACCTTTACATACCGTGATTTCAGAATGAAACTACGAAATTAAGTTTTTTCCATTTTTGCCCCAATTTCAGGTATTTGGTCTCATTTCATTTCAAGCGTATAATTATCGAAACTAATAGTTGGATTCGCGTCTTCTTTGTGCCATGAATTCTCGTCGTGGGTTGTTACTTACATACGTGATTCAGAATGAAAATTACGAAATTAAGTTTTTTCATTTTTGCCCAAAAACAATTGCAGATTTGGTCTTTCATTTGATTTCAGCGTATAATTTCGAAACTTAATTAGTTGGATTCGCGTCTTCTTTGCGCCATTGAATTTCTCGTTCGTGGGTTGTATTTACAACTGATTTCAGAATGAAAGACGAAATTAGTTTTTTTCCCATTTTTTGCCCCAACTTTTCAAGGATTTTGTTCTTCCATTCATTTCCAAGCGTATATTTCGCAAAACAATAGTTGGATTCGCGTCTTCTTTGCGCCCAAATTGGAATTTTCTCGTCGTTGGTTGTACTTACATACGTGATGTTTCAGAATGAAATTACGAAAAAATTTAAGCTTTTTTCCCATTTTTTGCCCCAAATTTCAGATTTGGTTTATTCATTTGAATTTCAAGCGTATAAATTTCGAAACTAATAGTTGATTCGCGTCTTCTTTGCGCCATGAATTATCTCGTCGTGGGGGGTGTACTTTACATACGTGATTTCAGAATGAAATTACGAAATTAAGTTTTTTCCCAAATTTTTTGCCCCAAATTCAGGATTTGGTCTTTCATTTCATTTTCAAGCAGTATAAAATTTCGAAACTAATAGTTGGATTCGCCGTCTTCTTTGCGCATTGAATTTCTCGTCGTGGGTTGTACTTACATGCGTGATTTCAGAATGAAATTACGAAATGGTTAAGTTTTTTCCCAATTTTTTGCCCCAATTTCAGGGATTTGGTCTTCATTTCCATTTTCAAGCGTATAATTTCGCAACCTAATAGTGGATTCGCGTCTTCTTTGCGCCATTGAATTTCTCGTCGTGGGTTGTAAACTTACCCACACAGAATGTCCAGAATGAAATTACGAAAATTAAAAGTTTTTTCCCAATTTTTTCCCCAATTTCAGGATTTAGCCGTCTTTCATTCATTTCAAGCGTATTGAATTTCGAAAGTAATTAGTTGGATTCGCGTCTTCTTTGCCGCAATTGAATTTCTCGTCGTGGGTTGTAATTTACATACGTGATTTCAGAATGAAATTACGAAATTAAGTTTTTTCCCATTTTTTGCCCCAATTCAGGATTTGGTCTTCATTTGAATTTTCAAGCGTATAATTCGGAACTAATAGTTTGGATGCGCGTCTTCTTTGCGCCATTGAATTTCTCGTCGTGGGTTGTACTTACATACGTGATTCAGAATGAAAATTACGGAAATTTAAGTTTTGTTTCTTATTTTCTTGCCCCAAATTTCAGGATTTGGTCTTCATTTTCATTTCAAGCGTATATTTCGCAACAATTGTTGGATTCGCTTTCTTTGCGCCATTGAATTCTCGGTTGGTTGTACTTTTACATACGTGATTTCAGAATGAAATTACGAAATAAGTTTTTCCCATTTTTTGCCCCCCAATTTCAGGATTTGGTTTCCAGTTCAGTTCCAAGCCGTATAATTTCCCGAAAAACTAATAGTTGGATTCGCGTCTTTCTTTGCCGCCTTTGAATTTCTCGTTCGTGGTTTGTACTTACCATACCCGTTGAATCAGAATTTGAAATTACGAAAATTAAGTTTTTTTCCCATTCTTGCCCCCAATTTCAGGATTTGGCTCTTCATTGGATTTCAAAGCGTATATATTCGAAACTAAGAGTTGGATTCGCGTGTCTTCTTTGACGCCCATTGAATTTCTCGTCGTGGGTTGTACTTTACATACGTGATTTCAGAATGAAAGGTACGAAATTAAGCTTTTTCCCATTTTTTGACCCCAATTTCAGGATTTGCGTCTTCATTTGATTTCAAGCGTATAATTCGAAACTAATAGTTGGATTCGCGTTACTTCTTTGCCGCATTGAATTTCTCGTCGTGGGTTGTACTTACATACTGCATTTCAGAATGGAAATTACGAAATTTAAGTTTTTTCCATTTTTTGCCACCAATTCAGGATTGGTCCTTCATTTGATTTCAGCGTATAATTCGAAACTAATAGTTGGATTCGCGTCGTCTTGCCGCCATTGAATTTCTCGTCGTGGTTGTACTTACATTACGTTGATTCAGAATGAAATTACGAAATTAAGTTTTTCCCTTTTTTGCCCAAGTTCAGGATTTGGTTTTCAGTTCATTTTCAAGCGTATAATTTTCGAAAACTAATAGTTGGATTCGCGTCTTCTTTGCGCCATTGAATTTCTCGTCGTGGGTTGTACTTACATCAATTACGAAATTAAGTTTTTTCCCATTTTTGCCCCAATTTCAGGATTTGGTCTTTCATTTGATTTCAAAGCGCTTATAATTCGAAAACTAAATTGGATTCGCGTCTTCTTTGCCGGCATTGAATTTCTCGGTCGTGGGTTGGACTTACATACGTGATTTCAGAATGAAATTAAAGAAATTAAGTTTTTTTCCCATTTTTGCCCCATTTCAGGATGTTGGTCTTCATTTATTTCAGCGTATAATTTCGCAACTATAGTTGGATTGCGTCTTCCTTGCGCCATTGAATTTCTCGTCGTGGGTTGTACTTACATAACGTGATTCCCAAGAATGAAAATTACGAAATTAAGTTTTTTTCCCCAATTTTTTGCCCCAAGTTTTCAGGATTGGTCTTCATTGGCATTTCAAGCGTATAATTTCGGCAACTTAATAGTTGGATTCGCGTCTTCTTTGCGCCATTGAATTTCTCGTCGTGGGTTTGTACTACATACGTGATTCAGAATGAAAACGAAATTAAGTTTTTTCCCAATTTTTTGCCCCAATTTCAGGGATTTGTCTTCATTTATTTTCAAGCGTATAATTTCGGAAACTAATAGTTGGAAATTCGCGTTTCTTTGCGCCATTGAATTTCTCGTCATTGGCGTGTACTTACATTACGTGATTGTCAGAAATGAAATTACGAAATTAAGATTTTTTCCCAATTGTTTTGCCCCAATTTCAGGAGATTTGCGCTTCATTTCATTTCAAGCGATATAATTTCGAACTAATCATGGCATTCGCGCTCCTTACTGCCGCCATTGGAATTTCTCGTCTAAATGTGGGGTTGTAAACTTACAATACATGATTTCCCAGAATGAATTACGAAATGTAAGTTTTTTTCCCAATTTTTTGCCCCAATTCAGGATTTGGTCAATTCCATTTATTTCAAGGTATAATTTTCGAAAACTAATAGTGTGAATTCGCGTCTTCTTGCGCCATTGAAAATTTCTTGTACTGGGTTGTACTACATACGTGATTTAAAGAATGAAATTAACGAAATTAAGTTTTTTCCCATTTTTTGCCCCAATTAAAGATTGGCTTCATTTTGCATTTCAAGCGTATTAAATTCGAACAATAGTTTGGAATTCGCGTCTTGCTTTGCGCATTGAATTTCTCGTCGTGGTTGGTACTTAATTCGCTAAGATATTTCAGTAATGAAAACCGTAAAAAGTTTAAGTTTTTTACCATTTTTTGCCCCAAATTTCAGGATTTGGTCTTCATTTCATTTACAAGCGTATAATTTCGCAAACTAAATAGTTGGAGTTCGCGTCTTTCTTTAGCGCAATAATGAAAATATTCTACGTCCGTGTGTTGTACTTACATTACGTGAAATTCAGAATGAATTACGAAATTAAGTTTTTTCTCAATTTTTGCCCCAAATTTCAGTTATGGTAACTGTCATTATCATTTTCAAAGCGTAATAATTTCGAAGTAATAGTTGGAAATCGCCATTCCTATTGCCGTCCAATAGAATTTCTCGTCATATGGGTTAATATTACAATACAGTGATATTCCCAGAATGAAAATTACGAAATAAGTATTGTATCCCGATTTTTTAGCCCCACAACTTTCCCAGGAATTTTGCGTCTTCATTCAATTCTTCAAGCGTTATAATTCGAACAACTAATAGTTGGGATTCGCGTCATTTCTTTGCAGCCATTGAATTTCTAGTCGCTGGTTGTAACTTACATACGTGATAATTCAGAATGAAGTATACGAAATTAGTTTCATTCCAATTTTATTCACCCCAATTTTATAGGAAGTTTAGGTTCATTTATTGAGGCATATCAAACTATTAAATTGGAATCATTAGTTGTAATCGTACAATTTTTTTCCAACAGGCTAATAGAAAATTTCGAAACAATAAAGTTGAATGGATCTTGTCCATTTAATTTTTCCCGGTTACTTACAACTGATTTCAGAGAATGAAAAATTACGAAATAAGTTTTTCCCAATATTTATTAGCCCCCAATTTCAGGGATTTCGTACTTCATTTGATTTCAAGCGTATTAATTTCGAAACTAAATAGTTTGGATATCCGCGTCTTCTTTGACGCCAATTGAATTCTACCGTCGTGGTTGTACTTAAATACGTGATTTCAGCAAATGAAATTACGAAAATTAAAGATTTTCCAATTTTTTGCCCAATTTCAGATTTGGTCATGGCAGATTTCATTTCAAGCGTATATAACTTTCGAAAACTAATAGTTGAGATTCGCGATAACTTCTTTGCGCCATGAATTCTCAAGTCGTGGTTGTACTTACATACGTGATTTCAGAATAATATTACGGAAATTAAGTTATTTCCCATTTTTTGCCCAAATTCCAGGAATTTGATGGCTTACATTATCATTTCAAAGCGTATAAATTCGAAACTAATAGTTGGATTTCGCAGTCTTTCTTTGCGCCATTAATTTCTCTCGTGGGTTTACTATACAATAACAGTGATTTCAGAATGAAATACGAAATATAAGTATTTGCCCATTTTTTGACCCCAATTCAGGTATTCGGCTCTTCATTTCATTTACAAGCGTATAAGTTTCGCAAACTAAATTAGTGATTCGCAAGTCTTCTATTGCTGCCATTGAAATTTTCGTTCGTGGGTTGTACTTTACATACGTGATTTCAGAATGAAATTTACGGAAATTAAAGTTTTTTCCATTTTGCCCCAATTCAGGATTGGGCTCTTATTTCATTTCAAGTCGTATAATTTCGACACTATAGTTGGATTCGCGTCTTCTTTGCGCCATTGAATTTCTTCGTCGCTGGGTTGTACTTTACCATACGTGATTTTCAGAAATGAAATTACGAAATTAGTTTTTTCTCCATTTTTTGCCCAATTTCAGGATTTGGTCTTCATTTCATTTCAAGCGTATAAATTCGACAACAATAGTTTGGATTCGCGTCTTTCTTGCGCCATGAATTTCTCTCGTTGTTGTACTTACATACGTGATTTCAAGATGAAATTACGAAATTAAGTTTTTTCCATTTTTTGCCCCAATTTCAAGGATTTGTTTCATTTGATTTCAAGCGTATAATTTTCGAAACTAATAGTTGGATTCGCGTCTCTTTGGCGCCATTGAATTTCTCGTCGTGGGTTGTACTTACATACGTGATTTCAGAATGAAATTACGAAAATTAAGATTTTTTCCCATTTTTTGCCCCAATTTCAGGATTTGTCTTCATTTCATTTCAAGCGATATAATTTCGAAACTAATAGTTGGATTCGCGTCTTTCTTTGCGCCATTGAATTTCTCGTCGTGGGTTGTACTTACATCGTGATTTCAGAATGAAATTACGAAATTAAGTTTTTCCATTTTTGAGCCCCAATTTCAGATTTTGGTCTTCATTTTATTTCAAGCGGTATAATTTCGAACTAATAGTTCGATTCGCGTCTTCTTTGCGCCATTGAATTTCCGTCGTGGTTGTACTTACAGACACGATGATTCAGACAATGAATTTTACGAAATTAAGTTTTTACCCAATTTTTTGCCCAATTTCAGGATTTGTGTCTTACATTTCCATTTCAAGCTGTGATAATTTTCCGAAACCGTTAATAGTTAGGGATTCGCGTCTTCTTTGCGCCATTGAATTTCTCGTCGTGGGTTGTATTTACATACGTTGATTTCAGAATGAAATTACGAAATTAAGTTTTTTCCCATTTTTTGCCCCCAAATTCAGGATTGGTCTTCATTTTGATTTCAAGCGTATAATTTTCGCAACTAATAGTTGGATTCGCGTCTCTTTGCGCCATTGAATTCTCGTCGTGGGTGTACTTACATACGTGATTTCAGAATGAAATTACGAAATTAAGTTTTTCCCATTTCTTGCCCCAATTTCAGGATTTGGTCTTCATTTCATTCCAAGCGTATATTTCGCAACAATTGTTGGATTCGCGTCTTCTTTGCGCCATTGAATTTCTCGTCGTTGGTTGTACTTACATACTGAATTCAGAATGAAATTACGAAATTAAGTTTTTCCCATTTTTTGCCCCAATTTCAGGATTGTGGTTTTCAGTTCATTTTCAAGCGTATAATTTCGAAACTAATAGTTGGATTCGCGTCTTCTTTGCCCATTGAATTTCTCGTCGTGGGTTGTAACTTACATACGTGATTTCAGAATGAAATTACGAAATTAAGTTTTTCCCATTTCTTGCCCAAATTTCAGGATTTGGTCTTCATTGATTTCAAGCGTATAATTTCGAAACTAATAGTTGGATTCGCGTCTTTCATTGCGCCATTGAATTTCTCGTCGTGGGTTGTACTTACATACGTGATTCAGAATGAAATTACGAAATTAAGTTTTTTTCCCATTTTTTGCCCCAATTTAATGAGGATTTGGTCTTCATTTGATTTCAGCGTATAATTCGAAACTAATAGTTAGGATTCGCGTCTTTCTTGGCGCCCTTTGAATTTCTCGTCGTGGGTGTACTTACATACGTGATTTCCCAGATGGAAATTAACGAAATTAAGTTTTTCCATTTTTGCCGCCAATTTCAGGATTTGGTCCTTCATTTTGATTTCAAGGCGGTAATAATTTCGAAACTAATAGTTGGATTCGCGGTCTTCTGTTGCGCCATTGAATTTCTCGCGTGGGTTGTACCTACATACGTGATTTTCGAATGAAAACTACAAATTAAGTTTTTTTTCCCATTTTTGCCCCAATTTCCAGGATTTGGTCTTTGTTTTCATGTCACAAGCGTATAATTTTCGAAACTAATAGTTTGGATTCGCGTCTTTATTTGGCGCCATTGATTTTTCTCGGTCGTGAGTTGTACTTACATACGTGATTTCCAGAATGGAAACTAGAAAATTAAGTTTTTCCATTTTTTGCCCCAATTTCAGGATTTGGTCTTCATTTGATTTCAAGCGTGTAATTTCGAAACTAATAGTTGGGATCGTATATGCTTCGCACCATTGAATTTCTTGTCGCGACTTGTACTTACATACGTGATTTCAGAATGAAATTTCGAATTTAAGTTTATTTCCATTTTTCTACCCAATTTCAGGATTTGGGCTTCATTGGATTTCAAGTGTATAATTTCGAAACTAATAGTTGGATTCGCGTCTCCTTTGCGCCATTGAATTTCTCGTCGTGGCTTGTACTTACATACGTGATTTCAGAATGAAATTACGAAATTAAGTTTTTTCCCATTTTTAGCCCAATTTTGGGTTTTGTGCTTGAATTGTGTTTATGCGTGTAATTTCGAAACTAATAGTCGACTTGACGTCGACTTTGCACCATTGAATTTCTCGTCGAGAGTTGTACTTACATAATTTCAGATAGATAGTCCGAAATTAGGTTTTTCACCATTTTTTGCCCGAATTTCGCGATTTGGGGTTTATTTGTTTTCATGCGTATAATTTCGAAACTAAGAGTGGGATTGATGTCAGCTTTGCACCATTGAATTTCTCGTCAAGAGTTGTATTTATATACCTGATTTCAGAAAAAAATTACGAAAATAGGTTTTTCCCCTTTTTTTGACCCAATTTCGGGATTTGGGCCTAATTTTTTAATGCGTATAATTTCGAAACTAAAAGTCTGATCGACGTCTTATTTACACCATTGAATTTCTCGTGAAGAGTTGTACCCTCGTACATGATTTTAGAAAGAAATAAACGAAATTATATTTTTCCTCATTTTTTGCCCCACTTTTGGGATTTGTGCTTCGTTTGTTTTTATGCGTATAATATCGAAACTAATAGTCGGATTGACGTCTGCTTTGAACCATTGAATTTCTTTTCGGGGGTTACGCAATTTCAGAAAAAAATTACGAAATTAAGTAATTTTAATTTTTTTGATCTACGCTCTAAGCATTTTTTTCTCAGCCAAATTCAAAAAAATCTGTAAATTTAGTGACCTCTAGAGATTTTATCATTTATTTTTTTTTACACAGGGAGTTTTGGATCTCATTGTGAGTGAATCATACAAATAAGCGATTTAAAAGAACAACTTTGGGTCTCGCTGTGAAGGAGTTGAAAGTGTTCTTCTGAATACTTAATATAATGGGTTTTCACAGTGTTCCAAGCATTCGATTGTTTTGCCTGAACAATCTAAATTTTGATGTATCCAGAATTTCTGAAAGAATGTCCCTCAAAATATATTTAAAGGTACTCTTGTTTGTTCATTTAAATGCCAAACAATTGATGCGTCAGAGAAATAACCCTAGCTATAACAATTTTACCAAATTAGACCACACCTGAAATTTTGAATAGTGATTTAACAAATATATTTAGTTCAGGGTTCTTATCTACAGAAGAATATACGGTGGCCTTTCAAGAGCGTAGTAGTCGTAAACAATGCCATTAAAGCCTGTGAAGGAAGGCTTCAAAGTATGTTATTAAGTGTGCTTTCTGTGGATATTTGATGAAATTTCACGTACATGAAGGCAAGTCTGATGATAGGATGATGGAAATGGACCTTGGGATGAAAGGACGGTTATGTCAGTTGCTGGCATCTTGGAATATTTAGGAGACTCCTCGTTTTTGACCAATTCCTCACTAGCACCAAGGAGCTGCTATCTAAGCTTTTGCGCCGCGCCGCGGAAAGTACTTTTCTATACATTGGCTGCTGACAAACACTTGAAACTAGGAGAACGTGGTTTTCCTATGTCATTTGTCATTTGAAGCTCAATGCACAATCCAATATAATGACCTTTTGTGACAAAGAAGAATAAAGGAGTTCCTGTTTTCCGGGGAATGACTCCTGTTTGTTTCTCAGGTGTTTGGCGCTTTTGTGTTAGCGCCTTTTCCTAGCATTACTATTGCATCCGACATTTGGAATGTTTTTTGACTGAACCGAGTTGAACGAATGAAAATGCGTCGTTCGTTTGTTTGTGCAGAGCGCGCGCGCCGCGCGTGCGTGGTGGCGGCGGAGGACAGCGCCACGGTGCGGCAGGTGGAGGCGGCGCTACGGGACTCCGTCGGCGCAGTGCAGCGCGTGGCCTCGGCGAGTGTCATTGCCCCTGGCTCCTTCAACACAATCGTCTTGTGCCACTCGCGTGGAGTGGACCCCGATCGGCAATTGGTGGACTTAGCCGCAGCGGTAGATGTGAACAAGGAGGTTAGCGATCATGTGCATGCGTACACATTCTATTTTTTTCTCTCCTTTCTAGTGATGTTTAGGTGACCACTTCGTCTGAAAAGGTATGAGAACAACTGAAGGTAAATTCTTGATTTCAGTAAAGCTAAATCAAACTAATTTGAGAATAATTTACACTCGTCATAAAATGTTTTAATTAAGATAACGCGAAAGAGAATAGTGATATTTGGTAGAAAGTAATATGTGTAAAATTAATTTAAATAATTACATTTTGACATTAGTATAAGCACTATTTTAAGCGCTGTACATACATAAAAATGTTCTCTTGCCCAGTCAGAGAAGATGACTTAGAAGTCCCTCCCACCAGGCAATCGTGGAAATCCCTCGGTCTGGGCGACCAATCGCTGGCATGATAGGTACAAATATAATGAGGAGGGCTCGTATGTTTACGTACGAGTCAAAAATGTCATTTGTGGCTGTCGACGGTCAATTCGCCTGATTGTTCACAACTAATTTGCATCTCCGTATAACCCTGATTTTTTGCTGTCCATTCGCTCGTGAGACATAAGTATGCTGTTGGAACCGTTTTGCAGGGCTAGTTTCGTTTGCCCTTAAGCATGCGCTTGAAGGTGCTGCAGCGGCGCTGATGGATCATGCAGCCCCGACTCTCGTTTGACTGTTTCCAGACACGTCAGTTGATATAGCCATTAGTACCGAAAGTCGGTTGATATAGTCATTAGTTCCGTGCATGTTTTACCGCGAGATGCCGCTGTGATCTTTTGTCCCTACTGGATAGCAAGATACGGCGCTGACCTACGTAAACGACGATAAAACTGTTGAGTTTTCAAGAAATTTTATACTTAATTTAAAGCACAAGCCGTCTGAAACGCAATAATGTGAACAAATCGCCTCTAATGTAAATTTGAACAATGTGAGAGACAAACACTTTTAAAATTCTTTTGAAGAAAAAACAAAAGAATATAGCATTATGGCGTTTGTTATCGTATAGATTGCCCTTAGCACTACAGCTAATAAGTTTAAAGAAAAAGAATGGAACATTATTGTGAAAATCTGGTTTTTGATATTTTTTAAAAATTGCTCACATTGCTCGCATTATCGAGTGAAAACTACTAAAATTTTCAACAAAAAAATGTGTAGGGTCTTAATAAAAGAATTAATTAAGCAGCAAATATTTTACTTGAAAGGATAACCTCTATCTTCAATTTTGTATTTGTAGGAAGACGCCGAGAAAATTTCAATCTATTGCAATTTTCAAACACAAAGTTGTCAGAGAAAATCGGACCTACGCCACCTTTATAACTATATTTTACTCTATTCTTGCAAGAAATTGAAAGAAATAATTTGGAGCCATTTTTGAGAAAATATGGAAAATATTCCAGGGGCTTCATATGAATTAATGAATTTTTTCAAAATCGCAGAGCTTCGACTCATGCCAGGTGGACAGAGGGTTCTTCAATTTGCAAAAAAATCCTGCGCATGCGCTATTGTTGTTCACTTACACCAGACAGACTGACGTTTAAAAAAAACACTTTTTCGGTATCAGGGGACCCCAAAACGTGTTTAAAATATGTTAATTATATATAATGTTTATAAAACATTATATCACAATAAGTGTCAAGGTCTAGGGCTATAAATTCATTTTTTGTCTCTTTCAATAAGGGGCCGTCTATAAATTACGTAACGCAAATTTGGAGTAATTTCAATTTCCCTCTCCTCCTTGTAACGCTCCCGTAACACGCGCTAAATAATCACTTTATGCGTGCGACATTTTAGCGCAGTAAAACAATTAGTATGCTTTTACTTGTGTTGTATATTGAATTTAATGAAAATGAAAGTAGAAATTAGTTGTGGATGCTGGCTGCACCTAACAATAAGATGTGGTAAGTTGTGAATGAAGGAAGAACTAGGACGAGAAATGGTTGATCACAAGCTGTGCACACGCCGTCATGGATAACGCATGAGCGAGACAGCGCCAATTCAAATGTATTCTAGAATATACTTCATATAAATGTGGAATGTGGTCTTTGTGATCTGTTTCGAAACGCTTAACTGAATCCCCCTACCCGTATGTGAAGCAACGCCTCTTCAGACACCCTCCCTCCCTCCTTTAGCGTTACGTAAACTCTAATAATTTGTGTACTGGCTGCAGTGGTGAGCGTGTTGTTTGTGTGTGCGCAGGGGGTGGTTGTGCACGTGACGGAGCACGCGGAGGGCGTGCGCGAGGGCGAGCGCGAGGGCGTGCGCGAGGGCGTGCGCGAGGGCGTGCGCGAGGGCGTGCGCGAGGGCGTGCGCGAGGGCGTGGTTGCCGTGCGCTGCGGGGGGCGGGGAGGCCAAGAGCGGCGCGCGGCGGCGCTCGTCGAGGCGGTGGTGGCCTCCGCCGACCCCTCTGCCTTCGCCGGACAGACCTTCTTCTTATAACGCAAGGCAGCTTTCCTTAATATTGACAGGTCAATTATTTGTATATTGTACTGGAAGTAGTAGCAGGCCTTCATTTCTGGCGGAACGAAATAGGAACTAGTGGGGCGACAGAATGGCACAAACTTTCTCATACTAGTTAGTTTTCTAATTTCTTTGGACTGGGCAAGCTTTATATTCTTGCCCCATCCTCTTGCCAGCTGCCATCTGAGGCCGCTCAAAGTTAAAAAGTAGAACCGAAGTATTACTTTAGGGATATTAAACAAGTGTAAAACTTCGTCCTATACGTTATATATCTTATTTTTGTTGAAAAATTGTAAGCCTTTTTTAAGAAAATTTCGTTTAAGCGTTACTGTATATGCAAAATTTATTTTTTTTTCTCAGAAAACTCACGAGTTTTTGAAAACTTATTTGGAAGTGTTTTGAAGCATACCCACTCTGAAATGCATGTATACAAAACCCAGGAGATTTCGTGTGATTTATTTTTTTTAAAAAGTTTGTAAGTTTTGAAAACAAAACAAAACAATAGAGCAATATGGCGTTTATGTCATCAAATAGAATGCACGTAGCACTAACCTCACCAAAAGTTTGAAGAAAAAAAATAGAACCGTTTTTGAATAAATCTTATTTTTATATATATTTTTTTTAAATTGCCCAAATTTCACGCAATGTTGCCACAAAACTACTTAAACTTACAAAAAAGTGTACATGAACTTAGTGAAATACTAATTATGGACAACAAATTTAATTTGAAGAAAACATCTCTATCTTTAAATTTGTAAATGTAGGAAAACTTCGAAAAATTCAAACTTTTACGATTTTCGAAAATTCTCCTTGAAAAATTCCCCTGCTTATCTGAATACTTCTTGTTTTTACTACTTCCTTTCCACTGTGTATTACAACGTGGTACTCCACGTCTTCATACTAGCCTTGCAAAACTCTAGGATGAGATTGATCTCCAGGGTCTTCAAAATCCAGTCATGTGGTACAGTGTCAAAGGCCTTCCGGTAGTCAGTCAAAGCCATGTTCAAATTACATTTCTGTTTCCTCTCATCATTCAAAATGACTTTGTTTAGTAGTATGATTTCTTTACCGCCATAGAAACCTTTGTGACATTAACTCTGTTCAGCTGGCAACATATGTTTTTTCTGTAGTACATTTTGTTAGCTATAGCTCTTTTTATAACTTTGCACATAATTGACAATCAAGTGATTGGCCCGTAGTACTCCACCATAGATTGAGACATTCCGTGAGTTCCTTCGAGTTTTCTAAAAAAATATTAACAGCGTTTGCTTGATGAAAACGTAATACTGTTAAATTTATTAACGTTATTAGGCCGATAAACACCAAATAACAAAAGTTAGTTAACCGAGGCGATAGCCGAGTTAACTAACCAAGTCCATTATTTTTTATATCGGCCGTGTGTTGTTCAATACTTTTCGTAATACCATCTTCTTATAAGAAAAAAATATAAAAAAGAAACACCTTTGCTTTTAATACGTGGGAGTGCAACGCCATCTTCCATTTAAATTCTATACAATGAATATAAAATTTACTCAAGGTTGCAACCAGCTACCTAAGGAGCAGATCGTAACTTCAGGTGCCTCTGCGCAAAATGTGGGCTGTTCCAAATAAAGCAATTTCTTGCACTTCCCAGACTATTGAATGACGTAGGAGTTAATCCAAGCTCTTACACAAATTTTACGGAACAAATTCCAAAGCTCCGATGACTATCGGTACGGCCTGTGCTTTTACGTCCCACATTCGGCTGATCTCGATTTCCAAACACTTGTATTTAAGACGTTTCTCAGCCTCCTTTGTTAAGACATTTTGATCGCAAGGCACAGCAACATTTACAAGTAGACACGATTTTTTCTCCAAATCCCGAATAACAATATCTGGTTTGTTTGTTGCTATCATGCGATCCGTTTGAATTTGTTGGTCGTACAATATTCTATAGAGTCCAACAGACATCACCGGTTTTGGTGAGTGTTCGTACTCCTTGGGACATGTGTTTGGAACTTTGAGGGCAGTACAGATCTGCCCGTGGAGGTAACTATACACCCGGTCGTGTCTTTTCAAGTATTCGATCTTTGCTAGAATTGGACAAGCTACGATCAATGGTTTCTACTTGTTCCTGGCAGATGCGACATTCATCAATTTTGAGAACGCTTTATCATAATATCCTGTTCTCAATGCCTGAACCTGAGCTATTAGAACTGCTTCCAATTTTGGCTTCATTGCTCCTTGTCCATTCTTTTTAGATATTGTCCATGCAGTGATTTGTCTCCACGATTTCTTTAACATTTTTTGTCTCACATTTCATGTTTAGTAATCTCAGAAGTTCAGTGTCAGTGTTATTCTGTATGTCTTGCATAATGTCCTGTGAAATACTTCTTGCTACACTAACAATACAATTATAATTATTATATATTATATTATATTATATTTTCTTCATATCACATCACGATTTTAAGACATTACCAGGAACTACTTTACTGTACTTATGGAGTTTTAGAGAAATTTCATTTTGTCTATTTTGGCTTCTGGCTTTAGTATTTTACATTTGTTTTCTTTTTCATCATTATTTTCCCTATATTCTCTTGGCACTGATCAAGCTGGAAACATGTCTGCAAGCCTAGATAATCTTGAAGACAGTTGCATTTTGCCATCCTCTGCAAGGGGAGACTCCAGGGACAGAAAGTTTTCAAAATCTAAATGAAAAGGGGAGATAATAACATTCAAGATTTTTAGATTTCTTTCACTGAAGCTGACAAACTTAGTTCGGTCTCGAAGAATCTCATTTTACCTTTGAGTATGGTCTCAGATACCTTTTGAGGACCGACTTCTCTGAACTTGATAAACCATGCGGCTCCTTGCAGTGCTGGCGATTACGGCAGTGTGCAAACAATCACATTTTCACTTGTCTCATTTCAGGATTCAAAAGAGACCACAAAAGCTTTTTGTAGAGATAGTATTGAGAGTAAAACAAATTCGTAGTAGTCATACCGAAATTTAATGTACCGCTAATAGAGTTGCCACCTATTGACACTCACCCGAAAATTTTCATGAGAGGGGGCCAGGGGGGTAAGTATGTTTTATTTAACATTTTCACATATTTTTTTAGTTGTACAATCATAATTTTAATTTATTAGTTTAGAAACAATCAAATAAATTACATTTCCATAGTCAACCATCTATAAAACAAATAATAAATGATTACATTAAAAATAGAATCTCTATATTACTTTTCTGTAATATTTATTTTTAAAAACTAATTTTTCTTCTAAGTATATTTCTCATTTGAAACTGCTTTCTTTAGTAAGCAAACTTGCTTCTTATTGTTTGATAATTTGTGAAATTCGGCACAAGACATGCCATAGTTAAAGTTTTGTGAACAGTTCTGCTCTGACTAATTCGACTCTCATCCTGTTTCTCAAATCGGACCTAATGTTTTCCATAATTGAGAAAAACCTGTTCTATGTAAGCATTACTTACGGGGATGGACAAAACCCTGCTAACAATTATGGATAGTTCTTTAAAATAATTTGATGTAGAAACAGTTTTGACCCATATAATGCCTGTCGTGTAGTCTTGAATTTCTATTTTGGAAAGTGTGTTTGATACTACTTGTATTTCATCGTACAAATTACCTTCGTTAATATTTGCATTTACTATTCTCGCAACTTGTACAAATTTGTCAAAGCAAATCTCTTTACCTTTCTTCAAATTGAGAATATTAAATTACTGAAAGGGACTGTGATCGTAATTGTACCATTTTTCTAGATAATCTATTGCCTTAGTATAAACCTTTGTTGCTTCTTTTTCTAATTTTAATTTACTGTTTCTGTCAAGTTTAAGACAAGTTAGTGAGCCAGTAAAAGATTCGAAATATGTAAACTCATTTAATATTTTTATTTGTAATTTATAAAAAAAGAGAAAACAATTTTTATTTATTTCTACAAATCTCATGAAGTAAAACAATATTTAATAAAAATAAAAAGTTGAAAATACAGAAAATGCGTGCAAATTCTTGAAATCTAAGAATCAGAAATATTGGAAAGCGTAGTACATTCAATATTGTGCATGACCCAGAGATGAAAGTAGTAAACCCGGAGATTGGTCATGAAACCCAAAGTCTCCGGGTGAAACCCGAAGAAGTGGCAACTTTAACCGCTAAGAATAATTTTCAGTAGTAAAAGTAAGAAAATATTCTTTCTGATAGGCAGAGTGTGTAGAAAAAATCTGGTGATCATGAATAACAAAGAAACTTATTGTTTCCATCCACAGTTAACTTGAAAGTTAAAAGAAATGTTTGGAATATTTTCATTACTAGTATGGATTTTTAAGTGCCTAAAACACTGCGATGAGTTGTTCCATAATTGATATTCCCCAATCGATTTTAAGGAACTGAAGGCCCTGCAAATATGGAACGGATATTTTGAATGTAGAGTTTTGTTTTAAATTAAATCTGTTCTAAAAGAACAGAACTGTAAAAAATATTGTGTAGGAATTAAAAAAAAAAGAAGTATATATGTAATATCTGTTTGCAGTTAATGCAATTTATATATTTAAAATACATTCTTTTTAAAAATATTCCAAAATTTTCTTAAATCGTTTTCCATGAATAGAGCAAGGGATGCTTAAAAGATCGGCTCAGGTCTAATTTTTGTGTAGTTATGTGAATTCTCGAAACTTGTATAAGTTGTAAATGATGCGAGAAATGTGCTGTTGTAGCCCCACTAGTTTTAGAACTGAATATACTTATCAAAAATTAAAATATAATCAATATTGGTCTTTTAAGATGTTATTTTTTGTACAAAGTTCAATAATGCAGAGTATGGGAAAATAGACCAGCACAATTTTCTGTACCATTCTTTTCTACTTATAAGGAAGACAATTTTAAGAAAAAATAAAGATTTTTTTTTTTTTTGGTGAAGAAGAGAAAAAAGCATATTTTTCACACAAAAACTATTTTTTTTTCCTTCAAAAAAAAAAAAAAAAAAAAAAAGAATTCGTATTTGAATATCTGTTTTTATGAACAGATTTCATTAAGAAAAAAATTGTATCTTCATTTCTGTAATTGTAGGAAGACGCCAGAAATATTAGTAAGTTTGTGTTATAGCATCAGTCCATCATTGTTTGCCTTTTTTAAATAATAATAATAATAAAAATTATTATTATTATTATTTATTATTATTATTATTCACATGGAGGCTTCACGGCCACAATGTATTAAATATCTAAATGAGAAAGGAAGATGATATCTGTCATTACATTTTTTGTTTTCAACATTCTAAAAATTTTATTATGATGAGCAAAATTAAATTATCAAAATTTTGAATTTTTCAAAAATTCGTGTTGATGCCAACTGGTTCACAAGGCTTGTTCACAGAAGTGAAAAGAATAAAATCTATAATTGCTTTCAATAAAGCAGTTCCAAATTTTAAAAAGGAATCACAATAGCATTTTGTAGACTGCATGGTGAGTGAAATTAATTCACAATCATCATACCAAAATTTAGTGTGCCATTAAGAATGATTTTCTATTTGAATATTGAAAAATAACCTTTCTGATAGTCGGAGTGTGATAAGAAAGAAGAAAAATCTGGTGGACACATGCAATCAAGATATAAAGAAATTAGAATAAAAATATGAATAATTTCAATTATGAATTTTTATTTAATGACAACAATTTGTTTTAAATGGTGATTTCTCATTGTTTACATACCTTTTGCACCCACATTTTTGCTAGAAATAATGTTGTTTTCTTACGCTTATTGAAAAAATAATAGCCTTTTCACCTGCCTATTTTGAGTAAAATAAATGCTTGAACTTCTGCACTCTTGTTATAATCTTTATATAAATTGTTTCTACCGTAGATTTTATGGGTTAATGTTACAAACAACCTGACAGATCATACACATTGGAAATTGTATATGTGATTTAATAAATGTTATTATTAATACATTATTGAATATTAAGCTAGGTACCCTATCAATGATAATCAATGCAAGGAAATGTGTAGGTATTTGTATGGTGACCATAGCTGTCAGTCTGCTTACTTTCCACTGATGTGACTGGGATACAATCCAATGAAAGTGGAGTTTGTGGTAGACTAAGCAAATGGGTCATGGTATGATTTTATTGGGTCAATGCATGGGCCCTGTCTTTCATTCCACAATTGGTCCATCATCATTCACTCCCACTTCAGTTCCATCCTTCTTTAACATCACCTCCTTTTCCATCCAAGGGCAATGAAAAGACTGAACAGTAGAAACACGAGAAGGGGAGGGATACAGAAAAAGGATGAAGTGGGAGAATGAGAAAATTATACTTCGTGTATTTTGAAGTAAAATGATAATTATTTTTTTATTATATTAAATATTTTATTTCCATGTAATGAAAAAAATATTTTGCCTGTATTAATAATTGAATTCAATAAATTTATTAAATGAATAATGCCACCTTTTGGTATACAATTAAATAACTAATAACAATGAGATAAACAACTCTTGTGGCATCTGACACTGCCTAGTTAATTTTTTTGAAAATTATTACATCATTATTATTACAATGAAGATAGGAAATCTTAATCCAAGTTTTTAGAAATCTTTTATTTGAGTATATTTTTTTTATAAAAATCAGTGGTTAGGTTCCTGTTAGTAATTTGTCAGTTTTCTGACTTTACTTAAAAATGTTATAATTATTATTTACTGTTCTTTTTTAAGCAAATATTATTCTTAAATCTTTCAAAAATCTTGTTTTTAAAATAATATTGGTTAATTATTTTTAATATAATTCTGAAAATTATATTTTACAATTTTGGAAATATTTCAGTACAAAATGATGCTCATCTTACGTAGTACCTAAGTCTTTTCTGCTCACATCAAACATTTTAACAATAAAATGTCTTATTTGTGCAGTAATTTATAATTAAAAAGTATTTACTTTAACGATTTATCAATCGTGTCCATATGCACCTGAAATAACGTACAATAAAAATGAACACAACACTAGATAGATACTGCAACATAAGTTGATTTGACCACCTTCCTTAATGTATACTGTAATGCACCCCCTATTTAGTTGTTTTTTTTAATGTAGAAAGGAACAACCTTTATGTCATGTTATATATTATTTATTCATTAAACTTTTTTCTCACAATGTTTTGGGAATTTTCCCTTTCTCATCATCAGGTATCTGCATAAAAAACGATTGACTAACATTTAGTTTATCTGTCCAACATTTAAAACATTTACTTAGTCAAAATTGGATTGTCAATCCAATTTTGAATAAGTCAATTTGCCTACTGGGCAGAGAGAGAAATTCACTTCAGCAGCGAATCAACCCTCGCCCACAATGAAGGAGTGAAGTGAAGGAGAAACAACAGCTGCCAAGATGATGTTCAAATCGACTGTAAGTAAAGTCGCACCTCAACAATATGTAATGTAAAAATGTACAATTACATAATTTGTAGAACATCAATATGTTTACAGAATAACAGATCAGGGAGAGCTTTACATTTATATTTTGTATAAAAATAGAAAAATATATTTGCAATTATTGTGCACGATAACGTGTAAAGTAATAAGTAATGGGCATTTTAATGACAATTTGTAATATTTTAGTTTATAGTATTATATAAAAACATATTCAAAATTGGGTTGAATGTAATTTTTTAATGTTGAATACATAAACTATATGTTAATCAATTGGTTTTTATATAGACACATGATGAAGAGAAAAAGAAGATTCCCAAAACATTGTGTATGAAAAAAGTTTTTTATAAATGATGTAGTTGTTTCTTTTTACATAATACATGGCTACCTAAAAGAACTAAATAGAGCACAGTACTATATAAATTATTGCAACACAACATGACAACTACATAAAACCACTTTTTCTATTTAAATAGGTCTACACGGAGTATAATTCACCACCACATGAAACGTTATACAGCTATAAAAAAATTATGTTACTCAACTTTCCATCCCCAACCTCTGTAAAAATAAAGAGTAATAGGTATAACAAAAAAGATAATGTGGGGGTATCTATTAATACATATTTTTAATGTCGTGGACTCAACTTTTTTGTACTGCTCCTATCATACAAGGCCATCACAAATGCTAGGTCCTTTCAAAGTCAATCAATTCATACCTTCACCATTTTTCGTACGAAGACTCATTTTACAATAAATAAGTTCATTGATATGCTACAAAAAGCCTTTATTATTTCGTTACAAAACAATACTTCCAGTTAACATTTAGACACAAATTTTACTTTTCAGAATATTTTAAGTTTTAATTCATTATTGTGATCAGTGGCCTTTATCCTAGAGTACTAACCATATTCCTTTCCAATAGATACCAATCGTAAGTAAAATTTACTCACTTTCTTTTACTCGTAAAACCTAAGGAACATATTTGGTGAATTGACGCTTCTTTGATTACATGCTCTTTTTTGTATTGTTTTTTAGGGATACTAACTGCAAAAATTATGGGAAATAAAATTCAAAAATTATTTCATCGATGTTTTATATTTCCGAAACACATAATTACGTATATTACAATGTAATTGTCAAAAAAAACCTGAGTACACAAAAAGATGCAATCTTAACCATGTTGAGAAAGGGTAAATCAACATATTCTTTTGATGTTTACCTCAAACAGACGTTTAGCACGAAGGACAAAATGTGTAACATCAGGTGAATTGACACAAAATCCAGTACTTTCCTTATGCTTTTCCAATTGATGGATCTTGTGGGAATTCGTTAGTTCCTAGAAAATAGTTAATAATTAATCTCAAATTTTTGTATCGTTAGGGGAAGAAATTCTTTGCATATGGGGAGAATTAAATTACTACTTGTTGTCACACCAGATCTAAGGTTTATACTGCTCCATTGTTTTTATATTACAATATCAGGTTCTACAAAAATTGTTCAAAAGAAGTTTCATCATGCATTATAGACACAGGAGAAACCACTATGTTGGTTTTTGGCTTGAAAAATACTGCCACACCTTCATCAGAAACATCTTAAACACTTAACAAGGAGTAAATTTTACTCCTGTTCTACATCCAGTAACAGTGATAAAATTTCCTGCCTCTTGGAAAAAATCACCACTGACATAAACCTAATGGCTTTTATGCAAATTTCTCTTAAAAAGACATATCACAAACTGACATACTGAAGCTTACAAAGCTAACAGCTGGATTGTCAGGGGCTCAGGAGTACATAACAAAAAGGTTACAGAGTAAGTAAAATTTACTCTTGGTTAGTATTCTAGGAATAACCTAACAACAAATTCATATTAGTTTTCTCAACTCCACCAAATATTACATGCATTATTAAAACTAACATGTTAAAGACCTGAGACTACAAAGTACCCATTACGATTAAATTATCTAGGTAGTATTCTAAAAAGTCACATAAAATAACATTTAAGTACTGTATTTTTTACGAAATACTGAGATTTTAGTAAGACACAACACTAACAAAGAGCAATATGCATTTATTCGTGGGTATGTGTATGCATTACACATGGTACAGTATGCATTATTTATGCATATACTGTATGATGCATAAACATTACAGATTCTACAACACACAATTCTTAATACACTTGTAGTAAACATTCAAATTTGGCAAAGCTCTCACAAGATATGAAATGGACTCTTTTTATTGCTGTGTAATGTTTCAGATTGACTCAACGATTCATTTAGAAGCGTCATTGTTTTGGAGCTTATGTTTCTGCAATTCTTAACGCTGACATTGGTAAGATGTTTCATATTTTCCAAGAGCATTGGGAAATATTTTCCTGACAATAGGCAGTTGTCAAGGACTAGTGTCCTCAAAGTTGTACATTTCAAAATATATGTGATTACTTCATCAGTTAAAGACAGACAAGAAGTTAGATTTAGGTATTCCAATTTCAATTTACTTACAATTTTACCTACATGATCGTCAGTCAGACTTTCACATCCTTTTAAGTTTAAATGTCTCAATTTTTGACATTTTGACAACTGCATTATACAATTCTCTGTTAAATGATCACACCATGAAAGTACCAACAGTTCAAGGTGACAAAATTGTAACATGTCTTCTAACCCATCAACTGATTTGTCAAAACAGCACCGAAGAATAAGTCGCTTAATGTTTGGGCAACATTTTTTGATACTCTTAGCTACAGCTTCATTTAAATAACCATAATAACTTAAATCAAGTTCTTGTAACTGAAAAAACTTCCCATTAAGGAAGAATCGCTCCATTTTGACTGAACTTGTACTTCCCAAGCCTAACAAGCACAAGGCCTTCAGATTCACTAAAGATCCAATTGAATTCAATTCTTCTTCAGACATACAATGTGTTCGTCGAGCATGTAATGTAAGAATTTTTAAACGAGAGCACTCACATAAAGAACAAATTGTTTTCACAGACAAATTGTTGCAATTTAACAATACTGCATTAAGTTGTTGTTTCTTTCTTTGCAATAAATATGCCAAATCTTGATCTGCGTGGTAAAAATGAACAAGATTTAAATACTCAAGTCCTTTACATCCATCTGCAATAGGTCTCAAAATGTTCATTTCATACCGGTGCTCACATCCATATATAGCAAGACGTTTTAAGCTGTTGCACTGACCAAGTAATTTCATACATTTTTCACCATTACTTTTATTCAATCCCAAACAAAGTGATTCGATGTTAGGAAAATGTTCAAGTAATTTTTTTAACAAAGGAGGTGACAGCATTGTACTGTTCCAAAACTCCAATTTTCGAATATCTTTACAATGCAGACATAGTGCTTCAACAATATCATATATATTAACTTCTGTTTCGGAAACAAATGATCTCAACATCGGAGACTTTTCTAAAATATTGATAATATCACTGTGTTCAGACCTGGGATTTGGAGAATAAGTAATATCTTTCCAAAGTTCTACATCTCTACTCACTTCAGCCCAACGTCGATTTACAAGTTGGGCAGATAATATTAAATCTTTAAAGCTTAAGTAAGAAAAAATCTCCACCAAGATTTCGTCCGGAAGATCGTTTATAGTTTTGCCTCCTGCCATGCCCAATAAAATTAATAGTTACACGTTAATACTATCATTGCATTACAGTACTCTCCATACATCGTAGGTAATAACTATCTTGAACTAGTTACAAATGTAAAATTGTATGTTTGCCACATGATGCACTTTTGTCATACTAAAATTAGTATTTTCTTGTAACAAAGACATCACTTCGTGATAACGAGACTGAATTATCATTCAGATTTTATTATCTTATCACATCACACTTAATCGCCGCAATTTTAACAGGCAGTTCGACATATCAGGATCATATGTTTCTACTTTCAAGTTTTCAAAGGCCATTCCTCTCCAAGACACGCAATAGTGATTTCACTTGTCAAACTCCTTGATCAACTGTGATGTTCTTTACAAGCACTTCCTCAGTGAAGTTCATAGTGATACGAGATCTACTTGAATTAACAGCTGTTGTTAATGTTAAATTGATAAATAACCACTGTGGCTATGATCCGGGACTAATAGCTACTTATTAAATGTATAGACACTACTATGTTAAACCTTGCGACCCGCGTTTACGGTTATTTCAGTCAATGCTCAGTACTGCTCTCGTAGGATTGGCGGTGTAACGTCGCCACTTGTGGGGGGACAGGATGGGCTTTGCGGTAATTTTGAATGTGATCTTGGGTGGGATTTCGACAAGTTGAGGATTTCCTCTCATCTCTAGGATATTTTTTCCGGCTTAATCGAAGGTTTGTGTTTTTGGTGTTTGCAGTTTGCACCCATTTCGCGTTTTACTGCTATGTGGGTTCTCGGTCTTTAACTAATGACCAAATTTGCTTTTGTGTTGCACTACGCCCTCAGAATATCGTAGGGAAGTGCTTGTCTTCTTTGTCCTCTATTGAGGACGTGTCTAGCTAATTGTTTTAGAGTTGCCGGAGCGTCGTTGGTTTTAAAGGCTTGATGGCGTCGTTAAACGAAAGCCGTCTCAAGCATTGAGTAAAAGACTCGATATCAATTTCCTTCTTCAGTACTTTCAACAGTTTCCGAAACGGAGGGCGTGCAATGAGTCGTAGAACTTTGTTCCGTACTAGCTCGAGTGTATCCTTGTACGTCAGTGCTGTGGTTCACCACGTTGGAGCAGCATAGGTGGCCACAGACCTGCAACACGTTTTATAGAGTGCCAAGCGAAGTTCCAAGGGGAGTGAAGGTTCCGTCAAAAGAGGTTATAAGAGTCGAACTCTTTGCTGTAATTTTGATCGAATTCTCCTGATATGTAAATGCCAGCGCACTCTTCGATCAAATGAGACGCCTAAATAAGTTGCCTTAGGCGCCCATGTCAGTTTTTGTGTGCCAAGTGTCATTTGTTGTGGTGGTGTAAAACGTTTTGTGTTTGCGGTGGGTGCAACAGATTGCCTGCGACTTTTTCGCTGAGAAAGTGGTTTTGTTCCGCCCACTTCAGTGTCAGGTACATCTTTTTTTTTTTTTTAGTATTTTCAATTTGTGGTCTAGGTTTATTTCTATTGTTAAGACGGCAATGTCATCAGTGTAAAGAAAAAGCCCTATTCGTGGTATATGTGGGATGTCATTGACATACAGTGAGGACAGTACCCTGAGGGACTCCGGCCGCAATCCTCCGCTTTGAGGATCTCGCTTTACGCGCATTGACCACGAATGCGCGGTTAACCATTTCGGTTACGTCTTGTGGAAGCAGCTCCTAAGTTTTGTGATGAATGAACTGTGTGGCACTCTGTCAAAGGGTAGCACCATGTCGAGATATATGTCAGGTAGAACCTGTGTAACATATCAGCGGAAATCTGCTGGGCCATACAAAGTGTTTGTAGTGAAGCGGGATGGCCCGGTCTGATCGCAAACTGTTAATCTCGGTTGAGGTTCCGCGAGAGAGCAGTAGACAGAATTCGTGTAAGTAGAAGCCTCTCGAATACCTTTCCCAAAATAGGAAGGAGTCTGATTGGCCTGTGGCTCGTAGCGATCGTGAGATCCTTACCGGGTTTTGGAAGCATGGAGATACTTGCGAATTTCCAATTTTCTGGAAAGTACCGCTGTGTACTGCAGCTGTTGTAGATTCGCGTTACGCTCCGTGCCTATGAACGGTAGGGCCTTCTTAAGAACGAGAGGACTTATCCGGTTAGGGCCCGGCGCCTCGCGACTACGCAAGCATTTAATTGTAGTCGAAACTTCTTCGACTATACAATGTGTAAGTGCATTAGCGCTGTCGTCTGTTTCCTCCTCATCTACCGCCTGTGTAGTGCTGTTAACAAACCTCTCTTCAACTATGTCGACAAAGAATTCTGCCTTTGCTTGATCTAAGAAGACGTATGTTTATTTACCCTCCGCATTGTCGTGTCCACGTATGGCGGTTACGGTATTAAATACTAGTCTGAAGGCCTTGGAGTTTAAAAAGGCTGTTTCGAGAATGGTCCGAACCGATCTCTCTCAACCGCGTTTCCCATTCTGCTGTGTTTTTCGCATTCCCGCAGCTGTGTTTTAAGCACAGAGCACTTACACTGCTACCAAAGTAGCCTAGCTTTGCGCTTGATGTCCTAGGATTGCAATCATATACAATAAAATTAGGTCAATTAATTATAATTCAATGGAATAAGGGGAAAATATTTAATTATTTGTAAAAGAAAAAATAAGCCAAATTACAATACAACTGGGCGTCCTTTGATGATGATAATAATAATAATAATAATAATAATAATAATAATAATAATAATAATAATAATAATAATAAATGAACGAGTGGTGCTACAGAATAGCACAGACGTTTTCGCACTAATTAGTTTCCTAATTTCTTCATTCGGGCTATCAATTCGGTTATGCCCTTGTTCTCAGTTGCCATCTATTGGTGCCTAAACATATTTTTCAATTTTCGTGATATCCAAAAATGGATTTGAAATACGACTTTAAGAATATTTTAGATGGGAAATACCTGGTCATGTATGCATATTTTCATTGAAAAGTTCAGAGCAGACTGTACAAAAATGTGTCAGCGTTTGTGAAAATGCGCATTTTGAAGATAATTTTCACCCTAAACTTTCGATTTTTCGAAAAACGTCATAAGAAATTATTTGAATTTTTTTACCAATGTAATAATGTGCAAGAAATTGTTGTAATGTAAATGTCGACATGGAAGATATGTCAAAAAAAGACTCACAGTTTTCGAATTATGATATATATTGGGGTAACTCTGAGTTTGTGGTAACAACAATTTCCAACATATCCTTTTGTGTTGGAACAATAATTGCCTACACGAAAAGAAAAAAAAATGTATTTCTTTGCTTGTGAAGGCCTTTCTTCACTATGGAAAATCTCACGACATTTCGCGTGTTTTTAGGCTGTGTCGCTAGATGTGTCATGATTGTGGCCGTATCGGGCAGTGATGGCGATGATACATGTGGAGATATCACATCACTCATCACCGAGAAAGACAGAATGCGGTGAGATAAAGACAGGCCCTCATACGCCAATAAATACAAACCCAAGTATAGTTGAGCATCATTGTGTTACCTACTCCAGCGCTGTGAGTGCAGCACTGAGTCAAGACGTAACTCTTGTCGCGTGATTTATTTTGTAGTTCTCTGGTTCCGTGTCGGCACCTGTGGCACCGGTTGGCGTGTTGTTTGGAGGCTGTGTATTTATCTTCTTTCTTCGAAAATGCAAATTGTTTTCTTGGGAACAGCGTCATGTTTTCCTACCCCACATCGTGGCGTCTCCTGCACCGGCCTTAGATTTGAAGGTATTTACTATTGACTCCACTGTTCCTATTAAGGAGTAAACGAAGTGACAGCGAAATATTTCACGTTTTGGTCACGGCTTAAAACTATTCAAGTAGATTGTCATCAATTCAGAATATATTATTCCATCACCAGGGCTGATTACACTGAAAAACACATTATTAAAGTTACATTTACTCATTGGGGGTTAAAAAACAAAAAAAAAACAAAAAACCCTCTAAATTTTCTATGGTTACTCTTAGATGAGAAGATTTTGAACTCGGAAAAAAACTTTACTGCCCAACGAGAGGGTACCTCAGGGTACAGAATATGGTTATCTATTAATGAATTTGTTTATGAACGAATTGTGTGAATGAATTTGTTTATGAACGGCCATTAGAATATAAATTGCATTGTCTTTTTCTCTTTTGGTTCACAATTTTTTTCTCTAGATTTTCTTTTTCCAATTGAAATCGCAATTAAAAGTTATTTTTTATCCATTAGTAACAGTGGCCGAAGTGCATGTACTTGCAAACCTAAAAACTCTCAATAAATACTCTGATAAATACATAAAACAGAAAACCTGCTGAGGATGGCCTCTGTTTTATGTATTTATCCGACCGTGTTGTGAACATTTGTTGTTGAACCATGTTTCTGGGGCTGTAAGTATTTTTAATTTTATGTATTTATTTCATTTTATTTGTTAATTTTTTTTTCAAATAAGTTTCTGTATTTCTTTTGGCTCCCTTGATGTTAATTTTTCAATTTTCCTTCTTGCTAGAGACCCACTGAAGATTGGAAAAGTGTTTTCCGAAAGTTGACTGTGGGAATGTGATTATTGACTTTGATTGTGGACGATTATTTCCTTTCTCACATTATGGATTACCATAAGATATCTACTACCACCATGGAATTTAACTCTCTCTAACGTAATTTGTTTCAGTGGTTCTGAAGGGAGGTTCGGTTTGATAGAGTAAAAATCACCCATGCTAGATAATACAGGCTCCAAGGACTCAGTTTCTTGAATGTTTCCACTTACCCTTGTAAAACAAGGGGGAAAATAAAACAAAAACAAAAACAAAAAAAAACAGACACACACAATAATTTATTCTAACTTTTGCAATATTGTAATTATTTGAAAGATAAATATACAGCAAAGGATTTCCATTTAAACTTTTGAAAAAATAAAGATATTTATTTTTACTTTTTATCTCTTCACTATTGCATATGGGGAGATCTGTATGATTGACTGATGCTCGAGTGATAACAGTGGCAGCTTATAAGATGAAACTTGGCAAACTCAGGTCTAGATGTGCCTTTCTGGGGATAATTAAGATATTTTATTTTAGTGGGTACTTCACATGAAGTCCCTAAATGTCATGTTCAAAATATTCTGAAAAATGAGTGCAACTTTTTTTCTTTATTTTTTGTGCTCGAATAGAGGAACATGCATTTATAAAAATGGTATATTTCGCATTTTTATTAAAAGCTCTGAAATTTTGAAAATTATAATTTCAAATTTGGTTTCGAACATGTACTACATCTCCGATCTTAAATTGGCAGAATGTAGCTGAGAGCGGGAAGTCCCAGGGTTCGAGACCCGACGGTAGCGGATTTTCCTCACCACCTAGAAAACTAATATCTGTATGTATGTGTTTGACATTTAAAGAAGGATTTATCTGACTTGTGCCAGCTAGCGGTGTTTCCAGACCGAAGCCCTGCTTATATTGATTATTCACGCCTGCAGGCTGTAACCGTACGCAGGACCCCAGTCCAATAAACTTTCGCAAATAAACATTTTTATCTAGAAAAATAATGTTTTTAGTAAATAAGTCGGTAGAAGAAGAAGAAACAAGTGACAGAGTGAACGCGGAACCGAATTTGAAATTCTTGTTGTATAACAGGAAAATTTTCGAATTAGAAAACAAGCTTTAGGAAAAATAAACAATTTTAAGAATCATCCGGAAGCAATTCGAAAGCGGGTACAAAAATTTAGAAGAAACACTTGGGGCAGAAAGATACATACCTGTAAGAACAATTGAATATAGACAACTGATGTAAGTAGCTTTCAAAACAAGTTGGAATTTCGGCAAAGCTGGTAAACCAGAGGGCAATGGACTTTGGGGAACGTTACGAATTCAAAAGCAAAATTTTCAGAAAAAGTGCCAGATCAGAATAAATTTGACGAAAATATAAATTGGTCGAAAAGATCTCGGTGACAGAGGAAAGCGAGCAATGTTGTTTTGTTGAAAACACAATCGAAAGACTAGACTGATTGACAGGAACACGGAGGGATGATAGATCCGAGCCTACATGTGCTGGCAAGTTTACGTGATTTGGGAGTGAATTTTTATCAGAGAGAAAGGGTATTGGGAGTATGCGTTGACAGTAATAATTAGATAATTGTTGGGCCTGAAATACGGCATTTAGTAGGTTGCGTAGAATCGCATAGAATTTGTAGAAATATGGAAACGGCGAGCCCAGCTGATGGAACTCTTATGGTGAAATGGTAGGTGGAACGGACTCGCAAGCCGATGACAACGCTATCACATTCAGGGAAGTGGACATTCTACCGACATTACCCGTGGAACGAAAAACATTTATAAGAATGCCAAGTATTGTAAATTTAGTAAACCTTGAAAGAACGTAGATATGACGTGCTCGGTATGAATGAGAATTGTGTAGATATTTTGTTATGAAGCGTGAATTTTGAATTTAGATTTTTTTGTTATTATATTAAAGGGTTTCTTGCTTTTGGGTAATTATTTTATTGCCAGCGTCAAAGAGTAAAGAGGCGACGGCGCAATTAACGTCGCCGAATAAACATACAGTACCACTGAGCCTGGTACTGAATATACATTTGAATAATGTCTAAGTCTCTTCTTGGTTTTTATATAAAGAAAGTTATTTTCCATTGTCAATAAGATAATGAGAAGTATAATTTTCCCTTTCCTGTACTGGAGGGAACGAACTTCAGTCCCACGGACCAATATTCCAGTGACAATGCAGCTCGTGCCGGAAAGATTATTATTTTAACATTTTTACAAAGTTAGGGTATCAGGCAAATACATAATAGATGTAAGGACAAAATTGTAATAAAGAAAAGGCACGACGAGACGGTCACAGGGTTAAAGCGAAGTTACTGGCAACAATAACATTTTTGAGATTGGAGATTTTAACTTTTTTACCCAAAATTACTTTAACAATTAAAACATGACTTTAAGTAATTATTTTATTGAAATTTTAAATTTAAAAATTGAAAGTAGAAAATATGGTACAATTATAGTATGGTATGGTATTTATAGTACAATCCCTCGGACGTTTGATCTCAGTATTAAGCATGAATTCCGGCCTGTCTTCCTTCAACAGTGTTCTGATATACTCTTGCCATTGTTTATTTGGAATACTTTCCCGTATACGTATACGTACGTACATACCGTATACGTACGTACGTACGTACGTACATACGGAGTAAGTAAGTACGTACATACGGAGTAAGTACGTACATACGGTACATACCGTATACGTACGTACATACGGAGTAATATACCTACCATAGGGAAAGTTATGTAATGCTGCGGAAATCGATTTCGACATTTCAACGGAAATACACGTTTTAGATACCGAAAAAGTGTTTTTTTCTTTGTTTCAAAACGTCCGTCCATCTGTCCATCTGTTGTATGTGAACAACACTAGCGCCTAAACCATGCGTAGGATTTTTTTCCAAATTGAAGAAACCTTTGTCCATTTGGCCTGAGTCGAAGCTCTGGGATTTGAAAACCATTCTTTAGTTTTTGGGAGTACTTTATATGAAGTCTCTGATACATTTTCAAAATTTTCTCAAAAACGGCTCCATATTTTTTCTTTAAATTTCTTATAAGAATGGAGTAACACAGACTTATAAAAGTGGCATAGGTCCGATTTTCACGTTTAAGTCTGAATTTCCGAAAATTTTAAAAGTATGATTTTTTTCGGAAACCACAAAATTGAAGATAAAAGTTTTTCCTTAAAAAAATAAATTTGTTGTCCATAATTGTTCTTTCATTAAAGTCAAGTAAATTTTTTTCGAAAGTTTAAGTAGTTTCCACGTAATATTGCGTGCAATATATGTAATTTAAAAAATTTTAAAAACAATATTTTCTCAAACTGCTCCAATTTCTTCTTTAAACTTTTGTTAAGGATAGTGCTAAATGTATTCTATAAAATAACAAGCGCCATATTACTTTTTCTTTTGTTTTTGTTTTTGTTTCTCCAAAAATTACAAAAATGTGATTTTTTTGTTTTTTCTCTCGTGACGTTAATATTTATAGTAATGGAAATTTGTTCACATTATTGTACTTATGAGTATATGTGCTTTAAATAATTTCTAATTATAATAAAGTTTCTCGAAAACTCAATAGTTTTCTGTGAAAACTAGCTTAAAATTCCGCATTTTCAGAAACGCCTAAAAGCCATTTTCTCGAAAACTGCTTCAAATTTATTCTTCAAACATTTCCAACAGATAGTGCTAATTGCACTCTCTAATATGACATTCTTTTAATTTCGGGATATTTTTTTTAATTGCACAAATGTAATTTCTCACGCCGTTGATATGCTGATTTCCAGCAATTTGTTAACCCTGTTGTATTTGTGAGTTAAGTTACTTAAAAATACTTCAAATAAAGTTTTTCGGAATCTCAAAAAATTTCTGTGAAAAAGAGGTACAAATTTTTAATTTACAGTAGCGCTTATTCGCCAGTTTTGTGAAAACGGCTCCAAATTTTTCAAAGAAACTTGCCTGTGCTGTTTTCCTGTTCTTTAATATTCTTAAAATAATATTTCCGCTGTACTATTAGGAAACCGAAAAATTAATAAAATGCCAACAAATGTACTTTAGGTGGCAATAGATGACAGCTGGCATGAGTATGTGGCAAGTCCGGGTAGCTAGCCGAGACCAAAAGAAATAGAAAATTAGTACGGGAAAGTCTGTGCTATTCTGTAGCATCACTGGTTTTCACCTCTGTACATTTCTGTTTCCTTACATTTCCTTTCACAAGACTGTGGTTTTTTCTTCCTTATCAGATTTCTTATTCTTCTCCGCTGGATTTTGTAATTGTCTTTGTCTTCATAAGTGCTTAACAATTTTCAAATATGTGATCCTTTACTTTAATCTCTTTATTAATCCAGTATTTAATCTTTTTGCCTAAAATTAACATTTCGGTTTCAACTTCAAGTGGCCACGACATCAGCCAAATTGATATTCCCTGATCAATTATAGCATAGTTTCATTTACCTGAACAGAAAGCCGTGAAAACATGACAATTGCTATGTAATTGATCACATCACGACACTATTGTGTTAATTGACTCAAAATTACTTATTCTTCTGTAACAGATGGCTCCACATGGTTGTTCGATTGTGGAGAAGGCTCTCAAATTAAGTTGCAACAAAGTGTGCTGAAAATCGGCAAATTGACGAAGATCTTCATTACACACTTGCATGGTGATCACGTAAGTTTTGTGTGAGTGGTCTTGCATGCGCCTTGATCAGAATTGTCATTGCATTACAGCCAATGCCAGTTGTTTGGTTTGCCAGGCTTGGTGTGTACTATTGGTGGTCATTGTCCTGATCGGCCAAATTTTGTCCTGGAGATTTATGGACCACTGGGACTTCGCAAATTTCTTAGACAAGCTTTGAGTCTTTCTAGATCACCGTTACCATTTTCTTATGTTGTAAGTTTTTATGAAGTGGCTCCATTTGCGTTTTTGTGCGAGTGAAAATAGTGGAAAATTAAAATGTACCTAACATTTTTATAGGTCCATGAATTAGTACCAGTCGAAAAACAATATCCAGAGGATTGGACAACATGGGAAGTGAACCACCTATGTAATGATTCAAAACATCCACAAGAAATAATTGGTCGTGATATTTCTTCACAAAAGGATGTATGGGATGTGTAAGTTTCAGTGAAGTATCATCTACTAGTGTTCAGGAGTGCATATGGGCGCACAAGACTCCATTGTTGGTTGGCAATTTCTTTCTTTTCCTTTTTCTTCTTCCTTTTCTTTTTATTTTTCTTGTCATTCCTTTTTCTTTCTTTTTCCTCCTTTTTCTTTCTTTCTTTCTTTCTTTCTTTTTCTTTCTTCCTTTTTCTTCTTCTTTTTTTTCTTTCTTTTCCTTTTTTCTTTTTCTTTTTTTCTTTTCTTCTTTTTTCCTTTTTCTTTCTTCCTTTTTCTATCTTTTTCTTTCTTTTCTTTTCTTTCTTTCTTTCTTTCTTTTCTTTCTTTCTTTTCTTTCTTTCTTTTCTTTTCTTTCTTTTCTTTTCTTTCTTTTCTTTCCTTTCTTTTCTTTCTTTTCTTTTCTTTCTTTTCTTTCCTTTCTTTTCTTTCTTTCTTTTCTTTCTTTTTGTCTCTCTCTACTTTCATTTTCAATAGAATTTTTCTCAAAACTCAAAATTTTTCTCTCTAAATTGTGTATTATTAGAAATGCTAAAATTACATTTTCTCAAAAACGGTTCTATTTTTTCTTTAAACTTTTTATATGGATAGTATCCTGCTTATTACACTGAATGACATGGCATAGTATAAGGCAATTTGATGTGTTCTTTTGATTTTGCAAAAACTACACAATAGTCTTTTTTTTTTAAATATCTCACATTGTTAATATTTACATTTCAGCTATTTTCTATACTTTATTGCATTTGTGAATACAAGTGATTACAGGTGAATAATTAGGAGTGCTATTCAAATAGAAATCCTTGTAGAGGGTAAGTTAGGGAGATTGATGATTTTGATGCATTAAATGGAAGTTTCATGCAACACTATCATCTCAAAATAAATATATATTGAAAATTTTCACGATAGCTTTGATATTGTCGACAATGATTTTGTGCAGTTCATAGACAAAATGGTATTGTAAGTAGATATTCTTGTTACAGCTGCCCATATTATAGTCACTGTAATACTCGTCATAAAATGAGGTACTCACTTGTTAAAAAATGACAAAGTGTGACAATCAGTGGCTTCTCAGAGTCATATATCTCACAGAACTGGTAAGAGAGGCTGGTGATTACTGAGCAGAATCTTGGGAGAATGCAATGTTAGAACCTTATATCCATGTATTGGTAAATGTTGATGTTAAAAAAGAAAGTGAAGAATTACATTTTTTAACTGTGATAGATTAAATGTTAGCGGGATGAAATGCGAAACATTTTAATATTACTTGTTCAATATCTATTGTAGGAGAAAGAAGAGCTATTATAGCCCCACTCGTTTTTGTACTTGTTTGTCAGTTCTTAAAAATTTATAAGAACAATTCTATGATGAAGATACACATCTTGTAAACGGTTTGTTTTTCAGGTTTTCTGATGAACATGTAAGTGTCAAAGCTGGGCCCGTTCTTCATCGAGTACCATGCTTTGGATATGTAGTGTCTGAAAAAGACAAACCTGGAGCTTTGTTAGTCAACAAGCTAGAAAAGTTAGGAATTCTTCCAGGACCAATGTATGGGCAGCTGAAGAAAGGAAAATCAATAAAAACAGCGAGTGGAGAAGTAGTATCCTTTCCTGTCATATTGTTTCTTAAAATTGTTGCCATACGCAGGCAGAAGATTTGCCTGACTTACTAGACTGTGACCTGAAATGTTTTAATTTAAAAGGCTCAACATTTTTATCAAGTGCCTAGAATATTGTTGCCAACTTCTGATGAAGTAATTTATAGTGAACGTGTGTGAGTTTCTAATAATAAAAAATACATATCTTTTCAAATATACAAGTGCTGTTAACTAAACTTAAAATCCACCTTAACTCTACATACAAGAAAAGTGTTCCTGAAATAAAAACATTAAAAACAACCAAACAAAGAAGCATACATACATTACATTATACAAAACACTTAACATATCTTCTATCCACAAGGAAATTGCATGTTACAATTTCTTAATAGGGCTATGAACTTTGAGATTGGCTCTTGAACTTATTCACTTAGCATGGTTTTGTGATCATTTCCCACTGGATTGTGAGTGATGGTTCCGGTTTGAGGTGGGCTTTTGGGCTATTGTGGTGTGATATTTGGGGAACTGTGGGCCCTTTTGGCGCCCATAGATGGCAGCTGGGAAGTATTGGGGCAAAACCGACATGATAGCCCTGATACAAGGAAAAGAAGACATAACTTGTACAGGAAAATGTGCAATTTCAGAGCTCCACCAGTTCACAAATAATATTATTGGATGCTTGTGTATATTTGAGGTAGTCACATCCAAGGAAGTTCACCGAAAGAAAGCTAGGTTCTTGGGGTAGAGGATCTACGGGGGTCTCTTATTTCAAACGAAAATCCCCCTCTCCAATATATAAACAGAATTAATGTCTCTATGCAACAAAAAAATCTCTAATATTTTATTGATTATCAAGTGTTTGGTTAACATATATAATGTTAAATATTAGCATGTCTCATAAAAGGGATTATTATTTTTTACTAACTCATAAATCTTTTGTGCCTGTCTATTGTATGCCACTAGTTTATTTTAATAGCTTATCTATTTACTTTGATCAAAGGGATTTCAAATTAATTTATTTGAAGGATGTGACTTAATATTTAAAGTGAAATTGTGATTGTTGTGGTTAGTTATGTGCATTTTATGGGCATACCTCTAACCTCTTAAGACCTTGTTTTAAGCAAAGCAACATTACCTCTCCAGAGAAATGCAAAAGGAGTGGAGGCAAAAATACATCACTCCTGTGGGGATAACATCAGGGATTTTCTCGTTGCTCTGCGAACGCTCCATGTTAAGAAATTGTTACATGACATTATGTACATGAAATGATTACATTATTCCCAGGTTGACCAATTTCCTGAAAAAGAAGGCAAAAAATACAATGTCCCGTTGCTTTTCAACAAATTTTCTTTTTTCCTGTTTTTCCTTGACAAAGTTCATATTGAACCTTCAGAAGTATTGGGACCTTCAAAGAAAGGAAGAAAAATTACAATTTTAGGTGATACTCACAATCCATCATACATGACTGAACTTGCTGTGTAAGTAGCACCACTCATTATAAATGGAATAATCATGTTTAGTTAATGGAATAATCATGTAGAGTCTTGCCACATAAAATAAGGCATTAATTCAATTCAGTTAGTTAATACATAGTGGGACAACTAAAACTGTCAGTGACAATGATAGAGACACTCAATGTTTGATGGGGGAATCCCCCTAACCCGGCTCACCCCCCACTCTTCAGGGTGTGTAGTGTAATGTGTAATAGGTGCCAAGGAACAATCTTGCCAAATTTGAATTTTTGCCTTCGATCACCAGTTTTGGGTCTAATTTGACTGGGCTGTAAGACCGAGATGAGTCTATGGACTATCTGGGTGTGGTATTTGGGGATTGCGAGAAATCCCTTCACTGAGCATCGTCCTCAGCTAAGCAGAAGTTACCATATGACTCCCTGTGAGGATCCACAATTAATAGCTCTTGGAAAGGTTGGGGCAAAACAGTGAAAGTTTTCGCATCTCGAAACAAGGGCACTAACTATTACAAGAAAGTCTTGCCATTCTGTAGCACTGCTAGTTTTCTTTTGTTCCCCCTCCTCTTCCTCCCAAATAAGTCTATTGTTCTCGATTTGAATCCCAGTCTGAATATTAGTATTCTCAATTTGATATTTGTATTAAGTTGAATGTATTTGCCCTCAATTTGGAGTTGAAAAAGTAGATTCTATGAAGCATTAACCATGGTATCTAAAACTGTAAACTATATTTTCTTGCATCTTCCTGCTAGAGCTGTAAAAATGCTTTCATGCACTTGTATACTTACTCTATGTGGCTCAGCAAGTATTTTCTCAATTCATGTATTTAGTGATTGTATAACAGTTGGTTTTTATTTTACAAATTTTGGGTCAAATCAAGCTTTATCCTTACAGGAACAGTGATGTTTTGATTCATGAAGCAACTATGGAAGATGCTTTGAAAGAGAAAGCCATAACTTTTGGGCATTCAACACCTTCTATGGCTGCGCATTTTGCTCAAAGCATCTGTGCTAGAAAATTGATTTTGTATCACTTTAGCCAAAGATTTAGAGGGAATGAAAAAGAAGATACAGAGGCAAGTTGTCAATATTTTAAAATTTCTGTGCACTTCTTTGTTTTTGTAATGTCTAAAAGAATGTTTTTAATGTTTAATCTTTTATGGTCAGAATCCTCATGTGAAGATCTTACATGATGAAGCTGTGTGTGCCCTAGGTGACCAAACAACTTGCGATGTTATCATAGCTGAAGATTTACTTTCAATTTCTATTCCCCATACATAAGCAAGTAAATATTAAAAATATTTTGTGAGAAATGATGCAAAATAAAATGAAATAAAGATTCCACTCATTTAATGTTTTTTAAGTAACTATTGACAAAACTGGCAGGTGATGGATTAGAAAAGATATAAAACTAATTTTAATTGTAAAAAATTGAACAATTGTGTAGCTATTTCTGATTGTAAATATTAATAATATTTTATGAGAAATTGTTCAAAATAAAATGAAATAAAGTTTCCTTTCATTTGTTTTCTTTAGATAACTAATTATTAACAATAGTGGCAAGTATTGCCTTACAAAGATATAACACTAATTTTAACCGCAAAAAATTGAACAATTATTATGTAACTAAATCTGCAATTGAAAACCAAAATTATTAAAAACACTATTAGCAATGAGTTGTTTACATTTTTTTATTGATTGTTATCAAGAAAATGCAAGGGTGCATTCTGGATTTGTTCAAAAGACAAAGCATTTTCCTTTTTTAAGAAATCAGTACATAATTTTAATATATAATAGAAATTACATTAATTACTAATCCATATAAAACAATACAATAAACAGATGCCTTACAAACAATCAATAAACAGTTGCCCAATACAAATGCCCTCTGGCAAAGAATTACTGAGATTTCATTTTTGTAAAGGTTGTCAAACTCTAGTGGAAAACAAATTATAAAACACAGCTAAAATAAGTTAACGGGGAGAGAATTATTATTTGTAGTAGAGAAGAATTATTTGAATGGTTTAAAACAACTTCCTGTTTATTCAGATAAATTGTTTAACAGGGTTGTACTTCTAGTTTTTTTTGTGAAGGACAAATCGACTACCTAATTTACTTATTCCAGCTGAGTTTGCTCAGAGCCAGCATTATCGTTGTCTCTGTAGCGTCTCTTGACTGGGAGGTCCTGGGTTGGAGTTCCGACTGCCGAATTTTCTATAAGTTGAATTCAGCGGCTTTGTGGAGGAAATTTCTAGCGATCAGCTGCTCTAATCGGTAGTTTTTCCTAGTTTCTAAGACGAATACCTGCTGAACGCCGGAGCACTACCCTAACAAACAGGCTACGAACCGCTTGCTGTTTCCGTGTCCTATCGTCTCTTCCTTCGCACAGTTACTCTTGTGTATCTGTTGCAAAGGTATTAATCTGAAACTTATCTACTTCAAATCTTAACCTAATGTTCTTCAATTAATCAGAACCATGGTCAATCAGCGTTTGGATTGCAGGGCACAAATCTGCCCACTCCTGTCCATGATTGGAAGATATCAGTCAACTCTGGACCATCTCGTATTCGGTCGCCTTGAGGCAACAACTTGAAGCCGAACTTTTTTACATAAAAAAGGCCTACGACACCACTTGGAGGTTCGGCATTTTGGAAACCCGTCACTCTTGGGGACTGAGGAGAACGATTCTCCTATTCCTCCAAAAATATTATCTTGATCAGATTCTTCCGTGTTCGCGATGGTGATAACCTGCCTAGCAGTTTCCCTCTTGAAAACGGCATTTCCCAAGGGTCGGTACTGAGTGTCATTTTTTGCATTGCCAAAATGGAATAGCTTGGGTCAAGTGAGTTAAAGGTATTGTTTGTGGATAATTTTGCGATCTTTTATTCAGCCAGCAGCATCAGTGCAATTCAAAGGCAGCTTCGAATGGTCCTTCATAAACTACACGAATCTCGACTGGCTTGAACTTTTCCAGTACGAAATTACGGGTGTGCGGGATATACTACATGCATAATGTTTTTAATTTCTTCCATGGGGCTCTGTTTCCGCTCCCTGAATCTGATTTCTCTGGCTGACGATTGATAAAATTCTTACGTGTCGTGCTCAGATAAGGAACCTGCAAACCAGACTGTCTTCCTCAAACTTACGTATTGTGAGTGGTCCCTCAAAGGGAGCCGATTGCATTAGTCCACTGCGGTTTTATATATGTAAATAAAACCGTAATAGACTAATGCGATCGACTAGAGCACTTATCCGCTGAATTCCGTGTTATGGCAGTTTTGTATATGGATCCGCGGTTTCCTCCACTCTGAGAATCCTTAATAATACCCACCACATCGGCATCAATTTGTTTATATTTCCAATGGTGTATATCGTACTGCCTTGTAGTTGGCGCCTGTGAGCTAATCCTCATTCGAATATGGGAAATCCTGTTAGGGTGTTGTGTTGCTAATATTTGGGGTATGTCGAATCATCCATCCCGCCAAACTAAATTCATCCCAGATATCAGAGCACACGTGCCCTTCTCTGAACATCGCTTCCCCCAGTTTGTTATTCGGTTTCGTAACATAACTTATAGAAACATAACATACGTTCTTATTGACTAGTAAATACGAAAACTCAAAAGTCTCAGAAAAATATGAAACTCTACCTAAAATTAAAGATAATTTTATGCTCTACGGAAAAATGGATAAAAAAGCTCTAGCCCATATTTTCTTACTTCGTGAGTGTACAAAGACAAACGTTCTTATGAATTAAAACCACATGAAAACTCAAAAGCCTAAAACAAATATGAAACCCCATAATTAAAGGCTAATTTTAGACTAGGAATACATGTTTTCAAAATTTTAAGAAACAATATAAAAACCTCTGAAAAACTATAAAATCTGGAAAAAGTTCCAGTTCATATTTTCGATAAATCAGGACTATACAAAGACTAATATGTACGAAAACTCGAAAGCCTAAGAAAAATTGCGAAACCTTACCCAAAATAAATACTCATTAAAGCCGCAAGGAAAATATATTGCTGTCTTTGTATTCTATAATTCACGTTTGTACAATTTGAAACGAGTAACCTGTTTTCTTATTGGCTAATACACACGAAAACTAAGAAAAGTCTGAAAAAAATATATCTCGTCAAAATAAAAGGCTAATTAGAGGGTCTCGAAAAAAAAAAGTTCCACACCATTTTTTTCGAAAATCAGGGCTATACAAAGAAAAATATGTTGTGTACCTTTGTAGGTCATTATTTCATTGTGAGAGTTACTGAAAACAGTTATCTTTTCGAGAAAACACGTGAATGTGAAGTTGATGTTAGCGAAGCCAATATAAAGAAATAAAGATTAACTGGTGCCATTTTCCCCCTAGAGTCTAAAATTAACCTTTATTTTTGGATATGGTTTCCTATTTTTTTCAAATTCTATTGAGTTTTCGCGTACATTAGTCTTTAATAACGAATTGTTACGGTTTCCCCATTGTGCAGCCCTGATTTTTGGAAAGTATGGACTGTAAAAGTTTTCCTCCTGGAGTTTAAATCTGGGTAGGGTTTCATATTTTTTCAGACTTGAGTTTTCTTGTGTATTAGCCTAAAGAACGTACGGTATTTGTTTGATTTTGAAAAATATGGGCTGGACTAGAGCCTTTAATTTTGGATGTACTTTGGTTGTCTCGTAATGATGGGAAATTGTACAAGTACTTCTATTTTTTAGGTGGGCGCTGCTTTGTTTAGACTAAAGCCAGCTGCGCCCACGATTTTGGGAAATGATCAAGAGTCAGAATTCGGCAATAGAGTCCTTAATTAGCCTTTAATTTGGGATATGGTTTGGTTGAGTTTGTTTTTGGGCGCTGCTAGCTTTAGATGGCTCCCTCATCTGTCACAGGAAGCAAACTCCTGCGGGTCCCTCCCACAACAACTTCGCAGGGAGATGGGCGTCGCGGATCCAAATGACCTTGAGGCTTGCATTCGAATTGTACCAAACGTTACTTTTACATATTTAGTTGTTGAGATAGTATGTGTAATTAGGAGTAAAACGTGCTCTGCAAGTTCCGACCTTTGAGTCCTCGCAACCAAGTAATAAACCTGTGGGTGAGTGTTTTGAGGCGAGCGGAGCAGCGAATCACGGAGAGCACTGTATTTGTCCGCGGGCGGGAAGGAGAGGGGGGTGGGGGGAGTTGGGAGGTCGTTCACGGCAGCGGAAGGCGCCTCTGCCGGCAGCGACCGTTTCGCGACGCAACGGGGGCGATGCGCGTTTGTTGTGCGACGAGTGGGGGCGGGGCGGGGCGGGGGCGCAAGATTGATGGTGCGCGGCGGAGGGGGCAGCAGCGGTGCGATCGCGATGTGGCGCGGCGCCTCAGTCGCCCTTTGTGCGGTCGCAGGTGGATCGCCTCGCCGCCGCCGCCGCCGCCTTCGGATTGTGCTGCGGCGGTGACAGGCGGGGCGATGCGCCGCGCGGCCCGCATTTATCACCGCGCGCCGCCTCAGATTGACGCGTCATTACCACCGACGATCGCGACCCTCGGCGCCGTGTTTACGCACGCTTTATCCGCCGCGCGGCCTCTTCGGGAGGTGGTTTTGCATTAGTCTATAGCGACCTGCGACGCGCCGATGCCCCGGAAAGGCCGGATCCCTTTCAATGCCAGAAGTTAGGCAGATTTATGATAGTCTGATTTATGTAGCTGTCTTAAGGTTTCTCTTAATTTGAGACAATCAGTACAATTAGCGTCTGAACATTATTTATTACTCATCTCGATGGCTTGTATTTCACGTTTCGAGAGGCGGATTAGACACACGAAGCACCGAATACAAACCATACAGATGAGTAATAAGTAAGGTACATACACTGAATGTATTGACTGACTCAAATTAAGAGGAACCTAAACATGCTGTATACAATTCAAACCATGAATCAATTGTTCCTAATAGCACATTCGAATACAAATTCCTTCTGAGTTTAGGAGCTACTCACTTCAGAATTCCACAACATTCGATTTTGGGAAAGGCCTTACTTCAATTTCTATTGAAACTCCTAGCACGAGTGCTGAATGCACGAAGGACGTAATAGTTCCAGGTATAATATTTCAGAATATATCAAGTTGTGTTTTAATGTAAATGCTAACAATAAATAAGTTAAAAACATTATATATTCGAAAAATAATAAATATTCTTTGCCAATGCATCAGCAATCATTTGTGCATTGTTTTGTTTACTTCACGTTGCCATGATAATCGTCCTCTAAAATTCATTCTTGACCTAGGCCGACAAAGTTCACTTTTGTGGCGAACAAATACTCTGTCAAATACAGGTTTTGAAGTGAGAATACGAAAAAATGATTTTCGATTGAGCAGCAAACCATTTATGCACGTTTCGAATCCTATATGAGAGAGGCAAATCTTCGGGCTCGAAAGGCAACTACAAGTGAGCAAAAACAGATAATGGTAGACATGACTAAAACTCTATCCAGGATGCTCTAAACCTCCAAATACGAGTACAAATTTAGAAGAGGTTGTGTGGCGGTATCTGCATGCGCGTTGTCGTTCAACAAACTAATGTCTTTCGACAATCCATCTTGGCACTATTATTTGTAGAAACTGACTAACGTGCATATGACTTGCCACTTTACTAATAGTCTTTCGTCTTTATTTAGAACGAACTTCCTCGCACAGTAGTGATCGAAGGTATACAACGTACACGTTTTTTCAGAGGCTTATTTGACTGCTTTTGATCGGTTCAAACACACTGATAAACTCTTCGCCAAGGGAAAGCCTTGCACCCACATTGTGCTGAAAAACTTCTAAAGATTTCAGCTTTTGACATACATTCAGATAAAAAAGATTTACGAAAGCCCTTTTTTGTACAAAGGGAGAGTGGCGCAGCCATGTTCACTTGAGCTATTGCGATGTATGTCTCTCTGTCTCTGTATTTCTCGATCTGTCTCTGTCTCCCTTTTTGTCTCAGCCTATTGTCTCTGTCTGGCTCTCTCTGCCTGTGTCACTGTCTTTTTCTGCCTCTCACTCTCTCTTATGCGCGCCGTCTCTGTCTGCCTGTCTCCGTCACTCTCTGCATCTCTCCGTCTCCCTCTGTCTCACTCTTTCTCTGTCTGTCGCGCGCGCCAGTCCAGTTCTTCTGGGCATCGCCCTGCGTCACACGGTAACGTTCAGCGACACACTGCAACGCAACAATGAAGCTCGGCTGGAGCGCAGTTTGAATGGTATTGAAATGAAACGCAATTTTGTTCTACAGCGCTATCTAGTAAAGTTGCAATAAAATTAACAGCACCTAAATCTTCTTGGTAAAAAAAACATGTAGGTGTGTGAACTTTCATGGAAATCGGTCACGGTGCCGGAGTTCTCTGCCCTGGTATATACCAATATTCAGTTTTATATAGAGATTCTGTAGTTGTTGAAACGTTGTGGATGTTGTACACGTTGAAACTAATTGAAGTTTTGCATATTTTGAAAATTCAGAGGTTAACGGAAAGGCACCCAATTTTGGTGAAAATCCTGCCTATGGTTTAGGCGCTATTGTTTAATTCACATAACGGCAAGAACTGGATTTTCAATGAAGCATCTGAACCTACTTCCCGTCAGAACAATGAATTGTTAATCCGCCCGCCCCCGATTGATATAATTTATACAGTTGATTGTTGTCCTCGTCTGTTGGGGTCATGCTCTCTGTGTGGAAGTTTTTTTGTTATGTGATGGTCTTTCTCTATCGTCTTTCGTTAAAGTAAAACATCTCATCCGTAAACAAGCGTGAACTCGGTGCACAACTAACTGTAATAAGTCATCAATGTTTTCGAGTAAGGGAATTGAGTGATTTTTACGAAAGAACATATAACCTGAAAAGTGATCTGACAAACTGTTATGTTAATTACTCATTTAAAATAGAAGACCTAACAATGTACTAGTATTTCTCATAATAAAGTTTAAAAGTCTCATAAACAAAATTGTGGAAGGATTTTAATCAATTGAATATTAGTAACGGGATATAATTAATTATGTAGTTCATTCTTATCTGAGAAATACTTCCTCTTGTCGTCTAATTTCATCTAACATAAATGTATCGATGTGTTACATGGAGACTTATAGTAATTAGAAGTACTATACTTAAAAAATTCATTATTTAATAAACTGAAACCAGAATAATATCGTCCCCATAACAAGGTCTTTTAATAAAGTTTGTATAATAAGATTGCTATTCACAACTGTGGTTACATGCAATCATGTAGTAATGACATTGATTTAAGTAATTATAAATCTGATGATCAACTTCAACTTTTTCCATAGGCATGTATCTGAAGTAAGTCCTAATAGACACACAAGCAGTGCAATCTATTAAATCACTTTAACATAATCAAGCAATACTGATAAGAATTGTATAATTATAGGAGGTAAGCGAGAGAAGTTTGTAGAATTATTGTTAGGGAATTTTCGATAAGTAATCCTTAAAGCATTTGGCAATCAGAGGCTAAGAATATAACGATTATATTAGAATTTATAGATAATGGTTTCGTAAAGTATCGAATAATATAAAAATTAAATAAATTTATAAACACATTTCTATGGATAACTTGATCTTAAACTCTTGCAGATTTTGATTGCAGTAGTATTCTTAGCAAATCTGTTAATTCCAGTGGCAGAGCATTCTTCTCAGGTGAGCTGAGATGTTTTGTTTCACTTTTCACAGCTGCTTATAATACTGCAACTGAGAGCACACTCGCCTATTGAGCCCACGGGCGCTGGAGCTCCTCCCGCCCCATTAGCTTGGCGCCGCTGCCGACTGACCCGAAGGGGCTCGAAGGCCTACAAAACTCGATAAAGGGCCACAGCGTCGCTCTTCCAAAGCCACCTCCCACCTCTGGAACTCCCGCCCCAAAAGCAAAGAAGCCACTCGACCGTCATCAAATCGCGCCTCGCGCACTTGACACCCGCTTTGCTGTGAAAACTCGCTTAACTTTGTCTCGCAAATGCCCCCTCGCTAATCCTTTGGGTCTAGCTGTAATTCTTCACCCGTAGCGCCGACTCCCAGCCGATGTCCCCTCCCCCCGGTCACCTATCGTCCATAGTATTTAAACAATGACAATCTGTTGAACGATCAGATTAGGTAGGTCATCAAAGTACGAGTAGGAACTGGGTCGACAATAGGCAACCTCAACACCATAGAATATTCTATAAGTAAATAAGTGAACAAATAGCGGCGTAGGGTGACACGCACGTGATCAGAGGGCACCGACACAGAGAGATCGTAGCACAGGGCAGAGTGCGGAGAGGCAGATGCTGTCTGAATTCCATCGAGAGAGGTTCTTTGGTTTTCATCGAGAAAAGACGCATTTCATTAAAAACTTGGAGATCTGTGACTTTTAAAATCGCCATTTGAATACCACAATGTTTTCGCTCCACCGAGTGCTATCCTCTCTGGAATCGATGCATTATTTGGAACTCGTTATCAAGCAAAATAACCACGACAAACAATTTATTCCGCTCCGCAGACGAAAGTCAGAACGTTGGAAAAGCGCTTGTCATGGTGAGCAACCTGCTGCGACGTACATTGCGACGCGGACAAGGTGACGTGTGACGACCTGGCCCAACGGAAAAAAACACACCTTCATCATTGGATAGAGGGCGAAGGCCTTAAATTCAGTCATCGGCGCGTGCTATGGTCCCAGGACCACCCGTGTGCGACACGAGCCCGCGCCCGCGCTTCGACCTGTGACGCGAACCCTCCTCTAGCGGCATCACCTGGCGTGCGCGAATCCAGGACGCGACGAGCACTTATCTGCAGCGAGATAACTCAAGATCTATCACTGTAGGCCCCTGTTCAGAATCAACTGACGGTAGTGAACAAAGAAGGGG
>BOPP01000366.1:478804-522756 GCA_017312745.1 Gryllus bimaculatus | reverse complement strand
CCCCTTCTTTGTTCACTACCGTCAGTTGATTCTGAACAGGGGCCTACAGTGATAGATCTTGAGTTATCGATATATTGATAATATTGAATTAATGATTATGCAAATAAACCTCATCGGTCCTCCAGTGCCGACTAATATAGTTGGTATTGGATAGTACCGACAAGCGAAAGACCAGCAATAATATAATAGAATATCCAAAAATATCGTATCCTATAGACTACGGCGTAAGAAACGTTTCTTTGGTCTCCAAAATTTCACATTTTAAGACGCTAAAACGCTTCGTTTAGGAGTTATTTAACGATATAGATTCAAAAATCGTGACAAGTCCTGCGGATAGCATTTTACATGAATATTTAGATGCATTTTTTAAAAACAAATCCTCCATATTTTTAAAGTCAAATGGAAATTTGTCACGTCTTCATGAAATTCTCTTTCTTTGGAGATATTATTTACCAAGATTGGTTGCGTGTGAGAGTCGCAAAAGGTATGTATACTACTGAAATAATATAGGCGACGATAGGGATATTTTGCATAATGAAATGTGAAATAAAGATATCTTTTAAAATGAGGTCACGTACAATTTTCGAATATTTGAGTTATTTTCGCGTAATTTTGCGCGGAAATACGGACGAGAAAGTACGTGCCATTTTAGCACCATTAGTTTCCCGCATCGTTTCATAACTTTCTCTCTATCACATAAGCGATAGCTGTTATGTTCAGTAAATGAAAGTTGAAGATAGACATAACGTTACTTTATTCAATCTTAATTTTTACATTTACTTAAAATTCTGTACACAACCTAATGTCTTTCTGAAAACGATTTTCAACTTCTCAGCGACGTGAAGCGTCTCTTGTCACGCCTGGCCGTCACCTCCAACTCCAAAAAATTGAACTTTTTCAATTTTCGAAAAATTAGGGTTTTTAACGAAAATGAGACGTGCACTATTCTCTTAAACGCCCTTCATACTACGTCCGTCCGTCCACCCCAGGACGGATGGACGGACGGAAGGACGTTAAAAAAAAACACTTTCTGGGTATCAGGGAACCGCTGAAATGTATTGATCCGTTAAAATCTCGAAATAGATTTACCCCGGCGGATTACATAACTTACCCTAATCGACATTATAATATTGCGCGCATACGCAGGTGTGCGAGAAAGTAAAACACTGGTTAAGAAGATCCTTTAAAACTTTCGAAGTCCGAGTTAGCTTCGATTGTACAAGGAGAATACTTCTGGACCTTCTATTTCCTTTTTGGAATAGTTCTTCGTTTCATTACTCCATTAAAAGGGAGCCCAGAAAAGTGCAAATTTTTAAAATCAATGAAAAATATATTGCCTGTGCAGCGTAATCGCATTGATCTAATAATTACTATTTCTGTCTGTAAATAAACACTCAGCAATGCTAGAAGGTTTACCTGCGTACAGTTCTGAGCATTTACTACAATGATGTACATAAAGCTCCTTTCAGAGCCTGACTGCTTGAAGAAGTTCCAGTAAGGGTTTATTTTATCCTTTAAAAACAATAATTTGCAGAGTTTACGTTTGAAATGTTGAAGTGGAGGTTGGTGGGAATGTCGGAGTTGGAGTGGGTCCAAGAAGTGTGAAGTATTAGAGTAAAATACGTATAAAATGAAAGGCATGTAATTTAACGTAAGAAGTATTGTTTCGAACTACGTCCCGCTCGCACGTGCAGAATTAAAAGTTCCCAGTGCGTAGAAACAATAGTTATATCTTTCATTGATATGCTTAGGATCTATGTGTCCTCAAACACTCAGCATAGTTGCAGAAGCGAAATGAAAGGCGTGACGTAGCGCTCGAGTGACGCTTAAGGGTCGGGCTGCGTAAGTGTCGAATTCTCCAAGTGCATGAATTCCTCAGAAGATGTATTACGCAAACCTCTTCTAAGCATTCCGATTTCTTCACAAAGTCATTTACAATGTAATTTAAAGAAAATATAAACTACTGACTTTTCTATTAACTTGATAATAAGACATTATTTATATTGATATAATACATACAAAATATCGTATATTTAATCTAAAGGTATTTTGTTTTTTACACATACATTTGATTCGTAAAACACGGCCCATAACTTTCTAAATCGTTCTCAAGGCACTGGTTAAAAGTTTGAGTATGTTGGCCTCAACTGATCTGAAACATTAAACAGTGCTTCATTACACGAGTGATTGAAAACCACACTGGATGAACTTCTTTGCTTAGACCATGTATTTGTTGGGACCGTGAAAATGCTTTGAAAATTCAACTAACATTTCATGGAGATTTAATGTAAAATTAAATTGATTACTTTTGTACATTTAAAAAAATTAAAATTAAACGTTACACTTTCAATATGATCTATTATCTAGTAAAATTATTATCATAAATATCACTCACATGTAATCAAGGGAGAAAAGGTGAGGCATTGCACTGGAAGGACATGGTGAAACTAAAAGAGAAGGTAGCATACGGTTGCTCCTTCATACAAAACGGAAATGCCTTGAATGATGCAGAATAAAATCAAGTCAAATGGGCTATCCAGCTAGAAATCATTAAATATTTTAGATTTATGGGCGAAGTTGCAAATGATCTCACAAGGGCTGTTTAATATTGATTTTCATGGAAGTCTCACTAACCCTTCCTTGGGGTTTGGACATAATTAAATTAGATTAAATTAACATATCAGAAAACTCCAATAAATAGGAATAGACCATCTAAGCATGCGAGAGGGAATTAATTGTCTTAGTAACTACATTCCATTCCACCAAAACCAAAAACAGAATACAAACTATTGAGTCCCCGTGAAGAATGTAATAAGAACACAAGGAATTAAATCAGTTGTTGACGTCATTAGGCCGATGGAAAATAACAAACGCATCTGTTATTTGTGTAATCGGCCGTGCATCGGTCAATACTTTTCGTAGTACATTACGAATATCGCGGCATCGCATCTGAACGGAAATCATCGAAAATGGACCGTCCATGAATTACGTAACGCAAATTTGGAGTATTTTGAATACTCATTCATCCCCCAGCAAATTGCCTGTAACGCGCGGTTGACTCAACCCCTAAATAATTACGTAACACGTTAAATCAGCCCACCCACATTTACAGTATCAGTAAATTATAAATCAGTAACGAGATTATTAAATTTGTGTTATATATTAAAATTTATAATAATCAAAATCGGAATTAGTTGGTGATGAGATCTACGTCTAGCAATAAGATTGGGGACAAATTTTGAATGACAATTTTTCAATACAGGTGAGAAAATATCTGACAACAAGCCAAGACAAGCATATACTATAGAACACTTTGTAATATTTACTTCGTAATCTAACAGATTCAGTGATGAAAAATATTTCCATTAATTGCAAGAATATTCATTTTTCAAATCATTTTTATTTTTTTTAAATTTTAATGTTTTCATTCATGACTGAATAAAATAAAATATTTCAGTAAATGTTGAAAATATTTTAAAAAATCAGTGTTATGTAACACTGAGCTGTGACGCTTCTTTCCCCTATGTAACGCAGCGTAACGCTGTTTTAAATCCCCTTCCTCCCTATTTAGCGTTACGTAATTTATGGTCGACACCATAGGCAAGCCAGTGACTCAATTTTACAAAAGTTATGTAATGCAAGGTTATGGCAGCAGATGTTGAAACTAAAACAGCTTTCGTAACACCAGAAACGTACTTTCTCATGCCCTTTAGTAATGATTACCTAATATTATTATTCCACATTTTCTTACTGTACTAACATATTTCAGACATCATTTGAAAAATTCATTGCAAATTGTTGAACATTAGGTGCGAAAATTATTCCTTTGAAAGAAATTCTTTTCTTTTACCAACACGAACTCGACAATAACAACTGCGTTTCACACAGTTATAACATGTCAAACAGCAAAAATTAGAGGTATTTCAAAGAATTTCAAATCAATATACCAGGGATTCGCATCTTTCAATCTGATATCTCTTGAGGCTAGCAAATGGAAAATTCCAATTTGCAAATTCGAAAAGAGGAAAATTTCGCAAAACTACTCATATTTTAAAATATATATGTTCGTTTTTAAAGAACTTATTTTTTAGCAAATATTTTACCGAAAATGACTATCACCAATATTCATGTTAAATTTTGTCGTGGTTGCAGTGTTCTAATATACAGAGAGTTAACCGAAAATGGGACAGTTTTTACTACATACGAGGAAATAACTGAAAGAAAAAAATTGTAGCGGTTTTTGAGAAAATAATTAATTAACATTGTTTCATAATGGCCCATGTTTCCCGCAAAATTACCCCCAAAATACTCACACTTTCGACAAATTGAATATTATATTTTTTAAGATCTCTTTTTAATGAACAGAACTCACTTAGCAAAATCTTCTATCTTCAATATTGTACTTGTCGAAAAAATATTTTTTTGCAATTTTCAAAAATTCAGAGAGTTTAACGAAGATGCTACCAGAATCACGATTTTTCCCGTTATTTTTCACATACAAGAAATAAATGAAAATAAAAAAATTGAGCTGCTTTTAAGGCAAAAATTGTTTAAAAATGCCTAGGTTTCACGCAAAACTACGACAAAACTACTCATATGTACGAGAAATTGAGCATAACCCTATTTCAAAAACTGTTTTTGATGAACGGATTTCATTAAGGAACAGTTTTTGTAATTATAAGTTTTACAATTTTCGAAAATGAAGGGTCTGCAACGAAAATGTAACCTACACCTTTAAAAAAATTAACTTTTTTAAGGACTTAAGAAAAATATTAAGGAAAAATTGGCATTTTTGAGAAAATGTTTTTAAAGTTTCCTGTAAAGTTCTGTATAATAAAATCAAAACAACCGATTTAAATTCAAGGGACCGCGACATCAGACATCGATCGGAGAAAATACATTTAGGTAAATCTCCTGCTTACGGTTTAGCCGCTAGCTCACAGACGGACAGCCGTTTTGCATTCAATCCATTTTTCAGAATCAAGGACCTACCAAATGTGGATTATGACTACACAATGTGTTAGAATAAGTAATTTATTACATAAAAGAACAAGATTTTTCTTCTTTTTCTTTACCAGGGCCCGCCCCCAGAGTTTTTCTGACGAAAATTGGTCTTATTCACTCTAGTATTACAATATTTTCTTTATATTCGTTAAGCAGTGGAAAGTGAAAATAATAAAACAACTAAATAATTAAAAGTAAGTATAGTAATAATAATAAATAAAAGCAAATAAATAAATAAATAAAAGTAAAAATAACTAAATCATTCTGGAACAGCGTTGTAAGAAATATTTAAAAATTGATTGAAAAAATAATTACAGATTGTCAAATGAAAAACTATCATATACTCGTACCTTGTACAAATATTTGTACAAGGTATTTGGTATTTAATTTTTTGTAAATCAAAGGACTTCCAAAGTACAAACAAAATCCAAAAGTTCCCACTCACAAAAAACCTACAATATGTTTAAGCATCCGAATTAAATTTGATTATGTCCTGAACAACATCTACTAAATTAATATGTTGGTTTTGAATATTTGGTACACCGCTCACAGGCCATATTGGAAATTCACGTAACGAGAGACGCCAGTGAAACAAAATTTCAATCGATTGTTTTAGTTTCCCCAAAATCAAACGTGATTTTTTTAGTTTCTTTTCAACAGTATCACACTTCACAGTCGTGGTAGTACGTTTCGAAGACAAAGATAATTCGTTGCAGGTTTTTATCACGTAAGAAACTGAAAAAAACATTTTATCCGAAACAAGTTATGATAGTTTCACGTGTTCTAATCCTTTAAACACGTCGCGATTATGACACTGGCCCTTGAGTTAGAGCCCACTTCGACTTGCTTCCTCCTTTGTGCAAGCTGCCCCACCGAGAGGCCAGAAAAAGTCTTACCAACCTTAGTAGCTTTTGATGTGACATTTTGAATGTTAATATTTTTAAAATGTGTACCACCCAATCACAAACAGAAAACACAATTTTCAGATTAGAGTAAGGAACAGGAAGTCAACAAACGTATGCAAAATTTAAGTATTTTTATTTTCCTAACGTGGCTGAGTTCAACACTGAACGTTGGTAGTTGTAACCGGATTTGTATATAAAACCGTATATCGTGCACGAGTCGTCACTGCTCACCGAAGACTTAGAGGCTATTGTGTACGAGGAGCACCTGGCTGTCTCTGTAGCTGAATCTCTTTTATTGGTGAAGTTCCATCTTTTCAAGGTAAGAATAATGTGTTTTGTTGTATTATATCCATGTTCTGTTTCGTCGTAATGACTTCCCTTATTGCAATTTTAAGATAGCTTAAGATACTCGACTACTTTTATCAAAATCTAAGTTAGTAACATAAACACTGCGTGTGAATAATTTTAAAAAATGTCTCGCCGACGTACAACTTCAACATGGAAAATAGACATTTCGTGTTAAAGTAATCTGTAAGACAAAAACGTATTTCACCACACTCACGTACACTTTATATTATTAGCTTTTGCAGATTTTTTCATGAAATTAAGGCAATTTTAAAAGCAAGGCTTGTTAGAAACCATTCAAATTTTTAAAATAAACTATTTTTCGAAGAGAGTTCTTCAATAAAATGTTCTCAGGTCCTACAGGACACAGACGATTGTGCGACGTCGACTATGTTCGCGAATTCAATGGTTTCAGCGTATCAGGCTTGTAGCCCGAATTTGTGGGTTCAAACACGATCGAAGCCGTGGATTTTTTAAAGGCGAAAAACCCTTCGTACACCTTCCTTCGGAGGCGAAGTAAATCCGTCTATCCGATGTTGTAGATTTACTGCATGTAAAATATCCTCAAGCCTAAATGAAGCCTCTGACTAAATGTAAATCTCCTGTTTCGTCGCCCGAGAGATAATTTATTGCTCTGCTATATATGGTGAAATGAGTACAGCAAAATGTGCGTGGTCAGGCGGAAGAGCAGATCAGATGGCCTCAGCCTCGCCACGTAAAATAAGACGTCATTAAATTAAATTGAATTGAATTGTAGCACTGATTATCCTAACTACTTGCTGCTCGTCATTACCGAATTCGAGTTTCAGCGTGATCAAAGATTTTTGTCGGTTACAAGTACAGTTTGTCAGTGCAGTTTCAAGATGCATTTGTGTTTTGCAATGCGTGTTTCCTCTACTCTTCTGAATTGCTAACAAATGTTCAGGATGATAGCAACGATGCTCATATTGTACATGGCATGGTAAGGCGGGTAGGAGAGGGGGCAGACTAGACAGTGCAGGGGAGGAGTGTGAAAAGGAGCAAGGTGGATTCGGGCAGTACGGTGTAAGGCAGGGGAAGTCAGGGTGGAGGTACACTGTAGATAGAATTCAATACTTTTCCAGTTTGAATAGATGAATATGATAAATAGTAAGTAAAATTCAATTCGGTTTGAACTCCCCGTGCGATTTAATCCCACAGGATTCCACTAGTATATCTAATTTCTTAAGTCTCCATTTGTCAATTCACTTAAAGCCATTTGCCAATTAACTTAGAGTATCTGTCGTATATAAATAAAAACCTTTACTGCTATTTTTCAGATGAACAAGGATCAACGAGATAACAGAGCGAACCAGCTCAATCCAAACCACATAAGAAGTGGAAAAGGTATGGAGGTTGAATTATCGTCGAATTTGGCTTGTTGATTGAAAATTTATTCTCACCCGTTCTTCATTTTGCAGGAAACCCTCACGAATACCGTGGGCAAGGATCAAAAGCGGACCTTGATAATCATGCTAACCAATTAAACCCCAACAACGAGCGTTTTGCAAATCGAAAACAGTAATTTTTTTAAAATTCAGTACTCCTCGGAGTTTCTATCTTTACAAAATGTAGATCAGATTGACGATTAAAACTTCTGAGATGCTTTATTTTCATGTATGGAAAAAATATTGTAGTTTTTGGAATGTTCATACATTAAATAATATGGAAATTAAATTTCATTTGTAGTTATTGGTGGTGGTCTACATTTTATCAATCCTTACTGCTTTGCAGTACTTGCACAACCTATCCTTTTCATAGCTTTGAATCACCTGGTAGTGAATTAGCAGTAAACAGGTATGAAGACTGAATAAGGAGTTTGCCTAACTAGATATGGAATTTGCCTATTCAATATTTCTTTCACATTTAATGAACCTCCCTGTTAAAATCTGCCGATAAATGTTTAAATTAACAACGAATGTTGATAAACTTTAGGAAGGAGTTACCTAGCTATCCACTTCCTGTAAACTGACCCTTAAATTTAAAAATGGATTTGCCATGTGCAAGCTGCTACATAACCGTTTCTATTCCGTCAGAAACTGTCCTATCATAATAACAAACTTATGTAATTGTATGGTAGAATTAGTTAACACATAGTTAATAGTATGAAATACATAATTATTAATAGTTGTAGGGTAGAATTTTAAAAATACTAAATATGCTTGTAAAACGTAATATTCTTCATCATCTGTGTCAGTGAACCTATCTCGATCAGCTTTTTCCTACAGTTTCCCTGATTTATTGTACTAATTCTGAGATGGCCCGTTCTTTTGTCTTTGAACAGAGATGTAGTTTCATTATGGGGCACGTTGTGTGGAGCTCTCTTTTGCTAGTTGTACGTGTGCAACCGGGGATGTGGATTGTTATTTGGTAAGCAATACTAAAAATAATAAATCTGTTGTTCGTTTACTGATGCACTAACGTTTTCTAGTTTTCAAATGTTATTCACCATTCATTATTCAACTATGTAATGTAAGTATGTAAAAGGGGGGAGTGATTATGGAGCATAAGATAACTTGCGCAGATAATACTTCTCCCCCATACGTATCATACAATTACATTTTAGAATAATGCATACGCAGTAGAGAGAATATTGTAATGCCGCAGGGGGGAAAAGCAGATTTTTCGACAGAAAAACTCTTATTGCCGGGTCCTGGTATCGAAAACGTGTATAAATCTTACACCTATCTAAGTTTATATTTAAATCTTATTCCTATACGTAGTAAGTTACTTTCTCTAACATGCTGTGTAGTCAGAATCCACGTTTGGAGAGTCCTTGATGCCGAATAAGACATTGCTAACAAACCGACCTCTCTGAATGTGGCTAGCCACCCACAGCGGAGCACAACGAAACAGACTCTAACATATAGTACTAATTAATTACTCATAAACTAGTTGAACGTGGCATTTCCGAAGCTGTAAACACTTGTTAAAGTATTTTCATGTGTTGAAATTCTAAATGTCACGCTGAGCATTGTTCAAATACGTTCTTATAGTATCTGACATTGGACACACCAATGAAGCGTTGTCGCTGATTCTGATATGCCCCCGTTCAAAAATTCCTAACATCCAACCGGGAGAGGTGGCTCAGTGCATCAACTTGTGGCTTTGCAGTGCCTATATTCAGTCCTAGGTTCGAGTCTCGACAATGGCAAACTTTTCGACTAGTTCGACTTTAGCCGCTGTCTGGAGGAGAATTCAAGCGGCCGGCTGCTCTGATCGATAGTTTTCCATGGTATCTCCGATCTACACCAGGCGAATGCCGGAGCAGTACCTTAGCCACGGACAGCGCGCGATCTTTCCTTCTTCCTTGACCTATTCTAACACATTGCAAACGGTTACACTAACATGCACTACACTACCACACATATCGGGGGACCGGTCTGAGGCTTAGAGTCTGTCCCGGCTGCAGCGCTGCCCCGCTGGTGGGAGATACCTGGTTGGGGGAAACCCCGCTAGCCGACGGTTTCTCTCCATCCAGCGGGGGAACATCACCACCACTTCTAGAGGCAAAAACACGCACAACACTTACGGGGATAATGCCCTCGGAAGTTGACGCGCCGGAATCAATAACAAACAATGAACCAACCCAAAACCAATGGCATTTTATGTCACCTCCATACGGTATATGAAAGGTAATTTGCAATTTCAAAATTTTCATTGCTGTAAAAAGTACTTGCAAGTATGGAATATGCAATATGAAAAGGTAGAATTTAGTACAGCTACATTTTGTACGATGTTTTGCTAATATGCCCCAAAAAGCACATAAAGACCACCTGTAAGCTGTTCTTGGGCGTTATTCTTTAATAAGATCATTGTCAACTAGTTTCGATTCTTCTGTCACAAAATTTTCAACAACTGTATTTGATTCTTTCGCGTTTGGCGTAACACTTCCACATTTTTGTCCTTTGAAGAGATTAAAACACACACAAAAAAAAATTGTGTTGACTTCTACTTCTGCAATATCTCTATTAATCGTTTTGTCGGCTAATCTTTATAAATATTAAAAGATGACTGTTTTGTATATCTGTGTGAATAAGGTGTTAAGTTGAATACGCATAAGTTGTTAGTCACAGTTATTTGAAAATGTATATTTGAACGCTGAGGAACCTAAATGTGAGAAGTCGAACGTAATAAAGGGCATGTGGTGTCATTCTCGAGCAACTACTCACCGTTTGGTTTCCTGCGTATTCACTCGAAGTTCTTCGAATTTATGAGGTTCCAAGCCAATATAGTTCGAAGGTTTTTGCAGTTATATTTTTTTAAAATACGGTAAAACGAATGAAAAGGAAATGCACTCTACTGAGCAATTCATGTTGTCAACATTCAATCAGTGTTGCCATCCTCGCGAAAGAAAATTATGGCGGCGTGGATTGAAAATTGCTTCTGGGGTTTAATCAACGCCACCTAGATCTACTTAGGTTTATACATAGATTATCGATCTATGCACTAAGGATGCAGCGCCAAAATACGCAATAACACGTTTTTGGAAATTTCTTAAAATCTTTAGGCCTAATCCGAATAAAAATTCTGTTCCCCGCCAGGAGACAGACGCGTCGAATGACACTTCATACGTTTTGATTGGGAAATATTGAATGGGCGGGAAATTTTCGTAGCGGTAGATCACTGCTCCACAAATAACTACCGCTCACAATTATTTATAAAAGGCCATTATCAATCACGTTAAAATGAAAATAACACGTTTAAAATTTTAAAAAAATCATAGACAAAAAGACCTATTCGACAAAATACAGAAATTGTAGCACATATGAATATAATAAATGTTTCTTAACCCATTTATTGCAACAGCAGGAACTAAAATATTTTAATTACTCCTCCCAGTTGTTGATAAAACCGTACAACTTTTGCATCAAAATTGCAATATACAAACACAGAAAAAATCATTGTCAAAGTCAATTTTTTCAAACTGTCATCCTAAAAACAAATTACTTGTAAATACAATGTATTTAATGACGACATGATTCCAGAATTAATGGCTGCTCGCCACAAATAAAAAAAAACATTGTTGCATTTCTAAATGAAAAAGTGAATTAAGGATATTCTCCATAAAGTGAAATAAAATAAATATCAATTAACTATATCACACAGGTACTCTTATTTGTTTAAATACAGTATTTCGCCTGTCTGTTATTCGTATACATACAGTTGGCCCATCCTTTCAGTCCCATTTTGAAACATTCTACAATTGTGTAGAACACGTCAGATAATATCATGATATTTTTTCAAATTTTTAAATTGTCGGATTACAAAAGAAGTTTAAAAAATAAATATAATATAAGTAAAAAATTGCATTTAAAACATTAATGAACTCAATACATATATAAAATGAAAGAGCATCTTTGTGAATAATAATATCGCAAAATATTACATTTCTGTCACAATTTCAAGATAAACAGCGATACGAGCATTTCTCAACAATTTTCAAAAATTAATGTGAAAATTAATTTTGATTACTAAAATAACAAATTAAGTTTTGGGAAAAAGGAATAACGTGTGCTCATGTTTCTGATTATACTCTTCATAGGAAAAAGTTTTAAAATTCGTGCTTCTTTTCTTGCAAACTGTTCCTTAAATTTGTTATTTAAAGTGTAATGAAAGGGGAAATTCAGTTCGTTTGTCGCGAATTGATTCCAAAGGATATTGTGGAGTGAATTTTCCAGAAGGAGCCATTATTAAAATTCCCTGTGGAAGCATCTTAACTGCCCACGTGATTACTTGAGCGAGAATTTGATACGTGAATTTAAGGAAGTTGTTCAGCAAAGAGCTCTTGTTTCCTCAGATGGCTTATCTTAAAAATACAATAGCAAATATTTATATCCTTAACTAAACACGAACCCTAAAATATTAATATTGTCTTTTTTCACGTTGTACATTGCTAATTAATGAATTCCCCTTCAAATCTCAACGGTTCTAGACAGACGGTAGGTGAAGGTACAGGCAGATAGCAAGGATTGAAGGGAATTTTTTAATTTGAAATAAATTAACCATAAATGGCCAATTTCTTATTAACAGTTTACGAAATGCTTAATCAATTTTATTATTTCATTTAAAAAATGACAACCGATAAATTTGTTAATGTTTTACGTGTCGAGCTCTATGTTTTATGTCTAAAAGTTGAGACTACGATATTTCTTATATATTATGTATCCAATTCGATAGCCCAAGTTAATAATACTACTGTCTTGAGAGAATTTTATCTTCGAGGAATGTTTTGTTTCTATGTTTCCTATGCAGGTTTTTTATTTTCTCTTCGTCTGTTTTATGCAGTTGTTCACAATCAACACAATTTTCTTTGTAGACTACATTTTCTGATTCTACAAATAGTTACACCATTTTGAATTTTCCCCACTGAAATTTCTTAATAAATTAATTGATTGATCGATAATTTCGGGCGCGTCTCCTTCGAAAATCTTTTATTTCGTAAGTGTAATACATGTTTTACTGCGCATACACAGCGATTAATGTGAGTCGGGATTGCTTTGACTGCTACAGCTCGGCTAAAGGAGTCAACATAACTGCAGGTTATGTCCTTACACTCAATTCATCTATGCGTTCGTTTACAGTTAGCTCATTTGTAAATGGAATGGAATATCTGTTCTCTTGCAATGCCATCGTCCACATGACGTTCATTTGTTTTTGAACTGTTCAAGTGGTCCCTTTGTTAGAGGAACTTCTCTCTACCTACGTGAGCTTGCGGGGATTTTCCTCAACCAGGTATCTTCTCTCAGCCGCCCCAGCCAAGACAACCTCTAGGCCCTCAACGACTTCTATGGTAGTATAGTTAATGATAGTGTATAATGTAAAGGGAAGAAGAGGATAAGGAAGAGGAAGAAAAGATCGCGAAGAGGAAGAGAAAGAAAAGCGCGGTCCGTGGCCCGTTTGTTAGGGCACTGCTCCGGCATTCGCCTGGTGTTGATCGGAGAAACCAAGGAAAACTATCGACCAAAGCACCCGGCCACTAGAATTCTCGTCCAGACAGTGGTTGAACTCAACCTAGCTGAAAAAATAGTGTCGAAAATCCTGCCAAAGCCGGTGCACGAACCCTAGGACTTTCTAATCAGAGGCACTGCAGTGACATCAGTTGATGACCCCAGACACCTCTACCGGTGCCACCAATTAATATTTACCAATACAAAAAGATACAATTTACAGTTCGTGTACCGAAGCAAATAAGTTTTCTCGCTTTTTTCATACTTTTAGTTATCATTCAACTTTTTTGACTTAAAATGTTGCAAAGAGACCCTGGAGTTCCAGAAACGTGCGTGGTACTTCTCCCCCATACGTCACATACAATTTGTACTATTCTTTGACTAAATACCTATTACGAATTACGAGTATTTCGATTTTAAAACTTTTAACACACTCCAACGTATTTGACGGGTTGGTTATTGATTAGCAACTTATTACTAACCCGATATTACTGTTAGAAATCAGAAAACGGTCGCAAAAAACTCCCCAATGACGTACACTATTATCTGTTCACCGTAAGAAAAATCCTAATGTAAACAAATGCACGTGTGTTAGGATGATTCTCATTTGTTTGCAGGGAGAGCTCTGCTGCCGTAGGGATCCTGAGGGTAAAGTAAAACGTTCTCTGTATAATACCTAATTTATTTGCCATCGTTCGTTAAATTAACCTTGCGTCAAAACTATTGCAAATGTTTCGAGAAAAGAGACAATTGTGAAGTGACTGCGTGTTACTGTGCGATCAGATTACGCGCCTCTGACAGTTCAGCCCATTACGTGCTGAGCGACGTGGGTCAGGCGCGTGGGACTGCCGGCGCCGCGCCGCCCATCGGCCTGTGAGGCCCTGCTATTCAATTCGTTGTAGAATGTCTGAGAGTGTGGCAGGCCTCATACAATGACTGTGTAGGCAGTGCTGTTCGATCGAAAGTGCGTTCCTTGCATCAAAAGGGCAAAAGTGAAGAAACAAAACAAACAACGCTTGCGAAATTGTGGCAGCTGGTGAATTGTGATCTAGAACTTCAGAAGTTTTGGCCAACCAAATTATACAAATAATTGACATTCGGTTATTGACAACTATTTACTGAAGCAGACTGATCGTAAGTAAAGTAGTTGAATGAAAATGATGTTTGCATGACAGCTCTCTTTACATGTGAATTGGTGGACTATGCTACTCGCCTCATTCAAAAGTAGTACGTTCGGAGGTGTCCAATCAGAAAGTTGTGCAGCGCAAAGATTTCTTCTGTTGGTTTACATAAGGGTTTTCTTAGGGTAAACGAATAATTAGACCCCAATAGAAAATTCGCGGAAAGTTCTCACGCGGAACAGCCGGAATTTTTAATAAAAAATTCTGCATTTCGACACAAGCTTTATACTTTCCTTACATTTCATACATCTGTTTTTCGAATTTGTATTTCTCCTGGAAACAGCAACTGCGCGTCTCGTTGCTGCAGCGCCTGCAACACAACGGACGCAACCCACACAACAGATGGCGCGCCACCGCTCACACCCGCGGGCGGCGTAGGGTCTCCTGCAAGTGAAGAACCTCTAAAGAACGCCAACCGACGCACGCCGCCGAAATCTCTCCACCAGGAAGCGGATACCTACGTAAATAGATATTTACTATAGCTAATATCGATAGTAATTTGCATTACTTTTATGTTTCACGATGTGTATAGTTGAATAATGCTACTTTTATTTCCCTTTCCCCAATTTTGTATTCTTATTTTGGGTTTTGGTACATATTTGAATAAAAATCCGTATATTTTCTATATTTCTTATACAATAAGTCCATATAGCATATTAAGCATAACAGTGAAATTTCATTAAATATTAAAAATGCATATCAACAAAAAGAGCTTAAAACTTTTCGGTAATTCTAAAAACATTAAAGTATTTTTGAAATTAGGGACAATTCACAATGGGAAAGCAAGTTAAGAAACTAATAATGTTTTATTTACGTGAAGAATAGATCCACTCTCCGGTCCTAAGGTCATGTCTGAGTGTTCCGTGAGGTGAATAGGGGTGCGACGAAGTGATGAACTGCTGAATCTGTTTTGCAGATGTACCTCGCTTCAGTATCCATACTACCCCATCTCCTTCTCTTTGAGGCTGCTACCCGGAAAATGGCATGACGCCACAGAGACGTGGACACCAGAATTCAATTTACACAGCTTCTCATTGCCAGTTACAATCCAGTAAGAGTACTATGTGTTGGTTCAGTTCTAATAATCTCTCGGTTAAGATAGTGTAAAATGTAAAAATAGCACAATCAGCCAGTGAAAAATTATAAGTTTCATTTCAGAATTTAAAGATGAAGGTGTATCAACTGAAAATAAAATATTATTTTACCATGTTATTTTAGTCACACTATGGCCATATTTAACTCCGTATTTTGATAGAAATAAGTACTTACATATTTCACATATTTTTAGCCCGTATAAATCCGTTTCCTGCTCATCATCATCATTCAAGAACCGCGCCCCATTAGTATTCTATCGGACTGGAAAATGGCCACGCCTTCGAGGGAACCTGTAAGGCTATTGCGTCGAAAGCTAGTATTTGCTTTTATTCATTTCCGAGCGTTAACATTAGTGGCGTTAGCGCGAACCTCGCGGGAAGTCAAAGGCGAGGGCCGCTCGCTTTGAGCGCAACTCTTGGTTGAGCATCGCGAGAGGCCTCAGTCATTTGTCGTGTCGATTCGCTAGTCCGTGATCAATGGGGGGGCACATTCGCCGTAATGAACAGGCAAAACTGAAACGTCATGTTTTTATTGTGGGACCGCGTGGCGCCGCCCTGCGCAGTCGCCCCGCCGCGCCGTGGGCCGATGGGCGGGTGGGGTGGGGGAGGGGAGGGGTCGCGACCGCCGCCGCCGCCATTCGCCACCATGGCCCTCGCGAGCGCCCTCGCCGGCGGCCCCGAGGAGGCGGCCGCGCCGCTCCACGTGAGTAGCAGCCTTTGCTTGCTTTTCTTTCTTTCTTTCTTTTTTCCTTTGCGGAGGATTCACCACTGTACAGAACAGTTGCAGACAACTTTCATATGTAGTACAATTCGCTACGTTCTATTATTAGAGGAAGGGCGTCCCGTCTGGGAACTTCTTAAATCTTCCAACAGTGCAGAATTTATTTTTCATTTTAGTTATTCCAAAGTTTTTTATACACGTATTAGGTCAAGAATGTATGATTTATGTGATTGATTTGGGTGGGCGAAATTTGTCTCTTGGAAGTCTGGAGGCAATTCTAGTTTGTAGAGAGAGGGAAGTTTTGCCTAGATGATAAATGTTCTGTAATGAAAAATTGGGTAGTTTTGAGAAAAACCTTTCTGAGACGGAGGAACTATGTTTGGGAGATTGTTGGGAAGCTTTTGCTCTCTCGTCGTGAAAACCTCGCATCATGCTGCAGGGAAAAGTGCAAACATTTCGACAGAAATACGGATTTTGTGTGTCTTAGGTAGCGAAAAAGTGCTTTTTTTCAAAAGGTCTGTCCGATACAAAACGAACGCCTAAACAATACATAATATTTTTGTTCAATAATATTATTGAACGCGATGCCTCCAATTTGAAAAAAAAAAGTTTTGAAGTTAACCTCGCGTGCGTTTATACGATATTTTCCAAATTTTTAAGAAATTATTACAGTTTTTCTTTAAATTATTGGTTGAATTAGGCATGTAAAAATGGAACAAGTCAGATTTTCGTAAAAGCTTTAGATTGTTTTGAACAATTCAATAACTTAAATTGTTTTCGACGTTCATCTGTAACAATAGTATTGTTGACAGAAGGTTTTCTTAATGAAATCTGTTGTGTAAAATAATAACTTTATCTAATCTTATATACAATTCTTTAAAATGTAAGTAATTTTCACATACCTGTGAGTGCAATTGCACAGTTTAAAATTAGTAGTGCCACAACAGCATTTTTTATATAAATTGCATTAACTTCAAGCAAAAAAGTGAAAACTATTAGCTTTTTAAAAACGTTGTGTATGACTTTAGTCAAAGAGCTCATTTTCAAGAACAAATTCTACTTTATATAAAAATCTCATGAATACTTTTGCAATAAATGTTTGTAATTTTCGAAAAAAAACACGCGCGCTATATTTTAAGGATCTAATGTTGTATTAGAGTTTAAATCTATAAAAAACTTGCTAGAGCCGGTATTGAGAAAAAAATTGTAAAAGTGTTGCCTATATTTCATCCAATATTACGTGAAACCTACTCACATTTTAGAAAATCGTACATAACCTTATTTTAAGATCTTTATTTCAAGGACAGATTTTATTAAAATAATTTACTTTTTTATGTATACAATGTACTTTATTACATGTATGATCAAGAACAATCAACGTTTTCGATACCAAGGCCAGACAAGACAAGTTTTTCGGTGTGCAAATCGCTGATTTCAGTCTTTATTGCAATATTTTCTCGATATTGGGTAATGAGACCTCCTACCATTCCTTTAGAAAGACACGAGGCTAATCAAATGCCTATCTGCTTCAAAATGCGCGGCACGGCTGACGGCCATCCTGAGTTAACGTTCCATGATGAGCACGCACGAGTTGCAACGGCCGAAATGTGCACCATCGTTGATGAAGAGGTTAAGGTTTTGGTCGTGGCCGGCGTGGCGAAACACAAGTGATTCTGGTGCGAAGCGGTGCAGTACGACGCCGTATTGGGAGAGAATATTTGTTCTGGATATCATCGCCCGGAGAATACAACTACAGATGAAGACGCTCTGGTAAAAAGTTTGTTTCTTTTCTTGAAATATTTTGAATTGTGATCGAGTGAACATACTGACACGTGAATATTGCATATCATTGTGACGGAGTGGGAGCAGAAAAATGCACAATCACTGTAAGAATCTTTGTTCGATTGAGGGATGATTGGGTCGACTGCCGTCACGCTTACGTATTAAGGCAAAGCGGGTTCTGGGAAATATTTCGAAGATGTTCAATACCTGCAACTTTATACAAACCTTAATAATGTTTTAAAACATACATACAACAAATGACAGTCTAAGTTGTTTTGAAATGATCGGAGAACCTTAATAGATTGTGTTTGTATAAATAGTTAATGCTGGCCTCTTGAATGTTTAAAGTTCTAGTTAAGAAGTTTCTTGATCTCTTTTACCTACTATTGATGGGCCTTTCTGGAGACGCTTGCACTAGTAGAAGCAATACTTACAGTTTAATGTGCAGCGACAGCTTCTCGCATCAAAAACCCGATGAGTAGGAATGCCGACACTTCGTAGGCGGGACAAGTGATGTTCAGTCGGTGTCGCTGTCGGACGGTGAAAGTACGCGCGGCAGCTGGGGCCCAGTGTGGTACGGTAAGTAGAATCGAGTTTGCGTTTCTTGTATGTAAGTGCACAGTGATTATGGTTAGGAGAAACGCAAAGAAGTTTTGTAACAGACATTATAAATTAGGTTAGATTATTCGTTTAATTCATCTCAACTTTTCAGACCGGGAAATTTTAACCATCTTGAAGGTTCACATCAATAGTTGTGATACTACATGTGTATAATGTGTCACTGTCAAAACATTGGTTGACTGGAGGAACGTACTGGTATCACCGATCATCTTATTTATTCACTTATCTCTGATCCTTAATGTTTTATGCTCAGCTTACACTTTGTGATTCTCGCTATAAACAAAAATGTTTGGGTTTACCTAAGTTGGTAATAAGTAGATATATCAGATATGTGATACCAGAACGTTCCTCCAATTATTATACTCTCACGTTTTCTTGATACATACCCCCACTCCCTTATTACCATTAGTTGAATTAAGAATAAATATTAGCCACGAGCGTTGTTCACATCACTGTTGAAAATAATAAGCAATACTCGCTTCAATGTAATAGAAATTACTTTACATCGAAAAATGAGCTATAGGTTTCGTATAATTGATCTGTCGTCGAAATACACAAACCCTCACTCCTCTTGCATCTAGCAAAACGAGGACTCAATAAACGTGCGCGGATAATAACCAGTATGCTGACAGTCATGCATTATGCACATATGGCAGAACAGATGATGACCATTGATGTGAACCTTCAGGCATATTAATTAATATGTTAACTAAACTTAATTTTATATTTCAAGTTTATAAGACAGATAATTTCCGTTTTTTAAATTAGTTGCGTTAACCTAGACGCAATGTGTCTCCATGCTCCTTGGAGAGCGTTGAGCGCTTCGTGTTTTTGGAGCAATCATCCATTAATTAAACATGGTCCGTCACGTCTCGAATCAGTCACTTGTCCAGAGAGCCGCCAGATAGCATCTCCGCGTACGCGCCTCTCCCTTACGCGCTCCTGCGTCACTACCCAGCAGCCAGAATTACGAAAGAATAAGGACACGTGGTGCGCATTTCGCTTGTCAGTGTTATTCGTTTTCAAGAAGATGGAAGTCAACCGGAAGTTGCATTTGAGGGAAGACTGATCGCACGCACTGTCAGTGCCATGTTAACACCACCTAGACATGTGAAGTTGACCAGACGCGAATTCAATGAAGGCGAAGGGAAGGGACGGGACAAGTCTTCAAGGTTCGGGAAATGGACCATGCGTGGTAGGTGGCGAAGAATAAATAGCATTGAGACATTTACAAGTATTTCCGCTCGGGCGTATGTGCGGCGTACAATACACGCTGGTTACATAAGTGGAGTGCATTAAACGTGTCGTGCGTTGGGGCACGACGAGACAAACGAGAATATTTTTAAGGTGTAGGGTCCCCTGGTGGACAGCGTTTCTAAACCTTTTCAATGAAGTATGGACATACATTTGGTGTTATATTGGACATCCACAGATGGAACGCTGTAGAAAGGAGAACTGGCTTACTGGCCACGCTCCAGCCACGGAGAGACCTCTACAGAGGGACAGGAGAAGACCAGAAGAAGCTTTCTGCTGCGAAATAAATGATTGGCCAAAGTAAGACTGACTCACGGTTTCTTTTCGTAGAGTTAACTTCAACAGAAACGAAATAAAAGTATTTAGAAAAAATATTCGTGCATGAAATGTGAAGCAGTAATTGGGTACACGGGGGAGTGAAGTTACCATAAGTAGTGCCCCCAGTTGAGTTGTAGATTAATAGCTACTCTTCCCTCAATGTAGTAATTACAATTGTAAATTACAATTACAAATTACAATTGTAAATTGGGAGAAGAAGAGTTTTGTATGTTTGCATTAGAAACAAGCATAATAATTTTCTAATTGATTAACAGAAAGCAAATCTCCCTAATTATTTGATTGAGGTAATTATTTGTAGAGAATACTTCTAAGAGAATTTACATTAATTTGTGTGAAATCCTTGTTTCAAAACAATAGTTCATAAAATTTGTTTTCTTTAATTTGATTTATTTTGCCAAAGTAGTAAACACTGTTTGAGATAAATGGGGAGGAAGAACCTTCTGCGCACGTTATCTTTAGATCCAGAATATATTCCCCACCTTTTAACCATAAATATTTAAATGGTGGGAAAAGATTCTAACGAAACGAGGTTAGAAACATTTGACAACTATACATTTTCTCTCCTAAGTTATAGAAAACTTAATTGCTTCGGTAAATAAACTGCAGATTTGATTTTAAATTCTCGTATGCCTATGCATATAGAGAAAGTTAAGTAATACTGCAGAAAATCTATTTCGAGTTACACGTTTTGAGGTCCCCTGAAATGGAGAAAGTGTTGTTTTTTTCTTTCTGGCCCTTAAGAAGGTATTTTGTAACAAGAGAACGTTATGTAGTGGTGCAACGGAAAACGGCGAATTTTCGCCAGAAAATCTTAGTGCCGGACTCTGGTATTGAAAAAGTGGATAAATCCTGTTGCTATCTATAGTAAATTGCATCCACTATACGCCCATTCACAATGCATACGTAAACATAAGCATTGCACATAGATCTAAACATAACTGATAGACTGAAGTATTGACAATGTCTACCATTAACGTTAGCAAAATAAGAGTTTCTATATGCTGTGAGACATCTGGTTTACTATTATTTGGATGTGCGCATCGATTTCAAGGTATCGACTATGTCCATGGACCATATGGAGTTAGTTCTTCTATCGATTTCGCTCCAATTTCGATTCTCGATTTTAAGTTAACAGTTCTGTGCTTGGTTCATTTCATATGTCTTACTTAAGCATAAGCACAGAAGCTTGAAGCTTGCAAGCTTTTAAGTTCACGTCTTACGTGTTATGCTTATGCGAACGCATTATGATGCCGCGTATTCCCTCTAGTTAAGTGTGCCGTCTTCCGAGTGACTTTGCGGTTCGGCTCACACTCGTTTAGAGTTAGTTGTTCATTTATTGAGCCCTCCTTCCCCGGTAGACCTATGACTCATATACTATCGAATCTGCGGCGCGCGCACCACAGACAATGCGCGCTCTGTGAACCGCAAGTAGTAGCGGTGGCACGGCCGAGATACGCGCCATCGGGCTCCTGTCGAGGAGCGAGTCTATGCCAGCGCTGCACCCGCTAGCGGGCCAGCCAGCGCCGGGAACGCAGTTCCGGCAGTTCAATTGAGTCTCGCCGAACGAGAGAGGAGAGACGGAGACCAGCCCGTAGGAGAGAGCCATCGCGAGGAGGGCTACAGTGCTGCGAGATCGCACGAGGAGAGAAGGCGACTTCGTGGGAGTGGAAGAGTCACCCTCGCACGCCGGTGACGGCCCAACTGGGGCGACGTTTGCAACGACACCCAGAGGCGACGGTCGAGCTAGGGATTACTGCAACGTGGAGATTCCACTCTACACTGCCCGACGGAACGGCCTGGCCTGACAAGGGACGCGTCACGCCGCTTAGAAGTTGAAGACCGTTTTCAGAATGTCATTAGGTTGTGTACAGAATTTTAAACAAATGAATGAATTTTTATTATACGAGTATTTAACAAAGTAACATTAAATCTTTTTTCAACTGAACATAACACTCGCTTTTATCTACACTGCTGTCTTTGTTAGTGCGTCGGTCTTTTCGTCGTCGGGCGTCGGCGCCAGCAAATAATATAGAGACAATACAGGACTCTTCGCGATATATCGAGAAACACTGATAGCTCCATCTAGTGGCAGAACCTGGTGAAAACTCTTACAGCCTAAGCTCAGTGCTCTGTTGCTGTTTGTTTTGTGCTCGATTTTTAAAAATTTGATTGTCTTTCTGGCCAATTTCTGGTATTTTACAATACTGTTCTTGGCATTCTTCCTTATGGCAGGAAACATTTGTGCAGTTTTTCGCTGTTTTAATTATGAAATTCAAAAGAACTCGCGTTCGTTCTCCACGTAAAAATAGTTTATTAAATGTAGGTGAAAAGCATAAATTAAGAAACTCTCGCGTATTCTGACTAAACAGTATGTGAATGCCACTCTTTTCTACCCAAATGAATTAGCTATTAGTTTGTTTTCTAAGATTAAGTATGTTTTCGATAGAGACTTTTTAAATTGTTTACGTCACAGTAAACTTGAAGTCAAAAACAATTAATGCAAATCATTAATATTCAATTGGAAAATATTCTATGTGAGGAGTGTACTAATTTATATGTAAACGGAGGTATCAATGTATTGATAAAGTTGTTTTTAAAGAAAGCAAATGAAAAAAATACCAAATGTATCACTGGAAGTGTTAAGGCAAGAAAAAATCTTGCCTTTTGTAACCATTGTATTCTTGAAATATATAAAACATCTCTTTTGTACATTATTATTTTTCGTAATTTAAGTCATTCAATATGATTAAGTCACAAAAAAGTAGGTAAAAATGAGTCTTATTTCGTGAGGTCAATAAAAAAAAGTATTTCTTCCGTAAGAATCATATTGATGTCTTTATTTGGCTATAAGTTAAAAGTAAAATATTTTCTGCTGCATATCTGTTTCTACATAATTAGAGACTATACTGATTATCAAAAAGTAAAATAATGTTTATTTTAACAAAACAGTGATATTTGTATGATGAATTAGTTTACATTTTTATTGTATAATTTTTAAAGACTTAATATGTTTGTAACAAATAATGTACCTCAGCTTCCGAGTCAATGACCCCCATTTCGATCCGGTTTTTGTCCAGTTTTCCTGATCCATTGAGCAAATGTTGAGATGGCCCCTTGTTTTACTTCTGGGCGTAAATGCAGCTTCACTATGCGCACGTTTTGTTGAACTCACCTTTTGTTTGTAATGGTAAGAGTTAGAGGAAAGGGTGAGTTGCTATTTTGTTAATAGTGCAGAAAAATCATACTTGCAATTCGTGTACCGATGAAAATAAGTTTTCTATAACTCAAAAACAAAAATTACTATTTTTCAAATATTGCTAATCTTGTAATTTTTAAAATTTATTGTTATTTATTTATTTATGTTAAACTTTTACTCATCTTTCAACTATTTATAGTTAAAATGACGGGAAGGGATTCAAGAAAACGTGCGGAGATAATATTTTCCCACCATTTTCACATACAGTTTTTACTTTTTTTGACTGAATAAATCTAAGTCTAAAAGGCGGTGGCGGTGGCGGCGGAGGCGAGGTCGCGACCTCGCGCGCCGCTCCTCAGAAATGTGAAGCCTTTTGGGGCGGGGCAGGCCCGCCACGAAGCAGGCGCAACTGCCCGCGCTGCTCGTCAGAATTCTAGTGGAAGAACGTTTGCCCGCAACCACCTCGGAGGTTCCTAGGTTACGTGATCAGGGTCTTTGCTTATATATCGGGGGTCGCGTGGGGTTTTTGAAGTGACGAACAAAGTCTGTTAGTATTTTCGAATCAGGTCCCCGTATTAAGTTTTTCTGTGGAAAATTTCCGCACATTATACTCTATATTTCGTGTATGAGAAAGTAATAAAGATACAATCATCAGTGGGGCTGTTCTTACTAGCGCTACTTTTCTTGAACGAAGGATTGAAGAAATGTGGGTAGAGTGGGGGTATTAGTTACCTTATCAGCCACTACCTTTTATGAAGGAATGGCAACCTCTGGAGAATCAGTCATTCATTCCCAACTTTCTCAATAATTTACGTTCTAACTTTCTCAGGAGTCTGAGGTATTGCCTGTGATAGAGCTTCACCTGCTTCTGGCATTTCTTTAGACGTTTTTAAGAAAATCAAGGACAGAAGTTCTCGTCTCCAACAGAAAATAGTTTCCATTTTGCGCCAGCGAATATGTGTTTGGAATGTTGTTATCATTGCTCGCTGCGAGCTTTTGTCTTCAACTCTTTATTGTGCCAGAGAGAGGGAAGCAAGGTCATCGTTCAAGAAAAGTGGCGCAAGGAATAGCGACGCTGGGTTTAATGCGCTGATTTGTCTGTGCAGCCGCTGTGGGCTCTGGGCGGCCGCGCGCATGCGCTCCGCCTGCCGAGCGCGCCGCCGCCCCCGCTGCCCACGCCGCCCCCGCTGCCCCCGCCGCCCGCTGCCTGCGAAGAAGGTGCGTAGGTGATAGAACAGAAACACATATGGAAGTGATGCAAGTCCGATTTCAGAATTTTCAAAATTTGGAAAAGTTAAAAAAACTTCGTCTTCGTAGAACTACAACATTCAAAATAGATATTTTTCTCAATGAAATATGTTCCTCAAAATTAAATCTTTAAATTTGATCATGTGATTTTTTTCGAAAATTTCGTAGCTTTTGCGTAATTTTGCGTGAAATAATGGCAATTTTAAAAACACGATTCTTTCAAAAGTAGCTACAATTTCTTTCTTTAACCTTTTTGTAATGATAGTATTAAAAGCACTGGATAATATATATATATATATATATATATATATATATATATATATATATATATATATATATAAGCTATATTGTGCACATTTTTTTTAATTACACAACTTGTTTTTGTGTTTTTCTCGTGTTGTTAATATTTACTTTACGTTATTGCATTTATAAGCACAAAGGCTTCAAATTCTTACTTATTAACTCTATCAAAAACTCAAATGTAACCTTTTTCACCTTTTTCAGGAAGGCTAAATCATTTTTTCAAAAATCGTTCAAATTTTTTTTGTTTCAATTTGTGGTTTTGATAGTGCAGTGAATAACGTGACAAAAACGCCATTTCGATGTATAATTTTGATTAAAAACTCGTGTATTTTTTAAAATCTCTTGTGTCGTTAGTATTCACATTGCCTGATTTTATTCTTCTATAAGATTAACGTCATATTTCAATTCTATTATTTGCAGGCAGAAAAAAAAATAGAAAATTTGAAAGCATTGTTTTAGGTTCCGATAGGTAGAGGTGGAAAGAGATGAGAATCTAAATTAGTGCGAGAAGCTCTGTGCAATACTGTAAAACCATGAATGTGATAGTTGTTTTTAAACAGTTCAACAAGTAAAGTATGTCGCGAGTTGTAGGGGGAGGGGGGGACCACACCAACTCGTGCAGGAAGAAAAGAGAGTATCTTTTAAATCAGTTTATTGCACTCACCCGCATAGTGGACCCTACGTCTTGGGAGCGGGTGGCGTGACGACGGCTGACTTCGGCAGGTTGACGCCTAATAAGAGGGGCGAGGTGCGAAGCCCTCGCCATTTTATAGCCTCGGAACGCTGGCGTCGGCAAATGACAACTGGTCACTTGCCGACGGCAGCGTGTCGCGAGGGCCGGAATGCCATATCGCGACAATATTTTGCAGCAAAGTTGATGCAAAGTGATATAGTTTGAGAAAGCGCCGCGTGCACTGTGCAGAGGGGCCGCTGGACCTGTCGATGGGCGGCGCAGCGCGAGGCAGCCGCCCCCACAAGCGCCCCTCGCGGCCGCTTCTGCCCTGCGGCCTCTGCCCCAAGGCCTTCGACCGGCCCTCGCTGCTCAAGAGGCACATGCGCACGCACACAGGTGGGCGCTCTCTCTCTCTCTCTCTCGCACCCCTTCCCCCGCAGTGTTCGAAAGGCCCACAGTTGAGAGCGTTCTCTCGTACTGGCTTCTGTCTTTTGCCGGGCATCAAACGGACCTCTTTTACAAAGAAATGCATGCACCGGAACCTTGTTTATATCGTTCTTGATTAAACCAAAAGACGGCAGAGAAAGCACTCGAAGCAGTAAATTCGGAGAAAGTGATCATCCCTCCTGTGACTGCTGCCCCTCCCCTTTCCCCGCCGGCTCTCGTATTACACTTCCCGCACCTAACCAGGCGAGAACCATAGATCGCTCACCGCCAGGGCCCCTACCTGCGCCGAAGAAACAGTGCTGCGCAACAGCCGAAACGGGCCCAGAGGCAGAGACTTATCTCAAGGAAAAAGTGCATAAACGGCTGCGAGCCTACTCACATCTCTGCAATCGAGCACTTCGCTGTTGCTGGCCGTGGCCGTGTACGCTCCGCTGTCACTAACTGTAATTTCAATGTCACCAGAGCTATTCTATCATTATGACGAGGTCGCTGGACTCCTTGCTTCGGTGGGAGCGAATAAGTCCCCATACTGGAGGCCGTAGAAACGTCTCCTACAACCCAGCAGACGTTTTGAGACCCAACTTCCCGGTGCCAGGTCTGAGAGGGCTGGTACGCCTCGGCGCAGGCCTCAGAGGGTGCCAAATGCGCAGATACGCTTGGAAATATCGATTAATGGTTCGACTCCTGAAGCTGCAGAAGTATGCAACCCATCGCACGCTCCTGTATCGATGGGATGCTGACAGAAGCTACACCCAGGCGGCGATAGGTGCCCCAGCATTCAACACTGGCAGCAACTCGCAGAACGTCCCTGTCGGGTGGGTTGCTCGATGGGGATATTTCCGTACCCCGGTAGAAGCCAACCCCGCAGAGACAGGTCGAACCGGAAACTCAGAGTGGCGAAGCTATAGAGCCAGCACTCGCCGCCGGTGCGGAGGAGGGAGTACCGGAAACCGCGTTAGTGACCGCGGCCGGGAATGGGGCGCAGGGCGGTGAAAGAGTCAGTCAAATTCCGGGCGAACACCCTAGAGGCCGGCAGGCAATTTCGGCGTGTCGCCGATCGGAGTCTCGATCCAAAGTGTAACCCTGTTCCCGGTCTCCCCATAGGGGAGTCTCCCGCCCCTCCCACCGCGGAAAACGATGGCAGGGGGTACGAACGCAGGCAGCGGGTATCATCTGGTCAGAGCAGCATCCCCGGCGTACATCAGCAAATGCCCCGGAGGTGATACGCGAGGAGCTCTTCCTCCGCCATGATTCCCGTCAGCATCGCCGACTCTGCGCCGGCGGAGGTAGTGAACAGATGAGTAGACGCAGCAAAACTGCACCGGGGGCGGATCGCGACATTTATAGTATCCACCTTATCACGATGGTCCCGGAGAGGCGAATTCTTTCTTTGATATTGAATGGCGCGCTCCAGACCCGCTGTGTTCCAAGGGCACCGTCAGTCCTCATCCACCAGGGCGATAAAGGCGGGGGCCTGAGCAACTCCTATAACACCCCTCCATATAAGCGGTTGGCGGCTTTTTGGCTGATTGTCTAAGTGGATGGACAGAGAGATATGTCCGGCTCAGAAGAACTTCCAACTGTCTGATGGAGTATTGGAGCAGAACCACCTTCTATAGTACAATTTTTTTTAAATCGTGCGTCTGCCAGATATCAGCTATTGACGTTTTCATCCAATCGGGAGCTTAAACGTCCCTACAGTGACGTCACTATGGTATCATTCATGCTCCCGATTGGATGAAACCGTCAACAGCTGATTTACTTCAAACTCACGGGTAAATAAATCCAAGTATAGGTAGAGAGCTCCAGCTCGGTCGAAGCAGAACCTGAGCCTATCCTCATATGAACTGGGCGAAAGCGTTTGAGTGTGTCTCACGTTGTCGTAGATGTGGCACTGGACGCGGCCGCAGTCGGGGCCCCGTTCTGTGCGCTCGGGGGGGATATTTACCGCCATTCGAGCACTCAGATATTCACCGAGGAGAGCCCGACAGGACCCATAGCTGTTGTCTGCGGAATGCGCCACGGCTGTCCTCTGTCGGGGTTGTTGTTGTTGTTGATGCTATTATTATTATTATTATTATTATTATTATTATTATTATTATTATTATGATAATTCGTCGTAGGCATCCCTCTGTGCCTTAGATGTTAATGTGCCAGTGGGACCGACTGGGTGCTCGCCAACGCGGGGAATATGGTGCTGCTCGCCACGACGCAGGACGAGTTACAGGCCCGCCTGAAGACGGCGGGAGAAGACGGGCAGCGGCTAAACATCAGGGCTAAGTCAGGAAAATGCCATTCCCTGATGATAGAGACATCAAAGCACATACCGGCGACGTTTGAAGCTGGAGAGGCTGGAATGCCGGAGCAGTACTCTACCAAACGGGCTACGGACCACGCGCGGTCTTTCCTTCCTCTGATTTATCCTATGCTCACCACTTACTTTCACTTACACTCACATGCACTACACTGCCACACTTGTCAGGGGACCAGTCGGGAGTTTGGGGTTGTACCAGTAGGGTGAAGTCCCGCTGGTGGAGATACCTGGTTGGGGAATAATCCACGCGAGAGACACTAGATTGGCACCGAATCTCACTCTCGAGTGGGGGAACATCTCCGGCAACTCCACCGATAAAAGCATGCACTACACCGACAGGCCTAATGACCTTAACACGTCAAGCGCTCGGATTAAAGCACCAAAGTATGCTTAGAAGCTGTACAATTCATTTTACCCGGCCGTTGCGGATAACTTGGCCGCGCGCAAGCGCGTGCGCAGGCGAGAAGCCGCACGCGTGCGGCGTGTGCGGCAAGGGCTTCTCCACGTCTTCCTCGCTCAACACGCACCGCCGCATCCACAGCGGCGAGAAACCTCACGAGTGCGCCACCTGCGGCAAGCGCTTCACGGCCTCCTCCAACCTCTACTACCACCGCATGACGCACTCCAAGGTGAGCGCGCGCTTTTTGCCCTGTCTTTGTTTGTTTATTTGTTTATTTATTTGTTTATTTATTTATTTATTTATTTATTTATTTATTTATTTATTTATTTATTTATTTATTTAATTAATTTTATTATTAGTCGTCAAAAACAGTTAAAACTGGGTGTGACGTACTATAGGGAGAAGTGTATTCTGTGCACGGTTTCTTAAATTCTGAGATCCCTACCGTAATCCATATTCAAGTTGAATTCTGAATAAAGTTAAAAATGGGCCTTTTGGCATTAATTGATAAGCAAATGTTTGTTACAGTGAAATAAAAACAATTTGCGAAGGCATATTAGCTACTTATTTGGGCTGTGATCGCTCACCGTGCCTTCCCTGTGTGTGTGTGCGTGCGCAGGAGAAGCCGCACAAGTGTGTGGCGTGTGCCAAGTCGTTCCCCACGCCCGGCGACCTCCGCGCTCACGCGTACACGCACAGCGGCGCGTGGCCCTTCCGCTGCAGCGCGTGCGGCCGCGGCTTCGGGAAGCCCACGGCGCTGCGCAACCACCAGCTGCTGCACTCGGGTAACTCGCCTTCCTCCTTCCAATTCATGCAATTGGCTTGGCTTCGGGAAGCCCACGGCGCTGCGCAACCACCAGCTGCTGCACTCGGGTACTCGCCTTCCTTCCAATTCATGCAATTGGCTTGGCTTCGGGAAGCCCACGGCGCTGCGCAACCACCAGCTGCTGCACTCGGGTAACTCGCCTTCCTTCCAATTCATGCAATTGGCTTGGCTTCGGGAAGCCCACGGCGCTGCGCAACCACCAGCTGCTGCACTCGGTAACTCGCCTTCCTTCCAATTCATGCAATTGGCTTGGCTTCGGGAAGCCCACGGCGCTGCGCAACCACCAGCTGCCTGCACTCGGTTAACTCGCCTTCCTTCCAATTCATGCAATGGCTTGGCTTCGGGAAGCCCACGGCGCTGCGCAAACCACCAGCTGCTGCACTCGGTAACTCGCCTTCCTTCCAATTCATGCAATTGCTTGGCTTCGGGAAGCCCACAGGCGCTGCGCAACCACCAGCTGTGGCACTCGGGTAACTCGCCTTCCCAATTGACTTGACTTGACTTGCCTTGAGCTCTCATTCTTGCTGTTGCACTCTGGATGGCTGTTGATGTTGCACTCTGGAAACACTTCTTCCCCTTCATATATTGGCAATTTTCTTGGCTTTTGGAGTTCCACATCCTTGCAAAACACAAGTGCTGCACTCGGGTAACTCGCGTTCCCTTCATTTTGTGTCACTTTCCTTAACTGCTCACGTCGCCGCACAACCACCAGTTGATGCACAAAATTTTCTTCCAATTCATTTTTACTTTCCCGTATACATACGTATGCGGAGTAATATACGTAGTATAGGGAAAGTTATGAAATGCTGCGCAAAAAACGGCGGATTTTCGGCGGAAAAAATTCATTTGCAGTTCCTGATAACGTAAAAGTAGATAAATCCTCCTAAAATATTACTATAGCCGAAAAAATTGAAGAGCGAAAATTTGTAGACATTCTTGTGAAATTGTTTAAATATCCTTTTATTACATGCAGTGTTACGCGAGATCTCATGTTTTTAAAAAATTGTTCATGACTTTATTTCAAGATGTTTTTGAACCAAAAATGTATTATCGAAAACGCCTCTGTCTTTGTAAAATGTAACCGCGCTTTTTTAAGCGCCCCCTCTGATACCGGTGGAGAACTCTAATCAATGAATTTTGAGCCATTTTTTAATGAAAATATCTAGGTTTGATAACATCCTTTTCAATCTCGCAGGGTTTTGAGTTATTTGACATCGATCCGAGAATATCCACTTTGGAGAAAATAATCTGAAGACATTAGCTTTGACCACAAACGGACGAACAGGCAAACTTTTGCCGCCTATAGATTTTTCGGTATCAAGGACCCACAAAACATGGATTCTGGCTACACCACGTGTTAGAGGAAGAAATTTACTACACATAGGAAATGATTTATCCACTTTTTTGCCACCAGGCCTTAGAATTCGAGTTTTTTTAATCAAAAATAGCCGATTTCCGCCGCAGCTGCATTACAGTACTTTACTTTTTCTACGTAAGTACGTAGTTCTGCGAAAGTAAAAATATGTTATGTTAACGTAGTTCTGCAGAAAAGCGCTTAGCTAACTGTGTCCCTGTGGAAAGAACTGCCAGTACAGAATGGGTTTTAAAAAATCCCTTGCCATTTCTCTAAAACCGAATAATTATTTATATGTAAGGGATTGAAGTGAAACTTTATTCAGGGGAAGAAATATATAAGCGTCAAGCAAACTCTTCTCCTGAAGCAATAAAGCTCATTGAAACCCTAAACAAATCTTATTCTTAAAGCACTTTCTTAACATTATTATACCCCATTGAATTGTGGCTATGACTGTAGTTGCACTGTCTCCTACGTGCAGTGTACTGCTCTGTTCATAAGTGTTGACATTACTTTAATTCCGTGGACAATACATACTGAAGGCGTCCACAACCACTGTAATGCAAATCTGTCTGCCGTCCCGGTGGCCCCGTGTCGAAGACCGTGTCCACAGAACATACACAAAATGGAACCCTCCCTGCATTCGGCACGCCAGACTCATGCTATGGCCGCCATATTAAAACAGAGAAAACTGCTGACCCAACGCCACCTGAGTGACCTGGACCCTGGCTCGCCGCCGCTATTGATTGTGTTCTGATTGCAAGGCGTGTGCCTTTTAGCAGTTTTTAGTACGCGAATTTCATGGTTTTGCTCAATGTCCAGTTCGTTTTCTTGTAGACATTACATTTGTAATTATTTATAATGTAGTTTATGATAGTTTATAATGACTTTATAAGGATAATTTGTATTGGATAAGAAGAAAGGTGGCTGATGATGTGTTTGTTTCCTATTCACTGGCGTATTTCCCTCATTAAAATACATTTTAGTGATTTTTTAACTTCAGGCATACGGTACAATGTACTATTTTCTTAAAACTTCAATAGTGAAACACATTTCATTGAGATAAAATATTCAGGATTTATTGCTATGTGCAAGTATCGTCATTACTCGATGTCAAAATGGTGGCCGACGCAACCTCGCCGCCTCCCGAAGGCTAAAGGAACGGTCTCAGAGAGTATAAATACCTTACTGGAATAATGAAACATTATGTACACACCTTTCAGAGTCTTTGCCAATTGCATGTGGAGTCCCGCAAGGATCGATTTTAGGCCCTATTCTCTTCCTACTATACGTAAACGATATGCCATCGACGATTAGAAAAGGAAGAACAGTTCTCTTTGCGAATGATACGAATATTCTTTGCGGTAAAGACAGGATATAGTACAATATTTCAAATTTGTTCCGTAATAACAAATTAATAGTAAATGAAAAGAAAACGGTTTCATTGCAGTTTTCCATTTCAAATAAACAGCTCTGTACCGCATTGAAAATGAACGGTGTGACATTGACTGATTAAGGTAACAAAATGTTTAGGTCTTTCAATTCAGTCAAACCGTAAATTGAACGTCCATTTAAATGAATTGAACATTCAATTAAGTTCTTTATGCTACGCTTTCAGAATTCTTTCAAATTCAGTCACCTTTCATACTGTTCGTTGAGTATATTTCCCACCTGAGATATGCCATAATATTCTGAGGAAATACGTCTTATAGCTCCCAGACTTTTAGATTACAAAAACAAAAATTACGAATAATAACGCCTCTTCAGTAATCTAGGTATTTTACCATTACCTTGTCTCTTGATATATGAATCAATGATTTTCGTCAAAAATGACTTGCTTAATGAAATATATTTTCAGCAAACGCCGATGTCTACAACTAAAACACTCGCGGTAGTATTCATATTCATCAAGTGACAGTATCAACCGCTGACTACAAACAATTCACATACAATATATGTACATTATTTTACACCGCATTGCCAGATGACGTTAAACAATTAAATTTGATACAAAAGTTTAAGTCCCAATAAAATCCCGTAAAAATTCGTCTGCTTCACAACTGTTTCTATATTGTATAGAGACTATACCGAGCATCCAAAAGGAAAGTTATATTAATTTTAACAATGACATTTAGTGCATTATTTATCATTTGTATTGTATAGTTCTAAAAAACCTGTAACAAGTATTGTTCTTCAGTTTCTGCCCCATCTCAATCAGGTTTGCTTGATTCTTGAGCAATTGCTGAGAAAGACCCTTGTTTTGCCTTTTGTACATAAACATAACTTCAAATTAACTTCTCCCCATATCACGTCAAACAGAGCTTTTAAGTGTTTTGACGTAAATAAATAAAACGGCCATCAAGTTTCCTTTCTGTATTCTTTGTTTTCTGTGCCTTGATTCCAATGTCTCGACCGACGTTTCGAGGTTTCAGCACCACTATCTTAATAAAGATACCGACAAAGAAATCCTAAGTCGTGCATGACAGACTTCGACGCGGCGCCACCCGGTCAACCTAAAACATTCGTAGTAGTGTATTTGTATAGAAGGAGCGTGTGCATGTCCTAATTACGGCTGAACCGGCTTAGATCATCATTAAATGTCACTCAGTGCCTCTGACAGGAAAATCCTCCGACAATGGCAGAGTTTCCCACACTAGCTTCATAGCTAGATCGAATTCAGCAGCTGTCTAGATGAGAATTCTAGCGGCCGCTTGCTCTGATTGGTAGTTTTTCGTGGTTTTTCCGATCATCAGCAGGCGAATAACGGACCAGTTCCTAACAAAAGGGCTACATACCACGTGCAATGTTTCTTTCCTCTTCCTTGTCCTATTCTCACTCGCTAGTTGCTCTCACACTTACATTCATTACTCTACCACACATACCGGGAGCCCGGGTGAGAGTTCAGATCTTGTCTCGGCTGGAGCGGTGCCCCGCATGTAGGAGATACCTGGTTGATGGAAAACCGCGCTAGCCGACGTGCAGGTCGGCGCCGGATGTCGCTAGCCAGCGTGGGAAGAACACGGCTCCCTCCCGAAATAGAAACGAGTCTACACCTACAAGACAATGCCCGTAGCAGTCGACGCACCCAAAACACTGATAATACATATGAACACCTAATTGGATGCGAGCTCGTCCTAAGGTGCGCGTGTGGGGTTGGCAGGGGAGCGGCCGCACGCGTGCGCCGCCTGCGGGAAGACGTTCGCGCTGGCGTCCAACCTGCGCGCGCACCAGCGCACGCACCACCTCGCCCCGGCCCCCGCCCCCGACTCCGCCCCCGGCGCCGCCCCCGCCGCCGCCGCCGCCGCCTCCGCCCCGCTGTGGCTGCTGCATCGCCTTCTGCACGCGCACGCCGCCGCCGCCGCCGCCGCGGCGCCCCACGCCGCCTTGCAACGCCGCCTCGCGTGGGCGGACGCGGAGGCAGACGGCGAAGCACCTCGGCAGCACCAGCAGCCTCGTCAGTCGTATGCTGCTATTATATAGAAGTGAGAGGTTGTGTGTATCATGTGCCAGGAAAATATTAGAAACACTAGTCATTGCTCCAATATTTGGCACAAAAATGCTTTCGACCGGCGAAAATATAATAAAATAGTTGCTATTCAAAATGTGACCCTAAAATGTATATTTTTTACAAAATTTACCTTCGAAGTTAACTATGATACCTTGCCCATTATTCGAATCAAAGTAGACTACAACTGAACCGAGAGAAGAGGACTGTCCTTAAAACATTAATATAGAATCGTTGAATTGCGGTAACAAAATACCTCATCAGTAGGCTTGTCATTCACAAGCTATTACATAAAAGTGAGAGGTTGTGTGTATTGTATGTGCCACGAAAACGTTAGAAACATTACAGTCATTTCTCCAATATTTGGCACAAATGCTTTCGACCGGCCTAGATAAAAATAAAATACGATTTTAAAACGTATTTTTTAATTTAAAAATTGCTCTTCAGTATAATAATTTACTGATACCTTGGCCATTCTTTGAATCAAAGTAGAAAACAAGTGAACCGAGAGAAGAGGACTGTATTTAAAACATTAATATGAAATCGTTGAATTGCAGCAACAAAATACAGCAAAAGAAGGTATCGAGAACAAATATTATAAAAACGTGATTCAAAAATACGAAACTACGCAAGAATTAATTATATTTAATTATTTATAATTAATATGATTTACAAAAACATTTCAAATTTAACTATTATATCTTATCATTGAAATAGAATATTATTTTTTGTGGGATTTGGTCACTTTTTAATATTGATGTAATTGATGAATATTCCTACAAATCATCTTAAATTAACTATTAGTGAGAAATATTAGGCTTACTCCTGATAAATGTTTTTGACATGATAAAAGGCCTGTATTGACAAAACAATTTACCTGTTCTCATCAAGATAATTATATCGACAAATTAGAGCTGTGTGGCTACAAAGAAAGAAAGAAAGTGTATAACTTTGTATAATAGCGGTTAAGTTATTAAATAACTTCATCTATCATAATAGTCTTTATTTTTATCCACTTTGGTTAGGTAAAGTAAAATATTATGACATTATAATCAGTTTCGTAATGAAGTACTTTACCGCCCTAGTGTGGGACGCTAGGGCTGTAAAGTAATGACGAAGTTTGCCACTCTTCTTTTGACACTATTTTGGACTTCTTTGTCTTATATCCATCACTTTTCCTCTTTAAAAACGTTAATAAACTTGCTCAGTCGCGGCTCGTCATTTAAGGCTGTAAGGTAGAGATTGCTGCCTCTTCTGTAGAAATTGCACCCCCCCCCCCAAAAAAAATTAAAAATATATTTATAAACGTATTTATTTATTTATTAATAAAGGATTTCTGAGTTATATTATGTAACAATCATATCAAAATGTTTCTCTGTTAGTTCGATAATGGCCGTACGTAACGCATTTGAAGCTGCTGTCGGGGAAGAGAAAAGCATTAGGCCCCCACTTCATTCCGCCATAAGGCCTGTCTAAAACGAGGAGGCGTGGCGTCGGGCGAAGGCTGCGGCCAGGCAGCCCTCAAGGGTGGGGCGTAGGGTCTGAAGATGGGCGTGCTCACGTGATAGCCTCAGATGGTACCAGATACAGCTCAGCGAGTAGCATTGAATACCAACAAGTTCTCTCAATATGCCGCAAGGGAGGGAATCACTTATGCCTGTATCGGAAGAGATTATGTATAGAATCACAATGCATGCAATGCAATGCATTTGCAGCCTTCCTCATTTAGAAATCCACTAGCCGCGACTGAACTTACTAATATCAATATTGCCATTAAGTGATGTACTCTTAAAATAGATAAGTGGATCCAAAGACTATTACACCTGCACGTTTTCTTGAACCCTGAAATACCTACTCCCACTCCTTTTCTATCATTAGTTGAATTAAGAATAAATGTTAGCGACGTTGTTCATAAAATGTCATTATGAGAAATGTTTCCTCCTGTGTAATATAAATTATTTTACATTGAGAAACGAGCGACAGTTTTGATTCCTCAGATAGGTTAGGTCCATTCGTTGAATGAACTACCCCCACCCCCACTCCTTTCGCATCCAGCGAAATGGCTCAAGAAAACGTGAGCGTATTACGTTCAGTTTCTCCTTCGCTGACTTACCAGAAAAGTAAGCAATCAAGACTTGTTCTAAAATGAAGTGTTTTTCACAACAATATTTAAAAATTAAATACTCACGCTTATATTTATTTTTTGATTTGTTGGTAACAATGTATCTATAGCAGCATTTGCTGCTATTTCTATTTCCGAATCAGAACAATATTCACTCATGTGAAAAGCGTACCCCAAGTGTGTTTCAATTGTTCTTCTTTTTTAGAACAGTGTCGCCACATACAGGAGAGACAAGAATGTGACTACTAAATGAAGGCGTAGGACGAAATTTCACATTAATGTAAAATGTCTACAAAGTGGATAAATCGTTGTACAATATTTGTGTCCTAACATCTGATTACAATACATAATTGGTTACCAAACTCAGCCTAACGGCCTCGATTGGCAGTTTTTCAATCAACCGGGCGTGTGGTGAACTGTGAGGCCTATTTCGCCCCCGGAAGGTCCAAGCACTTGGCCTTCATGCTCCGGGCGGTGCCGCCGCAGCTTCTCGCAGAGCTGTGCGAGAGCTTCTGTGCTTATGCTTAAGTTAGACAAGAAATGAACCAATCACAGAACGGTAACTGAAAATCGAGAATCGATTTATGGGCTTTAAACAATGCAAACGTAAGCATAAGCATAGCGCATAGACATAACATTAACGCAAGTGATAGACTGAAGTATTCACAATATCTAACATAAACGCAAGCAAAATAAGAGTTTCTATTGGCTGTGAGACATTCTGGTCGACTGTTGGTTGGATGTGAGAATCGATTTCAAGGTATCCACTGTTTTCATGACCCATATGGCGTTAGTTCGATCGTCTTCGTTCCAATTTCGATTCTCGATTTTGAGTTACCGTTCTGTGATTGGTTCATTTCTTATTTCTTACTTAAGCATAAGCACAGACGCTTTCAGGCTTTTAAGTCACGTCTTACGTGTTATGCTTATGCGAACGCATTGTGAATGAGTCCGCTTATGGACGTAGTCCTAACTTTTATGTTAACGCCATGCTAATGTTTGCATTGTACCTTTCTATCTAGCCGCCAGGGAAGCGAAGTCGGCGTCATGGCGCATTATGAAGTGTAAACAGTGATCTGTGAAAAGTGTGCGAGATAGGTGTGACTGTTGTAAATATGTATTAAAGGACATACGAGCAAGTATGATGGTGTGAATGAAAGGGAAAAAAAGGAACAGCAAGAATAATTATAAAAAAACTAACAATGCTGTAAACACTATTCCCTGAATGCGTGAACCGCCGGCAAAAGCTCCGGTTATGTCTTAAGATTAAGTTATTATAACTTAATTATTTAAATACTGCACCCTTTTTTGCCGCGAAAAACAAAGAGCTGGGCGCATGCATCCCTCGTGCTAATAAACGACCGCCTCGCCACGGCCACTGGCGATTGTGTGTGTGTGTGTGTGTGTGTGTGTGTGTGTGTGTGTGTGTAAGGGAATCAAATGATAAAAATATTGTTTTTTTAATTGTTTGAACTACAGCCTTGCAGTAAAAAAATCTAAAAAAAATAAATTTGTGATTTAAGAAGAACTTTTGAAAAATTTTCGAGTCAGTTCCAAGGTCCTAAGCCACGCTAAATTTTTTAAATATTTTTTTGTGTGTTTGAATTTGGTGCTGGGAAAATATTTAATTTATTTATAGTATAAATTATTTTCTTATTTTTCTATCAGACAAAATAGTATTTAGTTGGCGAAAAAAATAAAATAAAAAACACGGTTTTGGCAGTAGAGGGGTGTGGGTGGTAGGTCGGGGCCTAAGAAACATGTTAAAAGTCGTATTTTTAAATTAAGAGTTATAGCGTGTCTACTTGTAGGTCATTTTAGGGAAATTTTTATAATCTTTTCCGAGGGTACCTTATAACTGGCCCATCGCCATTGATGGTCACTTTAGCAGAATGTGTGAGAACGATGGCCTCTGAAGCTCTGGAATTGGCAACTAGATTCACACAGAAGACGAGGAAGACCTGTAAGTACGTGGAAGGAAGGAGTGAAGAAGACGATGACTTGAAGAGGATAAACTGCAGAAGACTAAATGGAAACTAGGATGCAAAAGACACCTCATTGTGTGAAACCATAGCTCAGAGTACCTCTACTTCGACCGTTACCAGAGTTTTCGGACATTATACGGATGTTACTAGAAAATAAAAGATTTGATTTTGGTGAAGCTGTCTACCAATTCCTAGAACAGACAGACTATCTCTATATCTGTACGTGGCGTTGTGTCTACCGGTTTGATTTGTCTCGCCACTGCATTGAGAATGAGGAATTTATGTAAATCAGGGATTCTCAACAGTTTTCTTGCATCCACCCCCTTTAAAAGAACGTTTTGCTAAATCGATCCCCTCCACTTTTTTGTATTATATACAGCATTTAAAATAATTATTACATAAAAAATTGCCCATTAATTACTTAATGACAATGAGACAAAGAAAAGGATTTAAGTTAGAAAAAAATGGTTTATAAGGTTTATAATTTATTATTTTTTGTACTATTGGACTTTATTAGACATGTAATAGAGTATTATTAGATGATTTGAAACTTTATATAAGAAAATAACCAACGTTATTTGTATATTTTGTTATTAATAGAATCTTGATTTTATCATTTGTTGCCGGTGCATGTTCAGCTATCGATCCCCAATTGTTCCCTTGATCATCAGATCCCTTTCAAAATTCATCCACCCCCTGGGGGGGCCAATAGCGACGCATCCCTTTGGGAAACCCTGATGTTAACAAGTGTAAAATCATTTTATCCGTAGTTTATAAACTGACCTAAATGTTTCATAAAACGATATTAAATGAAGGCTAATGCACAACGAATAGAAACTAATATAATAATTATATCATGATCCATCGCTCGATTTTAGTCATTTGTTCACAGAGAGTTGTGCTTTATTCTTTGGATAAATGTTTTGAAAATGTGCCCTTATGCCATCCGTAGCCTGCCCGGTGAATGGTATATGCAGAGAGTATATTGGGTATATGTTTCTTCGGTGCGAAGAGGTCTCAAATGGGCGGGAATTGTTACTGCGTGATGCGAAGTGATGCTGATGGGAGCTGACGTACAGTATTTAAATCTGTACGGTCTGACGGAAGTTGTGTTACCTCTACATCGTACGTGATTGATCTAGTAGGTAGCAGAGAATTTATCTGTGTATTAAAGCTGATTAGTTTTTTGGGGTAAATGTACGGGGTAAATGAAGTATTTCAAAATCCAAAATTTATTTTGCAAGAATTTGTTGTGTGTAATAGTCTTTTCATAGGCGACGACTTTGAGTATTCATTGGAGGCATCCCCATGTCATACCGTGACGTATTTGATTTTGTAATATTGAAAGGCGAAATTCATCGATCTTTGTTGCGTGGAATATTTTTCTTATGATAACCCCGTTTTGTTATATTTAAAAATTAAAGAACCCAAATTCTTTAACTGAATGATGTAGGTAATAGTATAACCTTTAAAAAATGCAGTTTATCTTGAACCTTGTTTTTTTTCAGCCTCCATCTGCAAGCTGCTTTATAACTTAATTGATTTTGTTGATTCATGAACTTTGAAGAACAACAGACACTCATTTGATTTAGTGGCTATTTTCTGAGTAAATTATGGCCAAAGTTCAGGTGGTTAATGTAGTAGTATTAGATAATCCATCTGCATTTCTGAATCCGTTCCAATTTGAAATTACATTTGAATGTGTGGAAGACTTGCAGGAAGATTTGGAATGGAAAATCATTTATGTTGGTTCTGCAGAAAGTGAGGAATATGATCAAGTTTTGGATACAGTGTATGTTGGGCCTGTGCCAGAAGGAAGACACATGTTTGTCTTTCAAGCAGATCCTCCAGATCCTGCAAAGATTCCTGTTGCTGATGTAATAGGTGTAACAGTTGTGTTACTGACCTGTTCATACAGGTATGTGAAATACACTTTTTTTAAATTTCTGTAATTATGAGTGGTGGGATTGTGTTACATTGTGCAAATGGATAATGTTTGAAATAATTCCCGTATTGTAAATTTAATACACAAGGCTTTAGTAGATGTGTAGAAAACATTAATCCTTAAAATATTAGTTTTCAAACAGCAGCGTAATGAAAGAAAATGTACAATAATATCCTTAAGAGATTGTTGTTTTGAATTAATTAGAAACAATGTTTACAATATTGATATTTTCAGTACACTATGGTTGTAAAACATGTGTACAAAGTTTAGAAGATGCATAAGAATCTTAACACTAGATGTTGTACTACTATCACTATCATTTGTCTGAGAGCACAGATTAGATCTGAACTGTGTTTATTATAGCTAGATAAAAGAACAAAAAAATGTTTTGAGGAATAGTCGAAGAACTTTTATTCTATTTGTAATTGTAATATGTGTATTATATTGTGTGCCAAACTTCCAAGAGCAACAATGGTTTGACTTTCTTTGACACTCCATTTAAGTAGGCAATGTATTTTTTGTCCTGAATGTGTTTTTAGATGTGGAACGAAGTAAAATTACCCCAAAACCACCTTGATTCTTGAAATTGCAAAATTTCAACCAATTTTTATGCCCATTTACTTCCTCAACCAAGTAGACTTGCTTCACCTAAGTAGTTCCAAGCCTCTGGGTTTTCACCAGAATAATTACATTAAACAGCCTCTTATCTGGTCAAAATAAAATTACCAACTGATTTTTATGCCAAGAAATATAAACCGGCTTGAATCTCACCCTTATTACTCTTCCTACAGTGCCCACATACATGCTAGACTAAAGTTCACCCACAACAAATTCCAATGTTGTCTCCTTTTTGATTGACATAACCTCATTCTGTAGTTTTCAAGGATTAAATAAGACTGTGTGGCATTGCTTTCCACTGGTTTCAAGCTGTGAAATCGCTTTGTTAAGTTTTGACTTTAATCTTATTAATAAAAAAAGATTTAAAACAACCAAAAAATGTTTTTCCTACTTTTCGTCAAAATTATCCCCACTTGAACCTCTTTTTTGGCTAGTCAACAATTTAATTGATAAAATACAAAATTTACTAATCAGTGAAAACCATAGTAGCAATTTGTAATACTTATTGAACATACTAAAACCAAGTAGCTTTGGATTCGTATTACTTTAGCAGCTAATGATTTGTTCAATTTACCCTAGCCCAAAAAGCTCATCACTTTTTTTATGAGAGTGGGTAAAAAGATTAACTCCGTTAATGTATTGAGAATATTATTCTTCAGTATTGTTAGATCTAAACTTAAATATGTTTCATTAATATGGTCAACTTATTTTAAGGGTGTTTCTAAAACTTTAGAACAATTTGATTAATTACCTTGAGTGTTGTGACACTGGACATTATCCCCCTTGTAGGGTTCACCATGAATACATTTTGGCTAAATTTCATATCTGAAGTTAAGACAGTAGGAGGCAATTATCTTTGATAATTATGTTTTTTAAGATCTTAAATAACTTGGCTGATCTATTTGTGGTGAAATTCCTGTATCTGTCTCATATTACCCTTCTCGTTAGTACAGTCCTTGTGATATAACAACAACTTGATACTAAATAGTAGCCTTCCTAGAGTGTTCATCAATGTTAACAAAATTGTTTCTAGTGTAGAAATGAGCATCAACGTAATTGCTGATTCTTTAAATACACTAACTCTGCTATTAAATAAGTAGAATCACTGCTGTGACATATAAACATTTAAACATGCATTTTTGAATTTCATAATAAGTCTATAAATGGGTATATTTCGCTGGCTTTGTACATTAATAATAAAGAAAATAGTATGAGTAATTCACATATGTTACCACTGTTCATGCCCAACTCGAAAATTGTACATCAAGCCCATAATAGTTTTGGGAGCCCATGGGTGCCTAATTGATATATCTTGGTTTGTAATCTACAAAATGAGACTGTTTTAAACCATCTATTCCATTTTTGGAGGTTTAGCTCTTGTAAATACAATGCAATGAATACACCAATGCACAGATTGTCAAGAACTTGAAGAATCTTGAAATCTGTGTAAAAGAAACGGGTAGGTAGTGATCATACGTCTTAACTCTATTATTTTATATTGATGGAAGATGGATTATTACACCTTTTTCTGTAATAGGATTGAAATTACAGTCTAATTGTGTGTTTATTTGTTCAAAGTTATACTATATTAAAAGTCAATATTCTTTGAGTTGGAGTAAAAAGTTCAGCACCACTTCATATTATCTTTAAAAGAGCTTTCTATAATATGCATTTTAATTTCAAAGACCATCTTTTACTGAAGCAAATGCCAAAGATCATATTGTTTTTAAGATTTGAAAATAATGAATTATTTTTTTAAATGTGTTTTTTAATGTTATTTTTTAAAAAATTGTTTCAGAGGACAAGAGTTCATTCGTGTAGGTTATTATGTGAACAATGATTATGTTGATCCAGAGATAAGAGAAAATCAGCCACCATCAGCACCTCCTCAATTTGACAAACTACAACGTAATATTCTTGCTACTAATCCTCGTGTTACCCGTTTCAAAGTAAGTGGTTTATGATAATTTTTAATCTCTTGAACCTTTAAGTAATGAAATAAATGGTTTGGAAAGAGAAGTGCTATATACATTTTTATGTTTCTGCTATTTCTAATTTGGTTTTTCTATTTTCTTGGTTTTTGTTTGTTCAAATGGTTACTTCGATTAAACTGTCACCTTGACTAATAGATGTTTTTTCCTGGAACTAATTGATTTTTTCATAAGACATTTGTAAATATTCCCTTTTCAGCAGCTATCTGGTTTAGTGGCAAGCAATTATGCTCATTTTGTAGGTTAGCCTTTTTTAAGGAGTAATCACAAGCAGTTTTGACTTGTATTATGATAAGCGGAAAAGTGGTGGATATTACTTTTCATTCAATGTCTACATAAGATGGGATGCATTGTCAGATTATTTTGAATAATGACTTTGTCACTAATCTTTTAGGATTAATTTCTGATTCAGATAACAAGAAATGGTTTTAATAAATATATTTTAATGAAACGACATGATCACTTTTCCTGTTTGACAGCATTCCTTTGGTTTGCTATGCTAACTCATGCTTTCCTTCTGTGGGAATCTGTTAAATTGTTGTTGTTTCTTTTATTTTATTTTTATTTTTTTTATTCAGTGAGAATGGAAAGTGAGTTTCTGTACTAAAAGAATGAGTGACAAGTTCATTTTTTTCGTATTAGCCAAGAGAAGACCAATGATCCTAAATACCTTGATTCATTTATGGTAATTAAACATCTGATAGACAACTAATGTCTTTTTATAACAATTGCCGTAATTAAATTTGATTTATGCTCCAATCATCTCATAACCTTGATGAAACAGCCACTTTTGTTAACAGCCTTCTTCCCC